>CAHIKZ030003688.1:0-70571 GCA_903632075.3 Acanthosepion pharaonis
TTTGTGACATCAGAAAGAATTCATTAGTAAGAGGAACAACTCTACAAGGAATTTGGTGTGGTAAAGGTTAAGCTTTTCCATCTAAGATTAGTGAATCCAGTTTTAACTTAATGTCATCTAAAAAGGTTGAAATTAATACAAAAATTTTATAACAAAAAATATCTGAACCTTCTTATTTACTTTCTAGCATTTATTTTGTAAATAATCACGCTCTTTAAATTTTGCGCAAAGCTTGTGCATTTTGTGCAGAAATCAAGACAAGTGAAGCTTTGGTGCATGACTACTCAAGGTAAACAATGCCAGTAATGGCTGGCGTGCTGTAGCCACAACGTGAATGTGGTCATAACTTATTGTGGTTAACTCCAAAACTGTAGATTTCCGCAAACTTTTACTGTTATTTTCGAATTAAGCATGTAAATTTACATTAGATACTTCTAAAAATTTGGTATACCTAAGGTTTAAAGGTATTTTTCATAAATCAAATATCATTTTGAAGCTTTCCCACAAATTCAATTGAAAGCTAAAGGATTAAATACCAAAAACAAAACACTGTAGTGTATTTTAAACAGAAATTATGATTTTTAAATTAAATTTTTCAATTAAAAGGGCCATTTTAAATTTTTTTTTTTTTTTTACAGAAATGTAAACAAATTAATTCAGGTTTTAAAAAAAATTCCGCCCAAAATAAAATGTATATTTCTGAAATGTTACTTTCGTAAAATTTCAGAATTTAAAGTTAAATTAATCTGTTTTGAAACAATATTACTTACACCATTAAATTTCCTAGACAAGCATATTCTCAGAGAGTCTTGCTAGTCTCATGTATCCATTGATGACAGGTTTAGTATGGTGGACCAGAATTGACAAATTTATATCAAGTTACCTCTATAATGGTACATAATTAAATTATTTAAAATATTTAATTATTATCAGTTATTACATTTTTAATTTAATAAAATTATACTAATAACTAAATTATCTTTGTTACATTTTTACTATATATGTGCACTTTCTCTATAAAAAAAAAAAAAAAAAAAAAGCAAAAAATTTGAAAGTTTTTTTTTTTTTTTTTTTTCTAGTAATAAGGTTCACTTTAAATTAGCACAAATTATCGATACATTGATGTACGCCAATTCACACCTCCCAAAACCAATCAACATGGTTGGGCATGTCTAAATTTTTTTCTGCTAAATGAATTTTTTAAAATGAAAAAGCATTTTTGAATATTTTCTTTTAGCTTTAATTAAAATCTAAATGATTAAATTTATTATTTTCAGTAAGTATTCTGGTGTGTTCCAGATAGAAATTATATAGACTGGAATGTCAAATATTTGCTAAAGTTTTCTTAATTTTAAGAAATTTGTAAGCAAAACAATTTTTGGTTTTAAAAACATTTGTGACATGTTATTTGAGTAAAATTAGCAAATTTAAAATTTAGGACGTAAATTTTAATTAACATGACTAAAAAACATTTTTCTATTTTCTTCAATCCAAGCAAAGGAATGATCAAAGTGAAAAAATAAGAAACTTTTTAAAATATTTTTTAAATTTTGGATTTTAAATTTCATTTTATATTTTTAACACCGTCCAAAATAATTTTCGTAAAAAAAAAAAAAAAAAATCTTCAGGGGCTTTTTTCTTTTTTGAATTAAAAATAACATACCATGAATAAAAATGGCCTTAAAAAAAAAAAAAAAGTTATCGAATAATCTCCAGATTTTTTTTTTTTTTTTTTTTGTTTACAAAAAGTGAATTTTGCCATTTGAAAAATTTAAAAAAAAAATCAATTATAATTTTTTTTTTTTTTTTACTTGTTTTAAAAAAAAAAAAGAAATTATAAAGTTTATTTAGTATATTTTGTAAACAAAGATTGCTTATTTTCTGTGATGAAAACACGTTTTTTCAAATGGGAGAAAGCCGGTCTGAACTGCGGTGTTGATTGACAAATGACATATGCATTTTTTTTTCATCACATTACGTTCGGAAATTTATAGTACGGAAGGTCATAAGTGACAATTTATCTTTATGTTAACTTATTTACCTTGTTATTTTTTAAGTAGGCATAGCATGAAAAAACGGCCTTAAACTTGACGAAAGCAGAATTTTATTACCAAAATGTTTTTGTTACTATTAAGGAAAAAAGAACAAAGTAATTTTTCATTATTTTTAAAATTTTTCTGTCTTTATTAGAACGTTTTAAGTTTTGATTGAAAATCTTGTTTCTCGTCATCACCAGAACTTTAGTAAATAACATGGCAAATTTTTTTTGTTTTTTTTTTCTTCTTATGACACACATTAATTTTGAAAATCTTGCAAAAATAGAAATAATTGTCAGATTTTAATGAAACTTTCAGGAATGATTGAAATTATTAATTTTTTAAAGTAATTTTATATAAATGTAAAGGCCGTTAACAGTGCCATACAAATCAAGTCACGTGATGTTTTTATTGGATCATGTTTCTTCCAGGCATCCGTACATTTGATTTTTATATATTTTTTTTTTTTTTATATATGTAAAAAAAAAAAAAAAAATTTTCATTATGGTTAATTTCCATCAAAACTTGAATAGTTTATGAAAGTTTCAGATAAAATACCTAAAAAAAAAATTTCTATTTTTGCAAGACCGCTAATTTTAATATTTAACAACTTTTAAGTAAAAAAAAAAAATAAAAATTTAATTTATTTTTTACGGATTCATTTAAAAATGATTTGACAAGAAACAATTTTTTTCAATTGAATGTTAGAATGTTGATAAAAAACAAAAAAAAGCAAAGAATATTTAAAAATTACTTTTGTTCTTTGTTTTATTGGGTTTTAACAAACATTCAGAGCTGATTTTAGGTTTTTGATTTTTAAAAAAAATGTTTGACGTCTTTTTTCATCAAACTATGTGTTTTTTTTTAATATGACATGTAGATACCTACTTTCCAGTATAACTTTTACTAATTTTACATATATTCATTTATGGGGGGTAATAGGATGTAAAAAAAATAATTTTATAATTATTTTAAAAAAATAAAATATTTTTAAATAATTTTTTTTTTCATGAATGTTTTACTGAAAGTTTCAAGAAAAGTTCTTTCAAAACAGCTATTTTAGCAAAGATTTTCTAAAATTATATGCAAAAAAAAATTTTGCAATTATTTTTTACAATTAAAACTGGGAAAAACCATAACCAAGTTTTTCTACTATCAAGGTTCTACTGTTTTAATGAAATTTTTTTAAAGAAGACCAAAACTGCAAATAGTAACAATTCAGTTTTGTATCAGAAAAGTTTGTCATCACAAAGACAATAAGATAATACATGTTGACCATCATCTACAAACTATCATTCAATTGCAATTTTGTTTTTTTCCAAAATCAATAAACTAAACCTTCCAAAATTTTTTACTTCAAATCAAAATTATCCAATTTAAATTAAACTTTTTAAACTTATTCATTAATGACTGAATTTATATTTATTTAGGTTATTTTTGAAAAAAATATTCTCCTATTTCAAAAATTGTGAACGGCTAAAATAAGGCCGGGCCTTAATTTTTTTGATTTTTAAATAGATTCTTAAAGAAATTTCCTGAAGATTAAAAAAACTTTTTTTGAGGCAATATCAGCTGCAGAAACACCTCTGACACCATGTATAATTTAAAACATCTTTTTGCAGATTTGACAAAAAAAAAAAAAAAAAAGGAAAAAAAGTGCAATTTTAAAATTCCAGTTGATGATAACAAAAGCAACATTGATGAATTTTTCTTTTTACTGAATAATTGAAAATTTGTAGAGTTTAATGCCAGCGTGAATTATTGTTTTTAAAAGAATTTATAATTTTTATAAAGAAGATTAAATATTAAGGAATACCAAACAATTTTCTGAGTATTTTCCCATTTTTAGATTTTATTTTTCTAAAAATTAAAACAAAAAAAAAAAAAAAGGTTTCAACTTTTAATGAAAATTTTTTAGAGGAATTTCAAAAACTGCAAAGCCAATTCAGTGTTTGTATCAGAAAAGTTTGTCATCACAAAGACAATAAGATAATACATGTTGACCATCATCTACAAACTATCATTCAATTGCAATTTTTTGGTTAGTTAAACATTTTGATAAACTGTAAATTAAAATTTATTCAATTTCATACTTTTACAGGATGATTTTTAATTAATTCTGGAATATTAAAAAAAAAAAAAGGTTTTAAAATATATTAAAATTTAAAATGATACTAATCAAAAGTTTTATTCAACAATTAAAATTCATTCCACTAAAAAAGTATATACATACATTTAAAATCTTTCCAAACTTGTAAAAAAAAAAGTCTTTCATTTCAAGAATTTGACGAGGCTGAAAGTAAAAGGAAATTTTGAAAATTTTTGATTTGAAAAATTAACCTACATATTCATTTATTAAATATTTTTTTTAATCAAATTCTTTTATTAAAT
The DNA here is from genome assembly GCA_903632075.3 of Acanthosepion pharaonis. Classification (NCBI taxonomy): domain Eukaryota; kingdom Metazoa; phylum Mollusca; class Cephalopoda; order Sepiida; family Sepiidae; genus Acanthosepion; species Acanthosepion pharaonis. The sequence goes on from CAHIKZ030003688.1 coordinate 4,428, forward strand.
AACATGTCAGCATTTTTTTCTTAGGTTAAAAAAATGAAAATCAGTTTCAAATATAAAAAAAAAATGAATTTTTTCCAAACTTATTTTAAAAAAATTCTCACTTTAAGTTTATAAAAAAAAATATTTTGAATTAAGCTTAATTTTGTTTTTAGTACAAAAGAGAAGTTTGAAGTCCTTTGTAAACAGAAAAAGGGTTTTGTATTGGGAAAAATTCAACAACATATGAGAAGTTTAAATGAAAAAGAGGAAACTTAACAGTAACTAGAGAATGAAAAAGATGAAGTTAACCACATTCAGAAAACTTTTCCATGCATTGCACTTAAAAAAAAGCACTTTGATTTAAGAGGTGTCAGATATTAGGGGTTTCATCATATACAATGGAAAAATATTGATAAAGGAAATGGATCAAGTACCATAGAAATTTGGTTATTTTATTAAATTTCATTGAAAAGATTATTTTCATATGTAAACCAGTCAATGAATTTTAAATTTGTTAAATTAGTGTAATGAAAAAAATGTGTGAAAAAATACAGTGTACATTATAAACAATTTTAGTAAAATTCAGTGAATTTAGAAATAATTTCTAGACAATCACAAAAATTTAAAATGTAATGTTAATTAAAACAAATGAATTTGAAAACATTTTTATAGAATCTTTTGTTTTAAGTTTTAATGTTACATATATTCATTTTTTGGGTGGTAAGAGGAAAAAAAAAAAAAAAAAAAAATGTAATTTATCCCTCAAAAAGATTTTATAACTTAGGTAAGCCACAAGATCAAAAAAAATTTAGCTTGATTGGAAAAAAAAAAAAAAAAAAAAAAAAAGACTTGAGTATCGGGCAGAAAGAAATCTAAATGTCGATTCAGAGGAACTATCTTAAATTTTTAAATTTTTGTAACCAGCCAGGAAAATAAATTTTCATTTAAAATCCTGTTTATCTAAAATCACCAGAACCAGTAATCAAAAATACAATTTTGCTTTTATCGGCAGAATTATTTTTTTTTGAAAAAATCTTGGGAAAAATCAAAAATAATTGACGGATGTTAATTTCTTTTTCCGAAACTATTTACAGATGATCAAAATTATGTTTTTCTTTTAAGTCATGACAAGTGTTTTTTTTTAATATTACCCCCATATATTTTTTGGGGAATACTTTTAGTAAAAAATATTTCGCAGCCATGACTAAAAAAAAAAATTTTTTCCAGGGTTCCATGATTATGAAAAGTTTTTAAAGATTTCATTAACTAAATTTTTTTCAAATGCTGTTGTCATATGAAAGTCAAAAAAAAAAAAGTTCTAAAATTTTATAAAAAATTTTACTAGTACTATATGCAAAAAATTGGTTTCTAAAAAGAAAAAAAAGAATCTAAAATTAAAATTGAAAAAAGATGGATTTTTTTACAAAATAATAAAAAAAAATTTGATTTTTCCTCTTGATAAAAACAATATCACTGACATTCAGGTGAGTTTCATCAAGTTTAGTACTTTTTGAGAAACAACCTCATAAAAAGACCTAACTAATAAATTCTTACCATTCCGGTTTTCTTGGGAAAACACTAGCATAATGAAAAAGAAAATTTTTTAAAGCAAAATAGAAAATTTTTTTTTAATTATTTTTGAAATTTTTTTTCACAAAATTTTTCTAACACGTTAAATTTTGGTAAAAATTTAGTAATACATGTTGACATGAAAATAACTTTTTTTTGCAGTTTTTTTTTTTGAGAAACATTGATTTGTAAATGGACTCAAAATTTTGTAATTGTCAATTTTAATGAAATTTCAGGACATTGGGGAAAATGAAATGTTTGAATTTTTTTTTTAAATTATTTCTGACAAAAATTTTTTTTAAAAGAATATGTTATTGATTTAAAATTTCATGAAATTTCATAAAAATTTTCTAAAAATAACATTTTTTTTTTTTTCCAAAATTTGTGAAAGTTTTGTTTCATAAATCACCTACTTTTTTTTTTTTTTTTTTTTTTTCTGAATTAACTGTTCTCAAAAAAAAAAAAAAAAAAATAAAAATGACATTATTTAATTAGAAAAACTTTTAATTGCTTTTGTAAATAAATAAAATTAAGGAATTGTCTAAAAATAAAATTTTAAAAAATGAATAATTTAGTTTTACAAGAATTTTTACATTTTTAAAATTTATTTAATAATAATTTATAATAGTTTAAAAAAAATAAAATTCTGTATTGGGTTATTCCTGGATGTGATTTAGTAATTAAAAAAAATTTAAAATCCAAAATAAAAAAGATTAATCAACTTGGTTTGAATCCATCTATTTTTAAAATAATTTTTTTTTTTTTTTTTTTTAAACGTTCATTATTTTCATGTTTAATTACTGAAATTGCCATTATGAATTAAAAGTTTTGTCCTTTTAAATTTCAAAGTAAGTTTTTTTTTTTCATCAAGGTTTTCAAAATTTAAATTTAAATTTTTTTTTTTTTTTTTTTCAATTACTATTTTCATAAATTTTTTTATTTTATTTATTTTTGTTTAAGCATACTTCAATTTAGTAATCAATTTAAAAAATTATAAAATTAAGAAAATTTTTATTTTTATTTTGCATCTTGAAAAGGTAAATAAAAGTCAAAAAATATTAAATAATTTGGAAAATATGTTCATTTGTAAAATTTACTAGATAGTTAAAAACTAAAAAATGTTCATTTAGATTTTAAATTTTAACAATTGGGTCATCCATAGTAGTTATCATCACTTGTCTATAAGTTATCAGTCCACCAAAACGTTCAAAGAAAAACAGGACCAAGAATTAAACACTTTATATATTTTTTTTTTTATAAGTAATATTTATTAAAAATCAGATTAATTTAACTTTAAATTTTTAATTTTACTAAAATAACGTGTCAGAAATAATATTTTTTTTTTGAATGAATTTTAAAATAGAAAATTTTGTTTTGTTTACAAATTTCTTAAAATTTAATTTTAAAAATTTTTTTCATCCAAAATCAAAATTAAATTTGACATTCCAATCTATATAATTTCTATCTGAAATACTCCAGAATATTTTTTTTTAATAGGAATAATAAATTTAATTATTTTTTAGGTATTTAAAAAAATGCCAATTAATTTAAAAAAAAAAAAAAAAAAAAAAAAAAGCTTTTTAATTAAATATTCCTTAGTTTTATAATTTTTATCTATTTTTACAATTGAAAATCAAACTTTGGAAATAAATTTAATCATTTCTTTTTACCAAATTTCAAGAATTTATATTCAAGAGGGTTTTTTTTTAATTTTTTAAAATAAATAAAGGAAAAAAAAAAAAAAAAAAAAAAAAAAAGAAAATTCAAATAAAAGGTTTCCATAAAATTAAGTTTTAAAATTTTTTTTTTCTGAAATAATTTAATTTGAAAATTTGAAGGTTTCAAAAATCAGACATTTGATCAAGATTTTTCAAATCAAGTGTTTTTCTTTTAGTTTTAATTAAATATTACACATTTAATATTTTAAGTATCTCCACTATTTCAGCATAAATTTTCTATATTGAAGTTTAAAATAATTTTTACAACGAAAAAAACATTCTTGAAGATTTTATTTTAGCTTTAAAAAAAGTTTAATAATTAAATTTATGATTTCCATTATTTTAAACAATTCTGGTGTATTTCAGATAGAAACTATATACATTTGATTGTCAAATTTAATTTCAAATTTTTAAATTTTCTTAAAATCGGCCATTTTCTTAATTTTAAGAAATTTGTAAACAAACACAAATTTATCGATTTTGAAAATATTTAAAAAAATTTCTGACACGTTATTTTAGTAAAATTAAAAAATTTAAAGTTAAAGTAATGATTTCAAAGAAATCTTTTTTACTTATAGCAAAAAAAAATAATATACAACCAATTATTAACGAGCAGTCCTGTTCAGTTGTTCGATCTTTATTGATAATGATTGATTGACGAACCGATGACAGCTACTACTGATGATGATAAATGACAAATTTTAAGTCTTTTTTTTAAAAAAAATTATTCTATTTGAGTATGACACACACTAATGGAAATACAATACATAAAATAAAATTATTTAGTGAAATAGTAAATGAAAAAAAAAAAATTAATTTAAAATTTAAAGTTTACACTTTTTAAAGCTGAACGGAAAATACAATCTGTTAATAAACAAAAATGTTTTGAAAAGGCCACGTAAAGGGACAAAACCCTTAGATCACGTGACCTTGTTATAATAATGGCAATTTCTGTATATCATACATGGAAATAAGGAATGTATTAAGTAAAAAATACAACATAAAAATTATTTTTTAAAAAAAAAGTAGCGCAACTAAATTTATTAAACTTAGCAATTTTGGATTCGTAATTTTTTTTTTACTTAATTAATTACTACATAATATCGAGGAACCCTCCTAATACAGAGCTTTACACGATTTAAAACTATTATAAATTATTATAATTAAAATTTCTTAAAAAAAAAAAAAATTCTTGTAAAAATTAATTATTCATCAGAAAAATTATTTCTTCAGACAATAATATCTTAATATTACTTATTTACAAAAGCAATTAAAAGCTTTTCTAATTAAGTAATATCATAGTTTTATTGATTCATTATTTTTCAATTCAGAGCAATTTCAATTTTTCAAAAAAAAAAAAAAAAAAAAAAAAAAGTAGATTATTTACCATCTTCGAAGACTCCTACTTTTAACAAAAAAAAAAAAAAAATTCAGGAACCAAAAGGTTTTGGGCGAAATTTCATTAAATTAGTAAATGTGGGGTAACATATTTTAAAAAAAATATATTTTTACCAAAATTTTTTAAAAAAAAAAAAAAAAATTTCATTGATTTGTGAATAAGTCCTGAAAATTTCATTAAAATCGGACAATTACTTGATTTTTTTACAAGAATTTCCACATCAATGTTTTCAACGAAAAAAAAAAAAAAAAAAAAAGTTGTTTTCTGTGACGCCGCGATGACAAAAGAATTTAACCAAAATTTCGAACGTGTTAGAAAGGATTAAAAAAATAATTAATTAAAAAATACTTTGGTCTTTCATCTTAATAATAACATAAGCATTTTGACGATAAAACTTATTTTAGTTAAGTTTGTGGCATTTCCATTACGCTATATGCTGTTTTCCCGCGAAAACAGTGAACATGCTTAGACAAGATTTTCAACCTAAATTTAAAAAAAAAATAATTAAAATGATACCTTGGTCTTTCCTCTTATTATTAAACCTTTTCACGATAAAAACTGTTTTTAAGTTTTGGGCCTTATTTCTTCATACTATGATTTTTTTTGCGGGGGGGGCGGCTCAAAGCTGGGCAAACCTTTTTGTTTACATTTGTAAACTGGAGGAAAAAAAAAAAAAAAAAAAAAGGAAAAAGTGACGTTCGATTTTGAACGTGGTAGGAATGATTTAAAAATAAAAAAAACTTCGATCTTTCCTCTTGTTATTAAATATTTGTAGCCAAAATTTTTCATCATACTATGCATTTTCTAAGCAATCTCATGCCAATACCTACAGTTTTTTTTAACTAATAAAAAAAGTTCAGGAAATAGAAAGGTCTTTCGTGGAATTTGATTAAATCAAGGGGGATGTACAAAATCTTTTACCAAAATTTCAAAAATTATTTCATTTGTTCCATTAAAATCTTATAATTATTTGATTTTTGCAAATGATTTTATATTACTTTTTATACTATATTTCAAATCAGATTAACTTTACTAATTCTACTAAATGTCCACCGTTTTCGCGGAAAAACAGCATAGCGTAAATGAAAAATGCCACAAACTTAAAGAAAATAAAGTATTATCGTCAAAATTCTTATGTTATTAAGAGGAAAGAAAAAAGTATTTTTTAATTATTTTTTGAAATTTTTTAATATTTTCTAACACGTTCGAAATTTTGGTTAAAGTCGTCTGTTTACGTCATCGCGGTGACGTTTAAAATAAGTTTTTTTTTTTTTGCGTTTTTTTACCGTTGAAAACATTGATTTGGAAATTCTTGTAAAAATAAAATAATTGTCCAATCTTAATGAAATTTTCAGGACTAATTCACAAATGAATGAAATTATTTTTGAAAATTTTTTTTAAAAAAATTTTGGTAAAAAATTTTTTTTTAAATATGTTACCCCCATTTAGTTAATTTCATGAAATTTCGCCCCAAAACCTTTTTGGTTCCTCAATTTTATTTTTTTTTGTTAAAAGGAGGAATCTTTGGAGATGGTAAATAACCTACTTTTTTTTTCACAAATTTGAGCTATTTAACTGAAAATCTTGTCTGAATCAAAAAATAATGAATCCAATAAAACTAATGATATTATTTAATTAGAAAAGCTTTTAATTGCTTTTGTAAATAAGTAATATTAAGGACATTATTGTCTGAAGAAATAATTTTTTCTGATGAATAATTAATTTTTACAAAATTTTTTTTTTTAAGAAATTTTAATTATAATAATTTATAATAATTTTAACATCGTGTAAAAGCTCTGTATTAGGAGGGTTCCTCAATATTATGTAGTTAATTAAGTAAAAAAAAATTTACGAATCAAAAATTGCTAAGTTTAATAAATTTAGTTGAGCTACTTTTTTAAAAAATTTTTTTTTTATGTTTATTTTTTTACTTAATACATTTCCTTATTTCCATGTATGATATACAGAAATTGCCATTATTATAACAAGGTCACGTGATCTAAGGGTTTTGTCCCTTTACATTTGGCCTTTCAAAAAAAATTCGTTTTCTTATAAATTGTATTTTCCGTTCAAAAAGTGTAAACTTTTTAAAATTATTTTTTTTTTTAAATTTACTATTTCACTAAATAATTTTTTTTTTTATGTATTGTATTTATGTTCATACTCAAATAGAATAATTTTTTAAAAACTCAGATTTAAAAATTATGTCATTTATGGTCATCAGTAGTAGCTGTCATCGGCTCGTCAATCAACCATTATCAATAAGATCGAACAGATGAACAGGACCGCTCGTTAATAATTGGTTGTATATTTTTTTTATGCTATAATAACAAAGATTTCTTTGAAATCAGATTACTTTTAACTTTAAATTTTTAATTTTACTAAAATAACGTGTCAATTTTTTTTAAATATTTTAAAAATCGATAAATTTGTGTTTGTTTACAAATTTCTTAAAATTAAGAAAATGGCCGTTTTAAGAAAATTTAAAATTAAATTTGACAATCAAATATATAGTTTCTATCTTAAATACACCAGAAATTGTTTAAATAATAAATTTAGTTATTAAAGCTTTTCAATTAAAGCTAAAATGAAATCTTCAAGAATGTTTTTTCATTGTAAAAAATTCATTTTAAACTTCAATATAGAAAATTTATGCCGAAATAGTGGAGGTACTTATACTAAACGCGTCAGAAATATTTTGGGAAGAGTTTTAAAATCGATAATTTTTTTGTAAACAAATTTAAGAAAATGGCCGCTTTTAAGAAAATTTTAAGAAATCGAGCACATATTCGACATTCCAATCTATATAATTTTAATCTGAAATACACCAGAATATTTTACTTACTGGAAATAAACTTAATCCTTTAGCTTTTAATTAAAGCTAAAATGAAATTTTCAAGAACGCTTTTTCATGTTAAACCTAATATCGAAAATGCCGAAAGTCACACGGTACCTACTCAAAATTATCACGTTGAATTTTTCAAGTTTCCATAGAATTAAGGGCTGTATAAAAAAATTAAGATTTTCTAATAAAAAAAAAAAAAAAAGAAAGATCCGACAATTTGATTTTTGCAAGAATTTCCAAATTAATGTGTGTCAATGCAAAAAAAGAGGTTAAAATTTGCTATGCTAAAAAAAAAAAAAAAAAAAACATCAAAATCATCTTTCACTTTAAAAGAATTTTCATTACGATCACTGTCTGCTGATTTTTTTTAGCTATTTTGTAGAGTCAAAATGTTAAGATTAAAAAAAAAAAAAAAAAAAATTTAAAAAAATTATCTTTCCTCTTAGTCTTAATTAAAGATTTTGACGATCGAACTAAGTTCGGGACATTTTTTCAACTCATTTTTTAGCGATTCTTTGGAGGTGTCTAGAAGTTGAATTTCGATTGACTCCATTTTACCATTGTTAATTCGACCTGACGTTGGGACAAAAAAAAAAAAAAATCGATCATAGGAATTATCGCGTCAATGCGAACAATACTTTCCTTACCTGCATAGTATGCCCACCAAGGCTATATAAAGACAAAAATGGGAATAAGCAAAATATTCAATTTAAATAAAAATCAATATTTAAATTTAATAAATTTTAAGAACGCTCCTTTTAATAAGGGACTCAGAATTACTGTGGGTAGATATCGTGGCTGTCATTACTTGTCACGATTACTGCGCAAAAGTTTACCCCTTTTGACTGGAACGAAGTATTGGAGGCCACGCTGTACCCGAGACCCAACAACATCGCCTCCCTAAATGGTAGTTTTTTCGATTTTTAACACTATTTTTGGAATAATCAGGAGAATTAACCATATTTTAGGTTCTCCATTAAAAAAGAATATAATACTGAAAATATAACTTCAGATAGCAACAGTCACTTAAAAAAATTATTAACTATGACAAGCAATATATTTTTGACTTTTGGGTTATACTTTCATTACTGGTCAAAATCAAGATTTAAAGCAAACTAAACTACATTTAAAAAGTAGTTTTCATAAAAAGATCTGTTACATCGATTAACTGAATGTTAATCTTCCATTTTACAAACGTTGGACAATTAGATTTAAAGTTAGAGCAAGATAAATCGAGTAAAAGTGAAATCAACAGCACATTTTTTAAGCGACCAGACTATTTTATGCGGATATTTATAAAAAAAGCTACTCCGGAGAAAATATAAAGGCGAAAGGAAGAACGACACATGCGGTCGATTTAAATGGCAACGGGTGGCGTATTAAAATTTACTTACCCAGCAATTTTATTCCGTAGAGTTTTACTCGGAATAATAGCAATTTCATCACAAATCTTCTTGTTTGTGTGAAAATCCAAAGTCATGCGTGTATAATATTTCTCAATAATTACACGCGCAGCTTTCTTCACCGTTTTAGTACGTACAGCACCCTAGAGAAAAAATATAAATTCAGTGAAAATAATAAGTTAAACATTGTAATACACAAAAATAGTAACAGGATATAACATATATTAGTTAAAAAATACCATGTTAATAATAGATGAAAGAAATTAAGTGAATATCTTGAACGATTTTAGAGGAAAGAATCAACACACCATGCTGAAAATATCACTGAAACTTATAAAAAAGACCGGAAGTTGTTTAGCTGTTAGAAATGAAGAGTTTTACTAAGGGGAGTTAATCAATATCCGTTAATGAAAAAAATATATATTTGGTTGCATTAGTTTGTGAGTTTTGTTTGGGTTTCACGATATATATATATATATTATATATATATATATATATATATATATATATATATATATATATATATATATATATATATATAATATATTTTTTTTTATAAAAAATTATAACATAAGTATGTTATAAAATCACTACAAAAATAGCCATTTTTTTTCAACACACTCTGTGTCTTATCAAGTGATGATGTTAAAAAGAAAATAAATGGTTTTAAGTTTTTCAGATTAATTAACGATCCTACACTAGGGGAAACATTGTTACAAAAGCTAGAATAACCAATCAAAAAACGAAGTATAGAAAGATTCAAAAGCTTGACAACGAAATCCTGCTCTAATAGCTATTCATATCTTTAAATACGTGTAATATCAAAAATAATTTATACTAACTAATAATTATAAATTTACATGATAAAATTTAATATTAAAATTAAAAACTGGCAATTTTTAAAAACCAGTGATTTTATAACATACTTATGTTATAATTTTTTTATAAAAATAATTATATCTGCTCTACTTTGTATTGAGCACTCTTTTAAGAATAGTAATTGTTGGTTATTGGAATTCATTCCGTGTATACCAATTATATACTTGGATATATATATATATATATATATATATATATATATTATAAATTAATTGATTTAAAATATGGTTATTTTCGCTACACAGTTTCAACCATGTTTCAAAAATAAAACCCTAATTTTATTTTTTTGCAAATAAATTAAAAGCATTAGTTCCATTTCATCTTCAAGCGAATTTTGGAGTAACTTTTAAAATTTACCGGGTTTTTTTAAATACACAGCTAAAATCACGTTTCCATGGTTACAGAATATTCTCTCAAATTGAACACAGGGTGTCTAGATTTTCCTTATGACATATCATTGTATCAGTTATTAGCTACATTTTGGTAAGGGGTGAGGATGTATTTTACACTGAAACCTGACGAAAAAGAATATAGTAAAATAAAAATTATAAAAAAAAAGAATATAGTAAAATAAAAATTAAAAAGGAAAATATTTCAAATCGTAGTTAAATAAAAAGTATTGTAAAAAAAAAAAATTAAAAAGGAAAATAAAAAAATCATAGTTAAATAAAAAGTATTGTAAAAAAAAAAAAAAAAAATCTTTAATTTTAAAAGATGACGTTTAAAAATTTTTTACCGTTAACAATTTTTTTTTTTTTTTTTTAAAAAAATTCAGACGACATCCATTCAACCGACGTCAGGTTTTAGTGTAAAATACATCCTCACCCCTTACCAAAATGTAGCTAATAACTGATACAATGATACTGTCATAAGGAAAATCTAGACACCCCGTGTTCAATTTGAGTAGAATATTCTCATTAACCATGGAAACGTGATTTTAGCTGTGTATTTAAAAAACCCGGTAAATTTTAAAAGTTACTCCAAAATTCGCTTGAAGATGAAATGGAACTAATGCTTTTAATTTATTTGCAAAAATAAAATTAAATTTTTTAGCTTCTATTTTTGAAACATGGTTGGAACTGTGTAGCGAAAATAACCATATTTTAAATCAATTAATTTATAATATTAATGCTCTGTAAATTTACATTGATCACTATTTTGTAAAAATAAAATATCTATAAGAACACCGGATTTTATATCTTACTGTTCTTTCTTTTTATTTTTATATATATATATATATATATATATATATATATTATTTATTTAAAAATATGATTCCAAATTAATAAATTTCAAAAAGTCCCATGTTTCAAAACAAAAATGGAACAGACTTTAATTTAATTATTTAATTTAAATTTAGTTAAAGCTCTTGTTTTGAAAAAATGAGACCTCTTATGTCGCGATTTGGAATCATATTTTTAAATAAATAATTATATTTATGCTCTACTTTTTGTATCGAGCACTATTTTTAAAAAATAATAACTAAAATACTAAGGGACTTTTGGATTATTTACCTAACCAGTTCCTTCCTATTTTCTATATATTTTCACACACACACACACATATATATATATATATATATATATATATATATATTAGTCAGTTATGTGCCATGCGTGATGCACACTTAGGTGATCATGTGTATCTTTCGATACATGACTGACGAGGTAGATCTTTTCCACCAGTAGGTTGCCATTTCTTTCTGCGGTAGACTAGTTGTCATCCAAGGTTATAGAACCTGGTCTGTCATGCTCCAAAAAATAATAATAAATATAAAAAAATAATAATAATAATCAAGAAGAAAAAACCTTAAAGATTCATTCTCTTCAGACCTAAATCTTTTAGTAAAGTTTTTTTTTACGAAAAGATTTCAGTCTGAAGAGATGAATATTATTATTCACGAAATAAATCATAACTGAAACAAAACTTTAAGGTTTTCTTCTTTATTATATTATTATTATTATAATTCTCTCTCTCTCTCTCTCTCTCTCTCTCTCTCGCACACACACATATATATATAAAATATCTAGAATTTTACAAAATGGAGTCAGGTGTAATTCAACAATGCATTCCTTTTGCTAAGACAACAAATATTAGTTTTATAACTTAAAACAAGCACAAAATAGTTTCAGTAAATTTAAATAAAATTGAATTTAAGATGTGTCAACGTTCAATATGTACTATGCAGTATCTTGAATAAATTTGTCAATTTTTTTTTTAGGAGACTTTGTAGACTCGTCCATTTACCTTAGCACCCCTAGCAACAAGAACATTCTATTCGATACGCCTACACACATAAACCTTAACCAATAGAAACATTACTATGCGAATCAGCAATTCTCATTGGCTCACAACACAAAATTCGAAAGCTTCACGTACGGAAATAAAATTGCACCAAAACTTATCTGAGCCAACTTGGACATCTATAAAAGGAAAAATATTTACTGACCAAGCACAGAGATATGCTAATATAATCTACGTTGCTTGCAGCTGCAATTTTGCTGCGCAAATTAACGCACATATTAACATGCAAACTAACGCACAAACTAAATCATCACTGACTCACCCGCAAGCTCAAATCGAAGAAACACTCTGTGAACGCACAAAACTTCTATCTGAATTACTTTACTTATCAAAAGTGAATTGACATTCACTATTCTTCTAAGTAAGTAACATCACCGAACGATCTTGACATTTCGTAGTCAAAGGTAGACTACTTCATAATGACTCATTTCTAAAACACATTAACTACATTCCAAATATTCATTACAATTTCCTAAAAGACTGTAACGTTAACGCACAAGACATAAAAAGGACATACAAAAACTACATGTATCATGAGCATTTACAACCTTAAAAATACCCTGTATATATTATCGTATTTGTATATAAATGCTTTTATTGGTGTTGAATTGAATGTATGTTTTGTCTTGTTTATATTGAAATTGTTTATTTGTTTGTCGATGCAGAAAAGTTCACGCAACCTCACATAAAATTTCCTTCTGATTCATCTTAATGCTAACCCAAGTTCATTAGTTTATTCTGCACATCCCCAACAACTTTTAATGTTTATGAAGAAAACCTTTAAAAACTGTTAATATTTGGTAAAATGAACAAATTAGGCAAATTCAAATTATAGGAGACATTAGTGGAATATATTCTATTAATTAATCATTTTCAGACAAAATAGAAATATCTTTGTACTGAAAATTATTAAGATACAACATCCCTAGTAAGTAGATACCGACTTAAAATAAAATTGAACTAACTTATAATTTATCAAGAAAGATAAAGATTACACAGCATTTAAAATACATATTAAATGTAGATTAGGACAGGCAGCCATATCATATGGAGGGACATCTGTAAGAACAACACCAGTAACCCATTCATGAAATGGACTAACCTGGCCACATACAAGACGTAGCATGCATGTGAACAACACAAATATAAGCATGGCTAGCAGGAAGCCTAGGAAGGTGGATGGAATTGCAACTGTAACTCAAGCATATATGACATCACCGATAGGATGCTTTTTTAAGAACTGCAAAAAATACCAACGTTCAAAGTGATGTCTTTGAAACACGGAGATGAAACCAGCTATGGATCAACAATATTTGCAGCTTATGCAACAACTTGTTGAACTACAAAAGGAAAACATCGCACTACAAAAGGAAGGACTTTTTGGATAGCCAAACACAACTCATGTCAAAAACCCGGAATGACCTATGATAGGACCAAATGCAACAGATGGTGACTGGGCAATGTTTATTAACACATGGACCTGTTATAAAGAGATGTATGAACTAATGGACCCAGGAATGAGCTGAGGACAGCATGTACCCCAGAGATGAACATGCTGCTATTTGACCTTGTGGGGACCAAGACACAACTCTGCCTCGTATGGCAAATACATCAGGGGGTTGCACAAAGAAGTGTACAGGCAGAAGGAGGAGGAGTCAATCATGTGATTTTTACCTCAGTTACGAACTGGGATCAAATTTTGCTCAAACACAACAAACTGCAGCTGGTAAGTAAATTACTCCAGTGACATGGTAGGAAGACAAATGGTAGAGGACAAATGGTGACAGGGCTTGCTAATGTTGAACACCAGAGCAAAATATTGGCAGAGGTCACTACCCTCACCACTTCAGAGTCTACTACCTCCAAACTTTACAAACCGAACATCATAGCAGAACGTGGCAAGCACTGTCACAGACCATGAAAGGAAAACCCTTGAACATCACCTTCATTCTGGGGACAACACCAACAGTAGTCCACACCCCAATCCTGGTTCCACATCATTGGAAAAGAAGGGTTAAACAGGATATCAACAGGATGTTGCACTTGGTATCATCGAACTAGTACCAGTGGGTACATCCACAACTTGGTGCTCTAGGATGGTGGTTGCACCAAAAAAAGGAAGGCACTCCCAGGCATGAAGTCGACTTGCAGAAGCCCAATGTTGCTTCCATGAGGGAGACACATCATACCTCATCTCTATTTAATCAGGCTGCGATGGTGTCTACACACATAAGGAAAACTGTCCTGGACATGTGGAATGGGTACCATAGCCTTCCTCTCTCCCCAGTTGCATGCGATGCAACTACATTCAACACCAAATGGGGGAAAATATTGATACCTATAGGGCCCACAGGGATTCCATGAGTTGAGAGATGCATATACTCCTCAATTCGACAATATAACCATCGATATGGTCCAAAAAATCCGATGTATTGATGATAACATACTCTGGGATGACTCCATAGAAGCATCATTTTGGCACGCGATGGATTATATTACCCACTGTGACAACAATGGAATTATCTTCAACCAAGAGAAACTTCACTTTGCAAAAAAGAAGGAAGATTTCATTGTGTAATGGAGGATGGGATAAAACCCACTAAGAGAATGGCAGAAGCAATCCTGCAGTTCCCTGCACCCAAAAACATCACCAATGTCAGATCCTGATTTGGACTTGTGAATCAAGTTTTATGTACATTTTCCCAAGAATTGCTACAAACAAAGGTTCTGAAGTTCTACTTGACCAAATATTCAATGAATCAAAACAAAGGATTGCACAAGAAATCAAGGACAGTGTAAAGACATTCAAAGTCATAGGCTGACATGTCTGTCAAGAAACTTTATTAAAACAGTGGAAGGTTACTTTCTGTTCCTGAAGCACTGTACCTGTGCCATTGAAGTGGGACTGATTTGCAGTGAAGACCACTGGAAGCTAATTCTAGCTGGATCCTGATTTGCAAGTGATGCCGAGTCACACTATGCATAGATGGAGGGGAAGGCACTGGCGCTAGTATACAGATTAAAGTTGTGTTGAATGTTCATGTTGGGATGTCCAGAACTACTAGTATTGGTGGATCACAAGCCCCTAATAAAATTTTTCTTGGACAAGGCTCTGGAGTACATAACAACCCCCCACCCCAACTATTCAGTTTCAAGGATCACTCATTAATGTACAAGTTCTGTATAAAGCACCTCCCTGTCAAACTCAATGCCACACTGGACTGCACATCAAGGTACTATGCAGCACCAAGATGGTACAACTAGTAAAGATCCAGCACAGATGATCAACATTGCTGTAAATGCATCATTTAATTCCACCTAAAGTTAAGACCCAAAGTTAAGAGCAATCACATAGGACAGGATTGTGGCTGCAGGAACTTTTGGTCTCTGGTGGAACACATACGGAAGGGATTCCGATGAAAGAAACATTATACTGCCTGATGATAATGGACAACAAGATACTCATACCAAAAAACTAATGGGAGAAGTACTTGAGTCACTCCATTCTGCACATCAGGGCATTAAAAGCATGCTGGCAAACACCAGACAAGGATTATTTTGGGGATGGTTAGACACAATTATTCAACAGAGCCCAATGCAAAACATGCAATATGATGGCCCCCATCACAGCCTAGAGAACCTTTGATGTCACCGTCAAATCCCAAATTCTCATTCCAAAAGATAGTGACAGATTTCTTTGACCTGTGAAGGGAAAATTACATAGTATACACAGATTGGTACAGAGGATGAGTAGAAGATGACATAATATCATCTGGAAGGCCAAGACAGCATGTGACACTCCCCAGGATTGGTTCTGTACATATGGTGCCCCAGAAGAAATACCATCCAATGGAGGACCACTGTTTGATTCCCAGAAATATAACATATTCCTAAGTAATTGGGGAATAAAAAATCAGTGTACTATCCCCAGAGTAATGGATGAGCAGAATGGACAAGCAAATATTGGTAGACAGCACAGACAGCTATGTCCAACTATGCCATGACTGCATAGCCAGATCCCTATTAACACACCATAATACTTCCGTCCAATACCTGGATATGTCTCCAATGATCATGTTGTACAGCTGTGTAATGAAGGACCATCTCCCAGCCCTACTGGACAAATACCAAATTCATGAATGGTGGAGTGAGATCAGTCAGTATAGGGAGACAGTGATGACCAAAAGGCATAGGAAGAATGAAAAGTGTTATGATGCACACAGTCATCCACTTTGGGAGCTGGTTCTGATACAGAACCAAGCTGGTCCATATCCATGCTGATGGCTAAAAAACTGGGAGAGTTGCAGAGGTGCTAGGCAATAGGTAATACCATATATGCAATGACAGGAGCAACCGGGTGATCTGGTGCAACCGCCACTTCCTCTGGAAGACAAACCCAGTTGTGGACATCCTGTACCACCCCACATCAGAGGCTGTCCCCCAGATACAGGATACATTAGATGATCCAACAGGGACCCTAACATCAACAACCCAATGAATGGATCACACCTGTTGACGCAGATCAGTATGCAGAACTGCGACAAATGAGCTACCAGCCTAAACCTCTAGATACACCGCACCAGAAGAAATGGAAATAGGGTACATGGCTTGGCGAGGATGTAAATCCCCACAATGATGGAAGTTAATGAAAGCCAACACCAAACAAATCAACCACCACCAAACCAAGGCCAACATCGCAGTACGAAAACATCATGTCCACCATGAACATACCCCATGTCTGTAGGGTATGTTCATGATGACATACCCCACAGACATCAAGGACATCTCTGCAATTGATCACAACCAAAACACCTTGTGGTCCCATGACGTGGGGGGGGGGCATGTAGAGTAGGCCAGGCGGCCATATCATATGGAAGGACATCTGTAAGAACAACACTGGTGACTAACCCAGCGACATGCAAGATGTGGCATGCATGTGAACAACACAAATATAAACAGGGTTAGTAGGAAACCTGAAGAGGTTGACAGATTGCAAGTGTCACTCAAGCACTTTACATCAAATTATTAATCTTTCAAGCATATATAGTTATTAAGTTATTAGAGGCAATTATTTTCTGTTAAATATTCATGTGGATTTTGTCTACTACTACTACATTCATGCCCCATGTATAAGTGAAAGGATAACATATCAAATAGTCTTTGTAATAGTCTAGTTGGATGTAACAATTCAGTTCAAAGTAGTAAGAGGAGTCAATAAGAAATCTTCCTGTGTCTAGTCTGTAGTAAATGCAAAATAACGACTCCCTTCACCAACTCCCTTCAAATATGGAGGACTGAAGAAGGAAAGAAATTTACAATGTAAGATTTTTTTCATTCACAGAAATTAACCAGTGAGCTGAGGAAGAAGGAAAGAAATTTGCAAGCCTATGTGAAATGGTTTTTGGACTAATGAAAACCTTGCCTTCACAGAAATTAGCCAGTCAACCAAAACAAAGGAAATAAAGTAGTGAGCTTACGCAAAATTCTTTTTGATACCTGAAGTCATGTGGAAGGTTCTGTTTCAGTTCCTCGCAACCAGTATTGAAATACTCACCAGTGTAAATTTATTTTCCATTTATATTGTCAGCCTCTAACCAACACAGGTCACTTCAAAAAATTTTCTCTAATCAATCTTTCCAGATTGTCAAATATTTCTGAACCTTCCTCACAAAGTTTATAATCACAAGATGTACATTGGCGACCTGGCTTAACATCAAAAATATCAATATTTACATTTTGATTTAAACATAAATATGTCTGCTTAATATGCAACTTTTCAATATACTGTTGGACATTTACAAAAAGTTGCCACCTGATCTTTGACAAAGTTTGTTAAATTCTTTTTCTAATGGATCAGTTGTAAATTTCCCAAGTAGCACATATGGCTTGTAGCTAAAAGGTATCGATATAGACTAACAATTCCAGTGCAAGTATGGTGTATGGTAGTAGCAGTGTGTTTGGATAATAGTTTTATACAATTATCTTGACTGCCAGCCATATTAAGAGCCATTTGACCAAACTCAATGATAAAATCAAGTCAGCTGTCATTCGGAGATCTGATTTCAGCTTGTAGAGGGTCATTGCATAGCTTATCAATTTGAAGGATCTTAACATTCAAAATTTTCCACCATGTCGAAACCTTGTTTATGGAAATAACAGTATTATCCACACTTATTTCAGACTGAGTGAGAAGTGCAGTATGTTTTTTTCTGAAAACACTCTGAAGCAAGTAGAAACCCATTGGGCTTTGGAGCAATGGAAATTTCATTTAAATATAAAGTTTAACTAGTCTCTCAGATTCAAAACAATATAACTGTTTAAGATGGATCCCATTTTGCTACTCGTTTTACTCCATTATCATCAAAAATTAGTTCTCCTGTCTTTTCTGTGAGCCACAAATTGAGAATATTTTTCAACAGATGAACATAATCAAAAAGCAAATGTTTATTATCTTCAGTTAAGCAAGGTTTTTCAGGGAGTGTTGGATATAATTTACAAAACACTTAATTTATTCAGTTGCTAATACAGAGGTTATGGCCTGAACTGTTAACTCTGTTTGTTCAAATAAAAAGGCTGATATTAATATTGTAAGAAATTTTAGACCCTCATTAATACATATCAACATTATACCAAGTACTATTTGAGCAACTAGAGATGGATTGTCAACTGATTTACCAATTAGTTGTTCACTATGATATAATAACATTTTCTTGATATATATATCATGGAGAATTATGCACCCTTTTTGACTGGCATTAAGACTATAAAGATAGCAAAAAAGATTTTTCATTAAGTTTTGAAATTTTTTATCTCGTTCTTTTTAATGTTGCTAATGATGGTAATTGAAAATCCTGTTATGCAATGAGTGTAATGTTGTATAGTACTCAAAAGCATATATTCAGTGGCGATTCTAAGGGGGGGGGCAGATACCCCCCCATTTTGGTTGGCCCCCTCACTTTTATAAGTTTAAAAAATTTGTGAAACTGATCAGTCTCTGATTTTGATAAGATTTGATCTTCAGTACTTTTCCCTCTGCGTTTTTTTTCATTTAGCTTTTTTTTATTACATTCACATTTGCAAAGATCAGGCAAAATAAAGACACATACAGAGACCAGTTTACCGGTGATGATATCTCTAACTACATTTAATACAAAAGTATTTCTAATTTAGATATATCAAAATAAAACTCTGATGACCAAACCCATCTGCTACAAATTATCCAGTTACCGACTATACCCTTGAGTCCAGCCATTCAATCAAGCTTACATTTTTTGAACTAGTAGTAGGGTAAATTGACTCTGCTCTTTAAGAAGTAAATTTATTTAAATTTTGATGTAAAATAATTTACATTAACTTGGTATGTTAACTTTGGTTTGTGTCAATCCAGCTTTTGTTTTGTTTCAGGGTCATGGAGAAATTATATTATTTAAATTATTTCCTTATTTCAAAGTAGTTTCTTGACTGGAGTTTGCCAAAAACATAGATTAATTTTCTAGATAATTTTTGTATGCCTTTAGTGCTCACAGCATTTTGATTGATTTTGTTACATTATTTTATTTTCACATTTATTTATTTTTTTCTCACATTTATTTTTATGCTTCGAAACAGTTTTGTAGAGGAAAACTATTGGAGCAGACAAATTACACTGTTCTGCTAGTATTGATGTTAGTATTAACCCTTTTTGTTTTGAAGTTAACCTCTCTTGTGGTCCAACAGCTTGAGTGGAAAAGAGGACAAGAAGAGATTAAAATGAGTATTTTGCTCGCAGCCTTTGTACATATCCTGGCCTTCCCTATAAGAGTGTCTACTATCCACTTATGCATACATGCAGAATCTGTGAACAAATGCAACACATTTGCATTCTTTTGAAGGGCCACGGTTACTCGTTTAATAACGGTGTCCAATTCTGACAGGTTGATATGTTGTGTATCCTTCTTGGGACGCAACTAACATGTGTCTTCCACCATCTGGGATTCCTCTGAAAAGGACCAACAACTTCTGCAAATCCACTAAATATACATCTACCATCACACCCAGATGCAACACATGTGCCTCAAACTTTTTGCATGCCATGAATTTATCAGTGGCAAAGGTGGTGATTAGTGCTTCCTTGATTCAGGCCATGTCCGATTTCTCATCCTTGGTCAGTTGTTTGTAAACTATGAACACTCCCCCAGTTAGGTGAAAAGAAGTGACACAATCAAGCCTCTTCAGCCCATATAGGTCATACACCAATTCCAGCTTTTTGATCCAGTCAATCATAGCTCTGTCAAATTTGGAAATAATTTTCAGATTGAACCGGCCATCCAATCTCTGCCAAAATAGCTTGTTATTTAGTTTCTGTAATCGTGTTAACAAATAGCAGTTTTTACAACACCAAAATCTCACATCTGCATGCTTCCACTTCCAACTTTTCTTTGCCCTTTGACACTGTTGTATACTGCTTTTTCCAGTGGGTGGTTGTTCTCCTATATTCAAACACTCAATATCATGCATGTATATAAAATGTATAATAAATGCCTCTTGCTTTCCTGCTGTAAGTCATCATCTGTTGTTCCAATTCTTAAGAACTTTGGTAAACTATCTGACCCTTACAACTATCAGCTTCTACCTCTATTTGGGAAACTCCTAGAGGCCTAAATCAATGCTAAATTGGTTCATCATCTCTCACCACAGGGCCTATTTTCAGATAAGCAATACGACTTTCATTTCTCCAGGTCAACTGCTGATGTACTGATGATAATTGTGGAAAGAGTCTATCATGCTCTTGATAAAAATGGGGAAGCCCGGGCTGTAGCATTGGACATCTTGAAAGCCTTTAACAGAGTCTGGCCTTCAGGTTTTTTCCACAAGGTGAAAAGTCACGGTATCTCTGGACACTTTTTTGAACTGATCCAGTCTTTCCTATCAAATCATGAAATGAAAGTTCTCCTGAATGGTCACTCATTTAGATCCTTTCGTACTAACACATAAGTCCTACTCTGTTTTTAATTTTCATTAATGATCTGTAAGCGCTCTGGTATTGCAATGAAAATATTTGTTACAGATTACTTCCACCCAGCAGAGAACAAATCAGACTTGAATATCGGGGGCAGAAAGAAATGCCAAAATCTCGATTCGCAGGTACACAAATCCCAATGCATGTAACCAGTCAAAAAAATAACTCACTCTCCGATGAACGCGGTTTGCCAAAATACACAAATTTTATTCCTCACTCTCAATTCAAGAACATCAACTGCTTTTATCGGCCGAGCATTTTTTCTATTCATCGACAACTGGTAGAGGATGCCTAATTTTAGCATATCAAAATACTTTTATGGTGACTCCTGCGACTGACTTGTTTCTAATTTAAATATTCCGTCTTCAGCATGTCATGCGGAATACGTGCCCTTTTCTTTTTGGTAAGTAATTTTCCTTTTCGCCACATTTTCCATTGTAGGATACATGCGACACGCTGTTGCTTGGTTTGATGAGGTAATTCGCCATTTTCTTTGCTATATGATCTTCCCAAAGACATCAGCTCTCAACTTGGTATCTACGCTGATAACACAAAAATTTACACCTGCCTCGATAATAAGGTTTATCAAGGTCAAAATGCCAGCCGATGTCCAAAATGACCTCAAGTCCGTTGTTAACTGGGGCAAAAGATGGCTTGTTAATTTTAACAGCTCCTAAGCTAAACTTTTCTTCATTAATCATCTGAGAAACCCTTTGCTGCCTTCCATCAGTATGGCTGATGCTAACCTCTAGGAAAGTGACTTGTTGTGCCTTCTTGGACTCATGTTCTTTGCTAATATGAAGTTGAAAGACTATATTGAACCCATTACTATGTAAATTCTATGCTAACAGTTTCTTCTCTCACACTTCTCGTTTGTAGAACTCCCTTCCGGCTCCATGCTTTAATCTGAAAAACTTTAAATGCAATGTCAATCACTATATACTGTCCTCCTGATTACACTTTTCCCTTTCTGCATGTCAACACATGAAATTTGAGGCACTTCTTATGTTATCAACAGCAAGATTAGGATCTTGTGAAGCTGCTGATGTTCCATTACCAAGATGAAAGAGCCATGCTGCAAATTCCCTTTGATCTGCTCTTGTCCTGATATTTTGGCTGAAAATCATTCTATAGAGGAGAATTTTAATGTTTGCCTCACAAGTTCCTCTTGTCAATATGAGTAGGACTTGCCTAAAGTCTCCCCTTATGAGCAAAACTTTACCACCAAAAATGGCAGCAATGCAGGTGATATCTTGCAAGGCTTAATCAATATCATGAAGAACAAATGAAGGAATCATAGAAGCCTCATCCAAGATGAAAAAATCCAGGTATCATAAATAAATTGCATGGCTTGAAGTGGCTGGTACATTACAAATGCTGGCCTCCGTGAGAGACAGGCAATTTGAACAAATTATGGATAGTCTTTCCACCTGACAGTAGTGTAGACGCAATGCAGATGTTGCAGTTGTTCCTTCACAGATAAAAAATTATGGTACTAAACATAAGTTTTACCACAACCTCCTGGTGCATCTACTTAGAAATAGGAGTGGTTGGTCACCTCATCTCTCCTCTTCTTATCTACAGATTCAAGCACAGCATTAGCAATCAGTCTCTGTTCATCAGTAAGTGTTGCAATGCCTGGGAGATCGATGTCATCATGATGGTCAAGCTGTGGTACTCCAGTAGGTTCAGGCAGCCTAATTGCTTAACAATTAATACCATTCTCTATAAGAATTGCATCAATTGAGGGCAGTGCCATATTTTCTGCATGGTCTGCATTAAAACTTGGTGCAAGAAATCTTCAATCATGGATTCCTTGTGAGTGGTCCACAGGTAAAGAGCAAGGCAGCAAACATATCACACAACTGTAAAGGCATCTGACAGGCAGCAGCTTCTAGTAATGCATGTTCCAATGCATCATCATTTGAGAGACCATATCTCAGGCATGCTGGGTTAGGGTTAGATAATTTCTTATCTGTGAAAGTAAATTCTTTACTGTTCTTCAAGGTGTACAGTAAGTCTGTAGACATTGTAAGATGTGTCAAGTAGCTTGAACTGTGACAGTCTCCACATAGCTTCTGAACAAGAAACATATCAGCAAGCAAGATAATTAGTAATTTCATCATGAGCTTGATTCTGCTCATGATCAGAAGCACTGTCATGTCCCTTGTACATGTACTTGAAAATATATTTGATGTTTTTCACTGATGAAAAAATTTCTACATTTGAAAGAATTGTAGTCTCAAAAAGTTGAGTGGGGTTTTTCCAGTAATGGGGAGACAACTCTTAAAACCCATGGCCTTTTAATGATAATGTCATTTAGAGGCTACCATAAAAATTTTCTAAGGCCAATTTAATTTTTCAAAATTTTATGAAATTAAGTAAGTGGGTATGTAAAAAAAATTATGTTTACTACAATTTTCTGAAAAACAAAGAACCCAAAAATAATTTTATCATTTCTGAGTAAGTCCTAAAAGTTTAATTAGAATCCAACAATTATTTGATTTTCACAAGAATTTCAAAATCAATGTGTTTTTCAACTGAAAAATGGGCGCAAAAACACTAACATAAATATGACCCTGGTCATCGACTTAAAAAAAACAAGATTTAACCAAAATTTTTAATGTGCTAGAAATGATTAAAATTTAATAAAATAATAAAAAATCCTTTGGTCTTTCCTCTTAAAAATAATATGGAAGAATCTGGTTTTGGATTAAGTTCAATGCCTATATATTTGAATGCTGATGATTGTTCACAACTTGTGTCAAATGTACTCCTCAATTTTTTTTATCACACACAATTCAAAATTTTTAGTTCTATCCCACAGCTGATCAGTGACAAAACACAAGAAAATGGATTTAAATTGCATTGAATAATTGACAAATCCATTGTTTTTTGGGTTTTTTTTCACTTACTTTTTACATGAGGTGTTAGTTTAGAACAACTAGGCTATGTTACTGTTAGGGAAAGATTCTTTACTGCTGTCAGTCCTTCTGTCGAGTTGAATGAATATTTTGTTTTTATGGTCTTGTGTAGGCTCCAGAATCCTGTGTATTTACTTACTGGTGGGAGCTGATTTTATTGGCTATTTATTTTTATTAGATTGAAAATTTGAAGTATGTTTGAAGCCTAGAAGGCTGTGTTTTCAATTTTGTCATTTGCTCCTTTGATTGGATTTGATGTTGTTCACTTCTGCCTACTCTACAAATCCCACCCACTTGTTTAAAATCTTCAGGTGAAGTGACACTTCTTCCTGATTTAGCGGTGTGATGTTGCTGGCTTGCTATGGAGTCATTCTGGGATGCTTTATTACTTTGAAGTGGTGATTATGATAGTGTTGTTGGTTGTGATGCTGATGCATTTCCATTATCAACATATGCTGACTTGATCCTATCCACTGATATATTCTCTGTTTTTGCAGAAAACAGCATCAACATTCCATCATTATAGAGATAAAACTCTTATGGAATTTAATTCCATTTTAATATATATCAATGATATACTAGTTTTTATTGACAATAAAAAAAGACAAAAAAGATTTGAATGAAGTTTCTAATGTTTTAAATGAAAATAAATGTAAAATAGGTTTATTAATGCACTGTCCAGTCATTGGATTTCCTCAGTTAATGTCAGCACTGATGGCATCAAGCTGACATCCACAAACTTATTTCTTTTCCATATCTGAATGATTCCAAAATTTTACCTTGTTTTTAGGGAATGGTTATCAAAACTTGATAGTTAATTTTGCTAAACTAATTTTCCCTTTATTAGAAAAAAATTAGACTATTTCTCAAACATACATTCACACTAAGGGACATAAATAAAAGACAATTCTTTGGTAACATCTTTTCATATCTAAATGATTCTGCATCATTTTGAAGGACAAAGTTGTATTTTACCACAGGTTGTGGAATATGTCCTTGTCTGGGCCATAGATGAATCCAGCCCATTTGAATCTGGAGCCCTAAAAATGGCTTCTCCAGGTACAGGAGCATCTCAATATTATATGTAAGACCCTTCCTTTTTCTTTCTCCTTACACTCTGCTTTGATATATAGATATATTTAATATATTCTTCTTTGCATGGGACAATCTGTTGATAATGTACTTCTTTTCATATCTGAATGATTCTGTATTATTTTGTGGGCAGACCAAACAGCTTCATATTAAATAATCAATGGTAAGCCATTTCCTAAAAGATTTTTCTTTACTAACACAAAGGAGTGGAAGTGGAGGGGAACAGAGCCCTGGAAGGTGAAAATGGATGAAACCTTCCCACTTATATATAATCTAATTTACATATTACCACAGAAAGAAAGAGAAACAAAGATCTGAATTTATAATTATTACTAGCAGGCTTTGCCCACTTGCTATCTGGTAATTTTTCTAGGAAAAATGAGTTGTTTTTCTATGGAATTAATGTTCACTATTTATGAAATGTTGAAGCGGTTGTGGACATTCAATATATTTGCTCAAAGAATATGAGTGTAAAGACAAAAGAAATTAATTGGTCAAGTGTGGAGGCAGGCTTGTTATAGTTAAGGAAAGTTTTACAAATAGATGCCAACATGTTGAAGGCCAAGTAAAATGCAAATTTCAAACACTTTGCTGTACTTTATAAGATAATATTCCTAAATAGAACAGAATCAAAATAATCCCCAAATAAAAGAACAGTAATTAAGGGCAGTTAATTAATGAAATAAACTTTTTTAAAATCAATATACAATTAAGTTAAACCTGAAAAGGGATATCACTTAGAAGTAGAGAATATATAATTCATACATTGAGCTTTTAGTGTGTAAAACCCTCCTTGGAGGGGCATACACATTCAGATACTTGCCAGTCACAGGGATTCATCCCTACGCTGGTAGTATCACAGCTCTGACAAGCTTGGACAGGCTTGGACCAGCTACGACTAGTTTAGACCAGCTCTGACCATCTTTGACAAGCTAAGACCAGTGGCCCGAGTGAAGACATTCGGGCCCCCATGTTAAAAACTGACCTTGTGTCACAACCTGATTCAGTGGGGAATCAAGTAAATCAACCCCTCTTTGGAGGAGTTTCCAAAACGTTTCTTTATCATCTCTCAGTTGCGTCTCTGTCCTTAGACAGAGTGTGCTCAGGGGCTTCTCTGTCAAAGGACAGGGGGCAACTGAGGAAAATAATACTGAAGAGGTGCTCAGCCCTGGGGAACAACTGCTCGAGGCCATGCCCTCCCATTGCACCAGAAGGAGGGATTGGTGCTCGCACCGAGGCCAGTGCAACTGATGCTTGTGGGGGCTGAGGGGAATTTTTGTTCCTGTCCCGGGTGTACATGCTCGGGCTCCCAACTAAAAATAGACCTTGTGTCACATCTCGTCCTAGTGGGGGACAGAGTAAATACTGTTTGAAAACCCCTTCCATGAGGGATATACACATTTGGATACTTACCGGTCAGAGGGATCTGTGTTGGTAGTATCATAGTTATGACTAGCTTGGACTGGCTGTGACCAGCTCTGACTAGCTTAGACCAGCTTGGACAAGCTATGATGAGCAAAGACCAGTGGCCCGAATGAAAACACTTTGGTTTCCACATTAAAAACTGACTCAATGGGGAGTCAAGTAAATCACCCTCTCCCACAAGGGGTATACACATTCAGATACTTGCCGGTCACAGGATCCATCCCTGCCCTGGTAGTAGCTATGACTCACTTAGACCAGCTCTGATCAGCTAGGACCAACTATGACCAGCTATGACTAGCTTAGACCAGCTTGGACAAGCTATAACCAGCAAAAGCCAGTGGCCTGAGTGAAGACACTCAGGTCCCCACGTTAAAAATTGACCTTGTGTCACAACCTAACTCATTGGGGAGTCAATTAAATCAATCCCTCCTTCAAGGAGTATATACATTTGGATACTTACCAGTCACAGGGATCCGTCCCTGCACTGGTAGTATCACAGCTATTATTAGCTTGGACAGGCTCTGACCAGCTTGGACCAGCTAAGACCAGCTATGACTAGTTTGGACCAGCTAAGACTAGCGATGACTAGCTTAGACCAGCTCTGACCAGTTTGGACAAGCTAAGACTAGTGGCCCGAGTGAAGATACTTGGGTCCCCATGTTAAAAAACGAACTTGTGTCACAACCTGACTCAGTGGGGAGTCAAGTAAATACAAACCCCTCCCTCAAGGGGTTTGTTACACATCTATTTATCATCTCTCAGTTGTGTCTCTGTCTTTGGGTAGACTACATTCAGGGACAACTCCATCAAAGGACAGAGCCACAACTAAGAAAAATTATACTGAGAGATTCTCAGCCCTGGGGAACAGCTGCCCAAGGCTGCACCCTCTCATTGAACCAGAGAGAGGGATTGGTGCTCACACCGAGGCCAGTGCAACTGACGGTTGCAGGGGCTGCAGACAATTTTTGTCCCTGGCCTGGGTGTACACACTCAGGTCCCCCACCTTAAAAAAGAACCTTGTGTCACAACTCATCTTAGTGGGGAAATAGAGTAAATACCTAGTGTGTAAATCGCTCTTTGGAGTGGTTTGTAACATATTATTTATCATCTCTCAGTTGCATCTCTGTCCTTGGGCAGAGTGCATTTAGAAGTAACTCCATCAAGGAACAGAGTCACAACTGAGGAAAATTATCCTGAGACATGCCCAGCCCTGGGGAACAGCTGCCTCTCATTGCACCAAAGAGAGGGATCAGTGTTTACAACAAGGCCAGTGCAACCGATAGCTGCAGGCAATTTTTGTTCTTAGCCCAGGTGTATGCACTTTGGGTCTCCACCTTAAAAACTGGCCTTGTGTCACAACTTGTCTTAGTGGGGAGACAGAATAAATAACTAGTGTGTAAATCGCTCTCTCAAGTTGTTTACACACTCTGATATTTGCTGGGCACCGTGATCCATAGTATCACAGCTATGACTAGCTTAAACCAGCTCTGACCAGCTTGGACAAGCTAAGACCAGTGGCCTGAGTGAAAACACTCAGGTCCCTATGTTAAAAACTGACCTTGTGTCACAACCTGACTCAATGGGAGGTGGGGGTCAAGTAAATCAACTTCTCTCTCACAAGAGGTCTACACATTCTGATACTTACCAGTCACATTGAACTCCAATTTAGCATTTATTCAGATTATTATTTTTAACCTGAATGCAAGATAAATCATTTGAGATAAAAAAAAATATAATAATTGAAATAGCTGTATATTTACCAGTAGTCTCTAATTGCAACAGTGTAGGCTTTAAAACATCAAATTATAAAATTGGCAAAATAAATTTTGAATTTAGTTTGTAGATAAAACTATGAATCTTTCACTGTCCTAGTTCCCTTCTTCATGATATTCATAATTTTGAAGGATCGTGGAGTTGAAAGATTGCACAATATGTTGTCATTAGGAACTCAGCATATATCTTCATGTCTTAGCCAGGTAAAAGAATTTGTTAGTCCATGAGGATGTAGAAACTGTATTTTTAAATCACTTTGTGCAATGTCAATTTTAAGAACTCTATCAATCCACCAAAAACTATAATAAATGCATGCTACATACTCCATTATTGTAATGGAAGTTTCTGAATATGAAGATGCTTCTTGACATGAAACATTAAATTTCTTTGTGATTTGATCACAAATAAATCTTTTGTAGATTATAGTAGTGCCATCTCCAGGAATAAAGTGGTAAAAAGACCTTGTTCCAGGGACTGTGCACCCATCAGCAAATCTAGAGGACAAATTCTTTTCTTGTGGCTTTTAATTCTTTAATAGATAGCAAAAAATGGATGATATTATTTGTTTTCTTGACAGAATTCCTGATAGAGAGGAGGATTATTGCTAAGTCCTCAATACAGTTAGTGGTGTCAGATCTTGTAGCCAGGGATCTGTGAAATCTTTTGACAAGACTGTTTGCACGGGTGATAAGCTTTGTTTTGGTGTGCTTAGAGCCAAGTAAATTGCTGAATTTCTGAAACAGGGATGATTGAAACTGTGCTCTGCTGTTGGTAGTAAATACTTTTGCATTCCAAAAGTTGTAACCCAATCTCTTAGAATCACTTTAGAGACTGTGTTGGCTGAGAGTGTCTTTGATTGGTAAGTCATTGGGAAAATCCATCGATGATGGTCAGCAGTTACTGGTAACCCTGACACATTGGTAGAGATCCAACAATATTGATGTGTATGTGTGTGAAATGGGTGTCAGGGTTGGTGAAGGGGCCAATAGTGTATTTGGTATGTGCCATTCTAGACACGTGGTAACCCACTTGCGGATGTTGGTGATCATGTTGGGTCAAACAAAGCACTCTCTGATGAGGTTGACTATGTCTCATTTGCTGAGGTGCAACAAACCATGTAAATGTT
This sequence comes from Acanthosepion pharaonis, assembly GCA_903632075.3. Taxonomy (NCBI): domain Eukaryota; kingdom Metazoa; phylum Mollusca; class Cephalopoda; order Sepiida; family Sepiidae; genus Acanthosepion; species Acanthosepion pharaonis. The sequence goes on from CAHIKZ030003688.1 coordinate 33,862, forward strand.
TGAAGACCATTTTCCTGAGTGTAGGTAGAATATAAGGTCTGGGAGCATCTAGTGTGACATCACAGTAAAGACTCTTGTTGCTGAATGGGGGCTGGGAATTGTTGGAGTTGCAGTGAAGTGGTTGTGAGCACTTTTTGTTATGTTGAATCTAACTTTTGTTCATCAGCTATTAAATCATGACTCAGTATGCCATCAGCAAGTGTGTTAATGTCAGCTCTTGAGAGGATATTTGCTACTTTGTCTTTTATGTGGGATATGTCTATTGAGAATTGTGAGATATATAATTCATTGAGGTGTAAAATGTGTGTGTATATATATATATATATATATATATATATGTGCAATTTTTATATTTATTATTTATATATTATATATGTGCAGTACTTATTGGAAAGTGATAGAGCTAACATATTTAGTTGGATTGATGTGAGTTTGTGACCTTGGGTTTCACGCTATTTGCGATTGTCTTGTCTGACGATTACAAATAGAGTGAAACCCTGGGTCACAAACTCACATCAATCCAACTAAATAATTTATTATATTTGTCCAAGTTAGTATTCATTGCCCTCCAAAGTGATGTTTTTGTTCTTTTTCTTCTGCAGATTTGTTAAGGAGTGAAGTATTTCTGATCAATTCGGCACAAGTCTTTCCAATAAAATGTCATAGTTATTTGATGGAAGTTGACAAAGTTAAGTTCTGGATGGTTTTGACCTTTTCTGGTGTCAATGTTATATCAAAGGAAGTTGATGCTTGGCAAGCCAAAGACACATTTGTCTAAATTGATCTGAAGATCAAAATGAGACAATCTTTGAAACACTTCATGGAGAAGTTGTTTATATGCATTGATATCATCACCAGCTATCAGGATATCATCAATGTATGCATATGTGAAGTGCAAACTGCATAAAAATTCATCGATTAAATTATTAGAAATGCATTTTTATGAATTTGAATAGGCCAAATAGCTTTGTAACTGATGATTTAGGAATGTCGTCAGTAGCAATGGGGGATTTGGTGGTATGCCTTGATTAGGTCGATCTTAGAGAATATGTGGATACCCTGCAGTCCTGGTTATGAGATGATTGAGGAGTTGAGTTTCCTGTAATTAATGTATACTTGAAAATCCATGCTTTTGGATTTCGGGACCAGGTGTAGCAATGAGGCATATGGGCTCTCTGATGAATGGTGATGCCTTTGTTTAACATTTTCTGGAACTCTTTCTTCATGTAGTCATATTTGTGTGGAGCTGTCATGAGGGAGAAGTTGTGGGTTAGTTTGGTTGTTCTGATGTGGTGCTGGATATGATGCCTTTCTGAATCAGTATTCTTAAATGGCTGTGATTTCTGTGTACTGATTCAATATGCCCATGAGCTCGCATTTGTGACACTGAGTCATGTTGTAACATGTGTGGGTTCTAGTGATACAGATGCTTCTTGTATTGTCTGACAGAGTTCTTATATTCATGTGTGCTGCCAAATAAAAATTTGCTAAGAAATCTGCCCTGAGTATAGGTGTCCTGACATTGGCTTGAGTAAATGACCATGTAACATGACAATGTTTAAGGTGAAAGCTTTCATATTATAAGTCTCTATATGGGAACCATTAGCTGCTTGGAGCTTAAACAGGGTGGATTTGAGGGGTATCACACTGATTGTTGCTCTCGTGTCCATGAGGAACATTTTTTTTTAAATGTGGGAGTGCTGACAGGATACAAGATGATATTGTTAATAACTAAAACCTATATTTACTAATAAATGGGAAATCTTATTACAATTTTGTGACTCCCATTATTTTAAAAAGAATTTTGAATTTTTTTGTGTGTATAAACGTGCTGATTTTTGTAAATATGGACATCCATACACAACATTATCAGAAAATAAGAGTGATAACTATAGTAAATTTAAAGGCAAAGTACCTAAAATTCAATAAAACATTAGATGACAGGGAATATTTTCCTGAATTTTTAAGATTACTGGGTAGTTAAAAATTATATAAAAATGGCATTCATGTTATATTTCCTAAGTAATTTTAACAGATATATTCACCGTAGAAAAAAAATTTGATAAACTTCTTGTGTAAAAATTGGTCAGAAGCACACATGGGAAAAGAAAAAACTATATTCAAGTCCAATCAGTCCACTTGGCAGAACAAATCCACAATTCTCTCCATGTCTCAATCTCAAATATGCCACTCCTCGTCAGAAGCAAAAATCTCCCCTTGAATGAGCATACCATTCTTTTATGCACTTGACCCAGTCATCACTCAGGCAATGAATGCCTAGAACCAGCCAATAAAAATAGCTACAAGCAACATCATGACTTCTGACAACATGAAGTGGTGTCAGTCTTGTCTCTATGTCAGTTGGATTTGTGAATTATTGTGCAAGTAAGTTTTATTTTGTCTGTGTCCATCAATATTGTTGTATTTCTGTGTATTTATTTTGCTTTTTCTGTGTGCATTCTCGTCCATTGTTTTGTTTGGATTTTGTGGAATGCCAGCATTATGGTGCAGTCCAAGCTTCTTGAATGGATACCTACTTCTACAAGCCTGTTGGCATGGGCAGGAAATAGACCCGCCAAGAAAGAACCAGAGTATTACAGTGGTCTAAAAGAACAATATGAAAAATTTGTGTTTGGAAATGAATTGTTACCGATGACTTTGCTTCTCAATGTGGTGAGCACCAAAACAATCTCGCTGTTAACTACTGATGTTAAATCTCACAAGTTTATTGGAGTCAACAGGGAAAACATGGAGGAGACCCTGAAGAGCCTCAATATTAGGGCCAAAGTGCTGGCTTGGTGAAGTAACGCAGTGTGATATATTTTATTCCAAACTGCAAAATCGTTAGCCAGAAGTATCCTCACTAGAGTAACCCTACATTGTGTACCCCTATATATTTCCACAGAACATGTGGTCTTTTTCTTCTCAGAATTTTGGGAGGTAGCTGATGTGTCAACTGTAAGGCCAGAATTACCACCGGTGATGTTGAGATTATGCTCCCGATGGACAGGAAAAATTTTATGGAGATACCCAATATTCTGACCTGTAGAAGCTGTCACATTTATGTGGTTGTTGAAGGCTGACATCCTCTCTGTTGAGCCTGTGGAACAGGTAGGCATCTTTTGAAGGCATGTCCTGGGAAGAGGATACAACCACATCTTCAACCAAGCACTAGCAATGAAACTGCTGAAGCTGGGTCAAGCACAAAACCTGCAAAAAGTCCAGGAGGTTGAATGGAAATTGTAAAAAAGGGTTGGAAACCTACAACCCGTCTTCAGCAACAGGATGTAACAAAGGAAGCCTACAGCAAAGAAACCACAGGGAAATGAACAGCAACAACAGAGTAAACAACAGTAGAAGTCCCAACGGAAACAGGAGTGTCAGATAGAAGCACCAGCAGGATAAGGAGCAACAAGAGGACCTCCAACCAGATCAGCAACAAAGTCAAGTCCCAATCCATCCCTGCTTCCCAATCCAAAAAAGAACACGGAAACCAAGGCAAATCCAGGAGCCTCCCTTCTTCCCTGTCTAGAGCTCCACTTCTCCTCTCTCCAAACACACCTCCTCTCTTCCTGACTCTACAACCCTCTAACACAGAGTCTCCCAACACCTTCCAAAAGAAGACATTCCCTAGAGGAAACAAAATACATCAAATTGACAGGCAGGCTCTTGAGCGAGGTCTCCATCTCAAAAACAGGCCCTTTTAAAAAGGGCTTCTGTTGATGGGAAGTCGATGGAAAACCCAAGAAACTTTCCGAAAGCCTGCGGAGTCATAACCTGCATTAGGCACTCAGGGAGAGACCTGAATGTCTGGGATCATCTTGGTGGGGAGGCCAAGGAAGCTTTTCCAAACATTAGGATGGTGGAGGTGGAATCACCAGAACTCAAAAAGCTACAAAACTTCTCTGCTGAGAGGGTCCCTGTTATTTTCCAGCCCACATTATGTAGGGCACTAAAACTGACTTATCTTATGGACATTGGCAGGACTGACCTAGATGGTCGCATGATGATGACAGAGATGGGGACAGGGAGCCTAGAACAATCTGTCAGGGTCTTGACCCCTGCAGATTTCCTTCCAGTCTGCGTTTAAGGTCTCCCAACACCTTCCACAAGAAGACATTCCCTAGAGGAGACAAAATATGTCAAATTGACAGGCAGGCTCTTGACCCTCACAGATTTCCTTCCAGTCTGCGTTTAAGGTCTCAGGCTTAAATTATGTTTATCAGGCTAGCCAGTTTGAATGTGAGGGCCTGCTTAATGATCTCTTGTCCTTTGGCGTGGATTTGTTTGCAAAGTTGATGCTTGTGTGCTGTCTAGCATATTTATTGTTTATTCAGCATACACCAGCAGGCCAGAGGTGTTTCCTTGTGAGTTAAATGTTCCCTGGATGCAAGGGTGGACCTTGTTCATGTTGATGCAGAGATCTGGTTGATCGTGGCTGATATTGCCGTGAGCAGTGGTTCATTTTGGGTCATTGCGGTTTATACATCTAATGGTCAGGGGGGAGTGTGTCGAATTTTTCCTCATTTGGGGTCCGTTCCTGGTTGATTATTACACTTAGTCTTAATGGTGTCAGGAATGCCATCCTGAACCCCAAGATAGACAGGGGGCGAGGAGGTAGTTGGAGGTCATAGGTCAGGCGATTGTAGCTTGGTTGATCTGATCAGCAAGTTTGGGCTCGTTGATAGATACTGGGTCGATCATCTAAGGTGTAGGGGAGATGTGAACGTGGAATCTTAAGTGGCAGTCTCTCTGGGTAGCCAGCTACCTGGATAGAATGTTAATTAGAAGGGTCGATCTAGATTTGTTAGATTGTCCCACGTTTCACTGTTTAGACTATTCGGATCATAGACTTGTCTGTGCCCGGATGGTGTTAGGCATTAGCCCTAGAATAGCTGGACATTGAAAGTTCAATCTTTACTGTCTTTACTGGACAGGCGGGACTTCCAGCAATAGTGAGAATAAGTAGTGGGAGAGGCTTAAGGATAGAATTAGGTCTTTCACCACTGAATATAGCCAACGACTCGATCGATAAAGCTAACAAGGTGAAGACTCTAAATCACCAGGGGTGTGATCATGCTGTTGAAAAAGGTCAAGTGTGTTGTGCGGGAATTAGATGATTACAGGCCTATAACTCTGCTAAACATAGTTAATGATTTTGGCCAAGATCCTGATGCAGTCAGTTGTTGCGAGCATGTTGGGACCTGAGCATTCTTTGTGCTGTGAGGGGATGAACAATTTAAAGCAACCTGCATCTGGTCTGCATGATCATAGAGGGTGTAGAAGACGACAAGCAAGCCGCGTTGATCAATTTAGATCAGTGCAAGGCATTCAATAGGGTCGACCATCAGTACCTGGGAAATGAACTGTAGGCCGCCAGATTTGAACCCAACTTCTGCAAATGGATCAGCTTTTTGTATTGCTCCCTCAGTGCTGTGGTACAGGTGAATGGGAAGCAGTCAAGCGCTTTTGCGCTGTCTTGGTCTGTTCGTCAGACAACCCGTTCGCTGTCGCCCTTACTTTACACTTTGGCGTTGGAACCCCTCCTTCACTGGCTAAGGGACAGGGCATGCAGTCCAGCCCTATGCGGAATTGCTGTCTCTGGAGGTCAAGCCGAAGATAGACACATTATCGGTGTACGCATTTCCGAGTACGCCGATGACGTATCTATTTTCGTGTCTTGTTGTAGCGACATTGTGGTAGTACGAGAAAGTGGCAGGGACCAAAATTAATCGTGACATCCGGCTTGCAGTTAGGTGTCTGGAAGAGGATATATCCGTCCGCATTCTTGGAATGTGGTTCGGGCCCAGTCTCCAGCTGAAGAAGAATTGGTCCGAAGTACAGTCAAAGGTCAAAGTGCACAGTTCGGACTTGGCTTTGACGACGGTTGTCTGTAAATGGTAAGGTGGAGGCGTGTGCCATTACGTCTTTCCAATTATCCTTTATTTTGCTGTACTTCCTCTCTGCGAGGACAGCAGGAAGGCGCTCAATTGCGTGCTGGCTTCCTTCTTGTGGAGTGGTCGCAAGCATCTGGTCTGTAAAGAGATAGTTGCCCAACGTACGTGTCATGGGTGTCTGGGAATGCAGCACCTGTTGTGCCATCGGCACACTTCTCCAAGGTTGGTGTTCCTACGCGTGTTGATGGGAGATTCGATTTTGGAGAGGAGTGTTAGAGTTGCCTTCTCTAGCATTACCATCATTCTCTCCGTTTCCAGGGCTGAGCACCATCGTAAGCCTTGGAATTTCTGCGAGAATGTTGGGCGGCCTTAAGGGCTTTTCCTCGGTACAGTGACTCGTACCGAGGAAATGGTCTCGTAGACTATTGTATCCTGAGTTAGTGGAGGGGGTCACGAATGACTGCTTTGTGGCCGGCTCAGCTTGTTGGCATCTGAGTTATGCTCTTTCTGGTCTTGGGTGCCATCGGCAAATTACCTCAGCATCCCTGAGTTTTCGCTTACCTGGTGATTGATTTGTAACTTGCTACCTCTCAATGATGTAGACTTCAAATGGGGCAGGGCGGATTTACCCGACGGTCATCGGTGTTGTTAAGGGGTCCACCCCTTTTTATACAAGTGGACTCGCCCAGTGTGTACTTGTACTACTGCCGGTGATTACCCGGAAGTGAGACAGTGAGAGTGTGAGGTAACTGCTTTGTAGGAGTCACAGTTGCGAGCACGTAGACTCAGAAGGAAGTCATACTTCGATACTGAATTTCCCAGACTGTATATATATTATTATTGCTACTAACCGCATTTCTGGATCTACTAACCGTATTACCAATTGTATTATTATGTCAATACATTTATTTGCTATATTTTATTCCTGCGTTTGTCATTCATTTGAGACCGGATTTCATCCCGGAATCCACAACAGGTGTGACCTTGGTTTAGAAGAACGGCTTTGCATGCCTTCTACCATTGTCCTCAGGTGTTCTCTTTCTGGGACTGTATCGGGGGAGCTGACAGCTCGTATTGCTCCTGATCAGCTCGTGTCCATTGATCTTGTGTATGCTATTGACAATATGTCACCCCTGTTCTCCGGGGTGAAACGGATGGTGTTTCTCACATTGCTAGCTGTGGCAAGAATGGTCATATGGACATCACGAGGTGTGGGAATTTTGCGATATGAGCGTTATTCTCATCAGGCTCTGGTTGGATTCTTTGGGCATCAGCTCAGAATGAAGATCAGATCTGATAGAAAGCGTTTGATATCATCAGATTTCGATGAAAGGTGGGTATTTGTAGCGAGCTTGGTTCGCATGAACAGGGCTAGCCTGGATTTTCTCTTTTAAGTTCCCTTGAGAACAACACGGAGGTTTCCTGTGACCCCTCCCCTGGTTAAGTTAGAGTATTTTATGTTTTCCTAGTTAATGTGAATGTGTTGTTCCCGGCCTGTCTCCGGCATTCTCTTTTGTTATGATCCATGTCGAGATTCTCAAACACCCAAGTTTGTTTTCGTCCCATTTTTTCACCTCGGCTGGGTCAGACTTTGTTTTTCCCACTCCACTCCATTAGTGAGTTTGCTGCTTGATTCTGTCGAATGGCAGAATACAGTGGTTTCTTATTATTTTGAGGGGTGGATGGGTCCTATTAACATCTGTTTTTAGTTTTTTTGTTTCATTTTTTAGTTTTGTTTTCGGGTTCTTTCCCTCCCCCATAATTTCATGTTTCATGAAATTTTTATATATTTTTGTAAAAAAGACTTTATGAATATTATAAATTTTTACATCATGGAGTGTTTTGTGAATATGTGGTATTGTGGTACATGTAGGATTGGGAGGTGATGGACAAGTTCTTGTGGTGATTGAGCATATTATATTGAATAAATGGGTTGTGATAGTTATTAACTAGGACTAGGATAGTCAGTGAAGACCACCCTTTCCTCACTTCCTCTTCAGCCTTGTGCCACAATTTTGTATTTTTACAAAATAAATATACCGACAATACGAAGTGCTGCCTAGTTCACCTTAAGCTTGATTTGCTGTCTCCACACTCCAATGCAAAACATACACGCAACTCTGACCCATTTGGGTCACCGAGGTAAGTCTCCGCTACATTTCTGTCAGTCAAGCTGTCAACACCTTAAATAAACAGCTCCCGCCATGTTAAAAAATGTGTTTCTATGATATTTTAAAGTAATATTCGTTTTTTTTTTTTTAAATCAGATTAATTAAACTTTAAATCAGCTAATATTCCTCATAAATTTTCAGAAAGTATATTTTATTTTTTAAAGATTTTTTAATCAAGAGAATTACATCATGATGATGGATGGCTAAAAATGTGCTAAAATCAGTGATTTTTAATGATTAAAACGAAAACTCCTTCCAATCAATTTAAATTAGTTTTGAAATGCAGCAAAGTATTTTGCTTATTGGAAATACTAAATTTTATCTATTAGCTTGAAATTAAAACTAAAATAAAACCATTTATTCATTTTAAACCTTAGTACCCCCACCATAGAAATGCAATACCTAATATCTCTTTCAATGTTTATTTATTTTGATTTTTATTACAATTTCTCTACACAAGCCACATGTAAAGTAATAAGGTTCAGAATATGATTAATGAACCCATACTAAGTTTAATTTCAAAATAGTAAACATTTTAACCTCCCTGCATATACTGAGTACAATCAGAAAAGTCATTAGCAACTTTTTCGAATATTAACACAAGAAAGGATCAGTTATACGGCGATACTCTTCCTTCTGTATGTAATCTCGAAGCTACCTGTGTTCTAGCCATATCGATCTTCGCTATTTCAATCTCTAAACGAGCCAATAACTCTTTGTAGGGCTGTAAGTCTATCACTAGGGTTATCAACCATTTGAATCTAGTCATGGCCACCTCATTGATTTTTTAAATACAGTATTTTTGCTACGTTCCCAGGCACTTACAGTGGTCCTCTCGGGTCCATATCTGCAATGAGATAAAGATGAGGGTCAACTTTTACTTCTACATTCCGTTCTGTCGTTTTCTTATGGTATCGATTTGCAAAACTACCCGAGAAAGTAATCCATTTTACGGCCAGCGGTGCCACGCATGCATGGGGGCCCTTCCATACACTCATTAACACCGATAATCGCAGTCTGGGCCACCTCTCAGGCCTTTCTGCATGTATCTTATCAATCTCCTCTGTTTGGGGGCCTTAGTTCTCACTCCCACTCTCAGTCGTAGCTTTAATTCTACGTCCTTAGATGCTTTTTTGGTTTCTAACCGTTCTTTCAACTGGGCTAATGGAATCTTGTCCCCTTCTTCCCAACTATCTGATCCTTCACTACTCATCTTCAGTGCACCATCTGCTTCTTAACCTTTTTTACTTTTTTTCATTGTCGCCATCCCCTTTATTCTCTCCAAACTCTCTGGAGTAATCATAATTTCCTCCTCCCCTTCTTCGCTATTAGTCTCTAATTCTTCGGGTTCAACTAAGGTTGCCCTCTTCAATCCCCTTTTCGCTCTCTTCTCCTTAGCTCCTTCCCATTCATCTATCTCAGCTAATTTTATATCATTAGTGTGTACTCGTTTTACCATTCCTGCTACTTGATCCCAAATTATGTAAGTAACCGGTCCCATCTGTTCCACTATTCTATAAAAAGGAATCCTTCTCCGACCCAGTTTACCTTCCTTCAGGTGTACTTTGTAATATACTGAATAATGAAACTTTGTCTTTGTTTTGGTGTTCTTATAAATATATTCTTACCACCCACTTGGAAGTTAATTTCCTTCCTGTTTTGATTTACTCTGTCATTACGCCTCTTCTGAGCTCTCCTGATTTTCCTTGTAAAAAAAACCTTATGTTGTTGCTGCAAGATCAATTTATGGTGATCTTCTCCCATATATTTCCTTCTGGGTCTTAGCAAATTATCTAAAATTTAAGACACATCCCTGCCAAATAGCATATAATAAGGGAAAATTTTGCGGTTTCGTTCATAAACAAATTAATTTCCAACGGCAGCCAAGCGCATTTTAATGAGTTAGATAGTCATCCCAGAGCTGGGATGACTATCTAACTCGGGCGCTAACTACGGGCTACCTATCAGGTAGCAGGAATGGTAAAAAGAGTACATGCTAGTACTGAGATGTAGTTCAATACCCCATTGTGTATGACATACTTAGAGGTAGTCCCTGCCTCTACCTTACTCCTCAGAGAACTAAGGAGACCGACGATCCAGTATCCACTTTATTGTCTTGTGCCCCATCAACATATTAAAGGTAAAGTCCGGCCCCTCTTTAAATAGCTGAAATATCTGGGCTCTATCCCTATTCCTCAATCTTGCCTTATTTTTATTTCCCTGTTGGCTAACCCTATTTTTCAAACTCGACATGGGTGTTGGTAATAGGGGTTCATCATTCACTACCCTAGGTCAGCTTCTCTTGGATAGGGTGGGAACTGGTCTCCTTGTTCCCCTTATTTCTTCCCTTCATCTCTCAGCACCTTTTCTTCCTGGATAATTCCTTCTTAAGTGTCCAGCCGTTTTACATAGCCAGCGCTTACGTCATTTACAGTTGACTGCAAAATGTCTAGCCACACCACAGGACCAGCACTTCAGAAGTCTTGTTTTTATTGGGACCCCCCCCCCTCTTTCCTTACTTAGTTACGGTGGCCCCACTGTCGTTTCCCGATCGATTATTCTTTTCAGGGGTGGGGGGTGAGGTACTAGTATGTCTATTTTCTTAATCCCTAGTCTTCTATCCCCCGCATCTGTGCACCAATAGGCCAAAAACTTCCACACTTAGTGCAATTCAGACCCAGAGTCTCCTCCCTAATTGGTGGGACAGTCTCTGGCCCTGTGTCCTCCGTAATTGCAGGTCCAGCATACCAGCCCTTACTGTCCCGTAGTGAACTTATAAAATCCGTACCGTATATTCCATTCCTTCCGGTTGGTGTCGGCCTCCCAATTCTCCTCTTTCGCGTGAGAATCAGCTTAACAGCAAATAAATATGGCCAAGTCGACCTGATTTTAGAGGGACAAATGTTTTATATATATATAACATCAATAATACATATAATAATACAATTCTCATGTCAAAAAGTTGAATGTCTCTTGTATATAAACGATGATCAACAAAAGAAAAGAAAATACTTCGTTAAAGGAGAGAGGTGGCTTCGTTTTTAACTCTTTTTGGTCTATTCTTAGCGCAACTACTACAACCGTCGATGTTGCCGTCCTCAGTAATAGTAGTAATATTAGTGGTAGCAGGAGCAGCAGTACCTATATCAACAGCACATGTTAGTGGGCGCTTTGTTCGAATTTCTGACATCATTTCCTCACTGTCTCTAGTCAAACTCTGCTCTACCCTTCTTCCGGTTGGCTTGCCTCTTTATATAGAGAACTGGTGACGTATTTGTTTTTTCTAGAGCGAACGTACTGATATACTTTTATTAGGAACGGGATCGACCCATTTTCTGACACACTTTTAAATTAAAACTTCACACTCACTTCATCTGTCAGTAACCTGACCGTATTGCTATTGTTCTAAGTTTATCTATTAATAGCTCTGAGCAATTTTGGTAAACTTTACATAGATTCATGCTGTATCGTTATTGATCAAGTCTTGTTTAGATCAAGACACTTAATTCTATCTTCTATTAATAATCTGACATCTTTTGTATGCTAAAAAAAGATTGTATTTCGTTTTCTAAATAAAATCTGTAACATTAATATTTCAAAGTTTTTATGGCATATCAACATCTTGATTATTTGAACACACCTCTTTCACAGCATCCCTTTTTTTATTATTATTATTATTATTATTTCAGGGTGATATTCCCCCTGCCACAGCATGCCATTCTTTAGAATGTTGTTTTGGTTCTGGTTTCATTGTAGTGACATGATATTTTGTCATCAGTGATGATGCAGTCCATAAAACTGACAGCTTCCATCTTATAGTGGTTCAAGAGTTTTGACAGATTTGTATTTAGTGGCCTTTATGTTCTTGTGCAAGTATGTGAGACACATTGTGATATTCTAAAGTTGCTAACATCATTTCAAACTTACTAAAAATTATATTAAGTTCCATAAATAGTAATTTCTTCATAATCTGACAATTTGTGCAGATGAGCTGATCAAGACCATTTTGTGGGTTGACAGTCATACAGGACTGACCAAAATATGGCTAATTATACAAATACATCAGCAACATCAATACTGAAAGGCATTATTCACTGTTTGGTTTCGATAAACATTTAACATGTTGGTGAAAATGTTCAACATCTACTGTAGCATTCACCCTCATGTTATAGACCAAAATAATAAAATATAAGGCATTAAATTCAGAGCAATCTTTATATAAGTGATATTGGATAGTTAATTTGTATATTAACAAAATTTCAGCAAATACTTGTATTAGCTGAGATTGGATATTTTAAAATCATCACAAATTCAAGTTGTATTTTTCTAGATAACAATCTGTCATTTATTATAGCATAAATAAGTAAAACATTTCTCATATATAAATAAAAAAGAAATCAAAATTTTTACATGATGACAAAATGACATATCTGAATAGCTGAAATGTGACTGAAGAAAAAGGTTTGAATAAATCAGTGTATTATAATAGTAATTATTCTCTAATTAATTCATATGGAAAATTAAGTGAAGAGTAAGTACTTTATCATCTCATTAAAAAAATATATTCCACTTTAAATCTAATGTAAGTACTGCCAATGATTTGCTGAAAAAGAGCATAGCATGATGAAAAATGGCCCCAAACTTGATAAAAACAAAGTTTTATCATCAAAATGTTTGTTATTATTAATGGAAAGACCAAAGTGATTATTTTATTAAATTTTTTAATCCTTTCTAGCATGTTTGAAATTTTGGTTAAAAATCTTGTTTTTCTTGCATCAGTGGGGGCATCAATGATAAGTATTAGGAAATTTAGCACCTTTTTTCTGATAAAAACACATTGATTTTCAAATTCTTGCAAAAATGAAATAATTGTTGGATTTTAATGAAACTTTCAAGACTTATTCACAAATGAATGAAATTATTTAAAAAAATTTTTTTTTTAGATAAATCTTGATAGAAATATTTTTTTACATGTTACTCCTGCTTACTTAATTAATCTTTAACACTGCATTATTCAATATTTTTCTTTCCACTGTATTGCTTTTCAAGGCTCTTCTACTGTACTACTTAATTTCAGTCATGCTCATTTTCTGTTGCCATAGCAGGATATGACAACACAATTGCAAAATTCAAAAACGTTATCATTCATCAGAGTCACTTGCAGTGGTAAGATAAAATTTTTGCTTTGAAAACAAAATCACTTCCAGAATGTTAAAGGTTATTGAAATTGAGAAATGAAATTGTGTCCCACTTCATATTTATATTAGTTAAGTGCAGGACTCCTTAGAGAATGTAAATCATCATTTTTTTTTTTTCAAACAGTAACTCATTTACTGAAATTCTGCTCTGAATTGTAAAATAAAAAATGCAATCAAAATAAGACATTATTTAATTAGAAAAGCTTTTGTTTTTATGAATAAGATATATTATGAACACTATTGTCAAAAGAAAAATTTTTTTTTGATGAACAATGAATTTTTACAAGAATTGTTTTCTTTTTTAAAAAATTTAATTAGAATAATTTTTAAAGTTTCAAATCTTTTAAATTTCTGTGTTAATTTGTACAGTTTAGGGGATATTGTTATTAAGTAAAAACTGTATTTACAATACAAATATGAAAGCTTAGTACAAATCATCACATTTCAATATATTTAAAAGAATTAAATTTTTTTTTTTATATGTATAAACTTGTCAATTTTCTATTAGACAGTTCAGCATACAGAATACAAAAATATTTAAAAATTCAATAAAACATTAGATTACAGACAATAATTTTAATTTTTAAGATTACTGAGTACTTAAAAATTATATACAAATGGCACTCACAAATAATTTAATTTTTTAATGTCTGAATCCCACCTAGAACAACATTAGATAAATCTGTCAAACCCACAAATGATTTAAATAAGCAACTACTGTCTAGTTAAAAAATGTATTTTTGCAATATTTTAAATGAAGTAAATAATATTTGTTTCAAATAAGAATAATTAGACTTTAAATCAACTAATAAATAAAGTTTCAGAAAAGTATATTTTATTTTTGGAAGATTTTTAAGAGAATTACATTGCGAAGAAAGACAACTAAAAAAAGGTGATAATGAGCTATTTAGAAAAAAAAACAAACCAAAAAACCTCCTTCCAGTCAATTTAAATTAGTTTTGAAATCCAACAAAGTATTTTGCTTATTGGAAATATTAAATTTAATCTATTAGCTTGAAATTATAATTAAAATACTATAAGAAAGACTTCTCATTTTTTAAACAGGTTTTTTTTTTGGAGGTATTTAATCTAATAATTGTCAGTTAGTTTATATTTGCTTTCCAAAGTAATTTGTGCATAGGAATACAAAAGGAAGAACTGACTGATATCTTAAGTGACAACCCATAGTTGAGAATAATTCAGTTGTGGCTTAGTTCACAACAGAAGCAGATGTAAAATGGAGGACATCTGTAATTCCCATGTGTCCTAAACAGGAAGCTAAGACACCAAAGGCTGTACCATATCCCTTATAGGGATGTTATAGGTATAACACTTTTTTTAAATTTATTGTTGGTTATTCTAGTCCTTCCACCATATTAAAGTGTAAAAGATATACTAATGTTGATAGTGAGCTTTCGAGAGTGAAGAAGGCCAAAAGATTTCCTCTCTTTCCAAACACCTCATTATATGCATTTCTGAATTGTCATAACAGTTCTCTTAGCTATTAGTTTACATTGTATTTCCTTTGATAAAACAAGCTAATCCTAACCAAATTAATGTAATAACTTACAATTCTTAAAGCTATCATTAGCCATTTATATCTGCAGATAAAGTGCTTACGAAAAGTTACAATTTTTTTTTTACAGCTCCATTCAAAGTTTGTATTTTTCTCATAAGAACAGTTCCTTCATTGAGATATATATTGATGACAAGATATGTCTCATATGAAGAAAGATGTTTAATTGTGAGCATGAGAAAATAGTGCATGATTGAAAATAAAGATCTGTATTGTAAAAATGATTTCAAACACATTTTCGAAAAATAATTAAAGCAAATTTGAAAAAAATAATTTATTTATATTTAGGGAATAAAATTCTGAAAAACAGAATATTTTTAAAAATGTTTTGCAATTTAAAAATATATAAAACTATCATCTGTAAGCAAACAATAAAATTAAAACTAATAACTTGATGCTTTATATCAATTTATATTATTCTTATACCTTCTTGCAGGTTACTTTCATTGTATCCTCAAATGTAGTAAATTTTAGTTGTTTCATAATAGTCAATATTATGATCACATGCTAAATCATAAGCCACCATGGATCAGTAGCTAGTAATGAGTATTTATATATTTTTTATGAATTTAAGATTTAACAATGTCTGAAGATAACTTTAAAAAAAATTCTGTCTCATGTTTTCTTGCTCTTGTAGTGAATAGTAATGAGTAAAAACAATTTCTAGATGATGAAGGTAGTAAAAGCAATAATTGTCCTGAAGTAGCTGATGTTTCACTCATCTAACATCACTTAAACATCCCATTCTTAATTATATCCTAAATTAACTAATCTTTGGTTTTAATTAAATCATTATAAATGCTTTGTAAAGGAGAATTTAAATTGTGAATATACTGTATAAATAAGAAATTGAACATAAAACCCTACTTTGCATACAAATCTCTCTCTTTGAAGTGATGTGGACAAAATTTGAATTATAGTTTCAGTTTTTACTTGTATATTTATCATTCTTTTAAACTGAAATCAATTCTTGAGCCAAGATAGTTTGTCCCTGCCTGTCAGCATATACTTTATATATTTTTTTAAAATCATTTTACCCCAAGCAAGGTGGGAGTGTCACTAGTATGCAGGGGGTTACAGAGAATGGAAGTGAGAGAAAAGACTGGATATAGAGAGGATTGAAGAAAGGATAAAAGGTGTATGAGGTTCAAGTCAACAGAAGATGGCAGTTAATGTTGCATTTAAATTTTTGAAGATTGTTGTTATCAGGGAAGCAAGTAAGTGGAAAGGAGTGTTACTCTTGGGAAGTGTGAGAAAAGAAACTGTTGAAGTAGAAGGGGCAGTTTCATTTAACTATTTCAACAGTAAAAGGGTGGGACCTAGATGCCAAATTCATGTAGATGGGGCACCAGGGAAAAAAGCTTGTCAGAGCAATTGCCATGAAAATATTTGTTGGAAAGACAGACATTCTTATTTCTTTGTGTCATTTGTCTTCCATCATGACGGAAGTCAAGATGCCAAGTCAGGATAGATTACATTGCAGATCCTTCTTTGGATTTTGTAAAGAACCTCAAGATAAACAGTAGGGGTACCAGACCAGATTTTTACATGGATGAATGGTAAATTTGTAAATGTGCAAGATGGACTCTGATGAGAAAAACTTTCTGGCACAACACAATGAGCCAATTTTCCTTGCAGCAGATGCAGCTATTGATTCAATGTAGTTCCACTTCAATTCAGTTGAAAACGTGAAGCCAAGAAGGTGCAGTGAGATGCCCTCCTGGTGTTGAGCATCAGCCATGATGATGACAGGCAGGCAAGTTTCTTTATGAAGGTTACATGCTGCAGATAATGAATCATTTCAGCAACACAAATCTTATATTTGGTAATAAGCAGGAAATTTCCATATCCTTTTATTAGTTTATGATTTATCCAATAACAAAAACAGAACAAATCAAAAGAATGAATCAATAGTTTTCTCTTGAGCATAAGTTTAAAATAATTTAATAAATCATCCAGTAGTACTAGTTGGTTTACTTACTGTATATTTTATTTGTGGTATTTTTGCAATCATTTAAATTCTATTATAGAATTTTTTTTTTTTTTTTTTTTTTAACTTGGATTGAAGATTGAGTGAGCTGAGAAAATGACAAGTCAACACTTGCCAGAGAGCTAGCATTAGATAAAATAAGTTCATAAAAGTTCAATTTACCTAAAATATTAGGGTGTTGTTAATCTTTGGAGGTCAATCAGAAAATTAAGTTGAATGAATTTGATCAGCTAATCTAAATCAGTGATATGCAGATAACACAGCAAGGGGATAGATTTCCCACATATTTGTTCTGCATACAGCCAAAGGGAGTTTCCAAATCAGGTCAAAGAGTGAGCTGGTCAAAGTGTGATGTTGCAGTGGGTCACATTTTTTATGATTTCACAGAAGCAAGGCTCTACATAATGTAACATATCAAGAATAGGTGAAATAGCTTAGCAGCTGACGCAAGATAACATTGACAAATAACCCAATATTGATGTAAATGTAGTCCCATTAATTTGTCAAAGCAAATCAAGAAAAAGTTCACTCAATTGTTAAGCTGATAGCCTATAGGAAGAGCAGATACAATCTTGAGAATTTTATAACAAAAACAATAAATAAATTTACATTAAGTCAGTTGGTTAGATGTTGACTTGGCTTCTTCAGTATTTTAAAATTCTGGAAACTGCAACATTATGATGTGTGGCAAGCAATGACAACTCAGAAATGCCTCAATATTGATCATGGAAATCTCGTATCCTACAAAGTGTGTGAAGAGATCACGGACCTTGAGCATTACTGGCCTGTGATAAGGAATCAAATCCCCAATAGACAAAAAAAGATCATGTATTTGCATTGTTAGACAAATTTAAGGAAAAGAAAAATTGGAAATTGTTTGTATAGAAGAGAAAAGAAATCTCCCTTCCAAACATAGAAGAAAAAAAAAATGCTACTATGAAATTTAAATTAAGAATGTCAAAAGGTTGGACCATTTGTAATTTGGAAAAGTTGATCAGTAAAATTAATCAACAAAAAATATCTGTTGTCTTTAATAATATTTGCCTTAAAGAAATTTAAATTGTGCATCTTAATTATTAATAAATAATAATTTCAAATGCCATAGTAAGTAAAGCTTTGTAGACAAAGTTACAGGCTGTAATAATTTGACAAAAGAAAAAAAATTAAACCAAAGTTTGCATCTCTTATCATACAATCCCTACTCATTTCTTTTAAGCATGGGCATCTCACTCTGCTAGTCAGTTTTCCCTAACCATGTTGATCCAAGGAAGTCATGGCAAAGCAGCTTGAAATGCCTTGGGAATGAAAAGGATGAGGTACAAATAAACAAGAAAGCAACTTTCAAGACAGATAACCAACTATTATTTGTAGAAAGTATAACAGTTTATTTGTCAAGGGTTAAGTTATCAGTTTAACTCTTCCTAATTATCTGTGGTTGACCTAATTACAACCAGTTTGTGAGTTAGTAGATATCAGACTTATTGACAATGTATTGCAAAAACAACAGCATTACCTTGGTTCAACCATTCAGTCAGGGAACTTTGGTCTTAGGCCAGTAGACAAAGTAGGCCTCCAACTCTTTCTTAAAAATGTGTTATCAGATTATGATTAAAATGCCTGCTTATTGATTCTAACTTCTTAAATTAGTGCAACATGTTTGTATAAAGGAAAAAAAAAAAAAAGCAAAGCATACAATACTTACTCATCCACAGACCAAAAGAGTACATTATTTATTGCTAACTTTGATGGCCACAATTAGTGTCCAGCATGCTTATGGCATTGACAAATGGTAAAACATTTAGTTCAAATAAAAAATTAATACAAATGTCACATCTTTGATTTCTGTATTTTATTAATTTCTTTGGACAGTTACAATAAATGTGTTTGAATTCTGTATTAAACATTTTTTTCTTCTTGTATAGTTATTCTTTGTTTATAGCAAATGAGTCGACTTCAACAGTGTAAGGGACACAACTCTTTCCGTCTGAAAATGTCTGACACGCTGCAACGCAAAAAGTGTACACCAAACACGGGTGTAATGCCGTTCTGCCAATTTCTCCAAGCAACCTGCTTTTATGGAGCCCAGACACACCTCATTAGCATGTGTGTAACGTGACTTTTTGCGTGACTGCATGAGACCGTGAATATTAAAAGTCACGGACGCCATCTTGGATCTTTTTCTTTCCTTTCTCAACCCACAGGCCAGGCAGACGCGAGGGCGTTTGTGAGGTAAACCATTTCTATTTTCCCCACTCCCCCTGATCTCATGATCACAGAGTTGACAGGGAGGCGGCGATCGCTTTCGCCGGGTGCTTCTTCGAAGAGGGACGCTGCGAGCCTCATCGTTGCTTGTGCTCCTGTCCGAGGTCTGAGGGTCGAAAAACACCGCGTCCCTTGGAAGGCTACTGATATCCGAGTCACTGCCTGATGGAGCTGGCGTGAACCAGAGCGATGCCTCACACTGGTCTCAGATTCCGATTCGCTCTCATCGTCCAGCGGTGGTTGCAACTGCGTCGCTGGACGCAGGTCCTTAACGTGACGGGGCACACCGTCGACCCGTACCGCCTGTGGGCTGATCACCTCAGTGACGCGTCCAGTTCCGTATTTCGTTATGCACTTGCTGTGCGGGTTTTTAATCCAGACGATATCGCCTTTCAGTTACTTTCAGTTCCATCAGCGGGTTGGTCTCTATGCCCTTCACTCTGACGTGGTACCTATGCAATGTGACTGCTGGCGCCGTAGAGGGTGAGACATCATCCTTCGGGGTCACGTTGTATAAGTAGACCACCTCAGACACCGCGCAGCCTGTCCTGGCTGCGATGGTCTTGACGGTCCTGTGGTTCCGCTCGATGATTCCATTTCCACTCGGTACGTGGGCGCACCGGAACCGTAGGTGCACTACTCCCCAGCCATCCGCAAACTTCCCGAATTGCTTGCTGGTGAATGCGGTGCCATTGTCAGTTAATATCTCTGTTGGGGGGCCACGTTCAAGGAAGATACTGTTTAACTGACGGATGATAGTGGCTGCATCTTGCCGACGCAGCAGCCACCATATCGCAAACCTGGATGGACTGCAATCAATTAGTGTCAGGAAATCCTCGCCATTGTGGTGAGTAACATCTATCGCCAGCCAGCTCCAGTGGCTCCTCACGCTCAGCTGCCCTTTCTTCCAGCGAACGGGTGCTGGGTCTATAGACTGGCACGCCACGCAGCTTCTGACCACTCTCATGACGTCTGTCTTTTGTACTCCTGGGTCAACCAACTTGGTGAAATACAGTGTCCGCTTGACTCCAGGGTGCCCGCTTTGTTGGTGGACTTCTTTGATTCGATTAAATCGAACGGGACTCACGGACGCAGCGCAGACGGGTTGCACGGGCTCAATAGCTTTCTTAGCGGCGTCAAGCCACCTTTGGGGCACCCTCGTTAAACAATCTGCTTTGTTGAGGCTAGATTTGACCAGGGACACCTCCATTGTCAGTGCGTACTCTTGCACTAGCTTCACGATCGTGTCGAGCCGTCGTCGGATAAGCATCTCGCTGGTGGCTTTAGTCTGCACCCTGGCCCTCCCGGTCAGGGTATCAGAGATCCACTTATAAACGCAAGCGGAATCGGTGAACAGACGCAGGGTGGTCGACTTCCAGAGGATCGCCAAGTTGATCCCCTTGATGACAGCATCGAGCTCCGCTAGGTTTATGTGCTGGGAGTCCCTTTTGGACGTAACCAGCAAGCATCTTCCACCACGGCTCCATCATGAACTATCGACACGCCGGTTGCAAGAGAGCTTGCGTCAACCCACACACCGAGGTCTTGGCTGTCAACGCACCATCTGCCCCGATGGGCTGGGTCTTTTTTTGCGCATACTCTAGCGAGGACCTCCCTCATCATGGTGTTGAGAGGGGCGTCGTGAACTTCGTCATCCCATCCAGTGGTGACGTCAGATGCTCTCCGCTTGATAAACGCCACCGCAACACGCAGCCAGCCACCTACAGGAAGGTGCCCAACTAACTTGCCGCACAAGGAAAATATGCTTCGCCGCGTGACAACGGGGGGCATGTCTGGGAGTTCGTTTCCAATACAGAACGTCATCTTCTCCCCAGACCTGCAAACCAAGCACCCGTGCACCATCCTGTAGCCTCTCCGGTTCCTTGCTGAGGAGGCCAAAGTTGTAGAGATGCTCCTTCACACGCGCCGCAGATATGACTCTCCTTCGTTCACATACACGTCATCAATATATGCAGATGTTGCCCGCTGTATGCGCTCATCCTTCGTCAGAATGGCGTCAACAATCATCTGCATAATCGATGGCGCCACATTGAGTCCAAACCCCATGCGGGTCAGGCAATACCTTTGCCCCTTGATAAGCACAGTTTGATAGGGCCACAGTGATTGGTGCACACGCACTTGAAGGTATGCCTTTGCGAAGATCCAGCACAGATACATTTGATCCTGCTTGTCGCCATTCCCTTAGCTTCTCGGTACACACGTCCTGCGCGGGCTGTAAAAGGGGTCCACGTGCTCGTTCAGTTCCCGATAGTCGAGCACCGGCCTCACCTTTTGTTTGTTGTGCTGGAGAACCGCCATTAGCGGGATCAGGCCCTTCGGGGCCCCAATTCCTTCTCTGGATAAGGAACCAACCATCCGTTATTAATCCAGGCTCGCAACTCCTTGTCGTACTCCGCACGAGCTCGCGGGGGGATTTTATACTCTGGCACACTGTTGTACAGCTTCTCTGGCGGTTGATTGTCTGACCATTTCCAAGATACTGTCCAGGACTTTGTGCGCTGGTCGAACTCCGCACGAAAGTCAGGCCGTTCCAGCTCCATTGCTGCACCTAGAGCAAGACCTGTTTCAGTGAAACGCGCCCGACCCTCTTCGTCAACATGGACACCACCCAATTTTTTGATGACGTCCATTCCCAGAAGCAGATCATAGCCGAGCAGCCCTCCGTCCACGACCAGGGCTTGTACAGCTACTGCAGGCCCATCGCCAATGCTTGCGCGGATGACGCTCACTCCACAAGAGGTTAGCAAGCCCCTGCCAACAGTCAGAACTGGAATATTTTTCTCGTCCCACGTGTCACAACATGCCTTGCGCACAAGGGTCTGGGTGCACCCGGTGTCAACAAGCGCAAAGCGCTCACGCCCGTTAATCCGCACGCTCACTGCGGGTAGCGCCTTGTTCAGCGGCGATCTGGGGAGAAGACTGGCGCTGTAGCTTACTCCCCTTGCCCGTTTCCGGACAGCTTCTTTACGTGGCCCAGCTTGTCGCACCTGTAGCAACGCATACATCTCCATGTTCCTCCGTTTTTGCGTATCCTTCACACCGCTTCGGCAGTCTTTGGAAAAGTGGTTCAGTCCGCCACATTTATAGCACCTTATATCCTCAGTTGGCGGTGCAGGTGCTTCCACAGCTGCTGAGACCGGCTCCGCGCCGTCCTTTAGAATATTCTGGGCTCTGGCCAGTAACTCGTCTAGCCCCAGCTCATTGAGCCTTGACGATACTCGTAGCAGTCGACTTGCGTTGTCTGGGAGTCCTGCCAGAAATGCGCATCCTAGGATTTGGTCGCTTGCTCCACCGAACGGTGCGGCCAGATTCCTCAAATCGGACAGAAAGACATCTATTGTTTCATCTGGCCCAAGCCGTCGTTTGGTAAACTGCCTCCAGGCAACAAAGGGGTCCACACTGTATGCTGCGTATAGAGCTTGTTTTATTTCCTCCAAGTCTGCGTCATCCCTTAGCTGCTGATACACAGCGTAAGCTCCTTTGGTGAGCCTAAGAGGGATGACCAGTGTGGGATCTTTAATTTTACACAGCCGGCAGACCCGCTCGGCCTTTTCCCACTACTCGACCACAGACGGGCCAGCGGGGGAGCCGTTGAACTCTGGTATCAACTTCAAGTCGAATCTGTCCATGTTGCAATAATGGCCGAAATAGCTTGTAGCAAATGAGTCAACTTCAACAGTGTAAGGGACGCAACTCTTTCCGTCTGAAAATGTCTGACACGCTGCAACGCAAAGCCGTGTACACCAAACACGGGTGTAATGCCATTCTGCCAATTTCTCCAAGCAACCTGCTTTTATGGAGCCCAGACACACCTCATTAGCATGTGTGTAACGCGACTTTGCGTGACTGCACGAGACCGTGAATATTAAAAGTCACGGACGCCATCTTGGATCTTTTCTTTCCTTTCTCAACCCACAGGCCAGGCAGACGCGAGGGCGTTTGTGAGGTAAACCATTTCTATTTTCCCCACAATTTTCTAGCGAATTAATATTAACCAAATTATCTTCCAAATTCAAATAAAAATTAATACAAATGTCACATCTTTGATTTCTGTATTTTATGAATTTCTTTCAAGTTACAATAAATGTCACATTCTGTATTAACACATTTTTTTCTTCTTGTATAGTTATTCTTTAATTAGTTTATAAATATTTGAAAATCAAATTCTGAACTAGAAAGAAAATGACGTTCATATATATTTTGCATTGAATTCATTTTCATACTATATTCTACAAACTTTTAAAAAAATAAATTCAATTTGATTTAATAATAAAGTGGTATTCATACAATTTTTATAATCCATAAAAAGTTGATGACTGATTTTTTAAACTAGAAATCTTTTATTTTTCTCCCACCATACAAGATTATCATTAAAGTTAAACTTGTTTAATTATACATACATGTGCATTGTTGCATGATTGTTAGACAGTACATACATTTAACTAGGTACCTCCAATAATTTAGTATAGCTAAGGTTTAAATGAATTTTCATAAATGAAAAATCTTTCTTGAAGTTTTCATTTTAGCTTTATTTGAAAGCTAAATGATTAAATTTACTATTTCCAGTAAGCAAAATACGCTGTAGTGTATTTCAAACAGAAATTCTAGTGGTTGGAGTGGATTCATTTTTGGGGGCTAAAAATAGCAGATTAGCACCCTTTTTTAGCCATCTGTCATTTTTTTTTTTATTATAAAAATCTTCCAAAAAGAAAAAAAGAAAAAAAAGTACTTTTCTGAAAGTTTATTTGAGGAATATTAGTGGATTTAAAGTATAATTAATCTGATTTGAAACAAATATTATTTACTTTAAGTTGAAAATAACAGAGAAATGGATTTTAAAAAAAAACAGTAGTGCAATAAAGTGCTCATTAACACCTGTCAACACCTCATAAATCATTCGTGAAGTGATTTATGTGTTGACATTTTATTATTGTTCTACAGAGACCTTAACCGTTAAAACACAATTTAAGAAAATGACAGATAAACACCTTTTTAAATAATTTTTAAGTACTCATTAATCTTAAAAATGTTGGAAATATTCTCCATAATCTAATTTTTATGAGTGTCGACTTTAAATTTACTACCATGATTGATCTTATTTTCTGATAATGTCATATATGTTCATTCATACTTTCAAAATCAGCATGTTTATACACAAAATTTTTTTTTAATTATTTAAAAAGTCTTTGGTGTGATGATTTGTATGAAGCTTTTCAATTTTCACTTAGTAAATATAGTCTTCACTTAATAACTTTATAACCTAATGAGGAGTATTTTTTGAAGAATTTTTAAAACATTTTTTGAAACTTTATAAATTAAAAAAAAAAAAAAAAAAATGAGACCAATTCTTGTAAAAATTCATTATTCATTGAAAAATTTTTTCTTCTGAGTATAATGTCCTTAATATATATAAAGCTTATCTAATTAAATAATTAGATAATTTATTGCAGTTTTTATTTTATGATTTGGAGCAGATTTTAAGGAATTTGGTAAAAGTGTTAAAAGAAAAAAATTGATGATTTACATTCTCCAAGGAGTCCTGCTTTTAACTAAAAAAAAATAATTTGGAGGATGAGTTTAATTTCTAGAAATTTCATGAAATAAAATAAGTGAGGGGGTAACAGATGTAAAAAGGAAAAATATTTTTACCAAGATTTTCTAAAAATAATAATTTAAAAAATAAATGCATTCATTTGTGAATAAGTCCTGAAAGTTTCATTAAAATCTGACAATTTGTAAGACTTTCCAAATCAATGTGCTATTTTACTGGAAAACAGACATGAAAATTTCCATTACCAGTTCTGTTACATCGTTGACACACACAAAAAATTTTTTTTATAAAAATTTTGAACATGTTAGAAAGGAGTAAAAAATTTGAATAAAAAAAAGAATAATTAAAAAAATACTTTGTTCTTTCCTCTTAATATCATAAAAATTTTGATGATAAAACTTTGTTTTTATTAAGTTTAGGGGCTTTTTCATCATGATATGCTCTTTTTTCAGTGAATTATTATTAAATTATACATTTAACTAATGGACACATATCCTTTATTGATTTTGAATAAATCATTTTTTAAAAAGGATTTATTAACTTCAATCTTTACTTTTTGTTTATTATTTGAATGAAATAAAAATATACATTTCTTTTTCTCATGTAATTTATTATGCGGAAGACAGTTTATCATGACATTACTTTTAAACAACAATTGAAGGATGGAAAGATTTAAATTAAATTTTTAACTTGCTGTAGACAAATCAATCTTTGATTTGATATTGTTTTTTTTAAAAACTTATTTGTTCAGATGAGTTAAATTGTAATTGTATGTATCGGGACTTATACAGCAGTTAGTTTATTAAATGATTTCCGCAACAATATAAATATTTAGAAAAATTGTTCTTAAATACAGAGTTATTAAAAAAGAATGAACTGATTTTATGACACATTGCTTCAGTTCTCAAGTATTGCTATGGAATAAGTCAGTGACCATTTGAAAAAGCAGTTTTCTACATTTTGAATTGTTGCCACTGTAGTTGCGTCGTATCTCCGGCAACATTCAGTTATTTGTTTACTCCTGGAATGGCGGGTACTCAGCAAAAAAGATTCTCGAGTTCATGAAAACAAATATGGTTGTCACAGTGCAGTGTGATTTTTGAAGGCAATTGGGCATTAATCCACCCTCTTCTAAGAACATTCAACGGGGGTTTAAACAGCTTCAAGAGAGTGGGTGTCTGTGTAAAGGAAAAAGTCCAGGACAACCATGAGTTTTGGAGGAACAAGTGGCGAGAATTGGTGCTCTATTTGTGGGAGTCCACAAATTGAGCTAGCTGTGAGCTTGTGATCTCTCAATCCACTATCTGGCATGTGCTAAGAAGATATCTACATTTGAAACCTTACAGACTATGCCTCGCTCAGATATTTACCAAGACCTTGCTCTTTGTACTTGGTCTGCAATATCCCCAGACCTCACCATGTGTGATTTTCTCTTGTGGAGATACATAAGAGATCGCATTTATGTTCCACCACTACCCACTAACCTTGATGATCTTAAACATTGAATAACAACAGTGATCAACTCAGTGGATTGTGATATGCTGATACGTGCCTGGGAAGAACTCTCTTATCACATTGATGTTGCCCTTGCTGCAGGTGATGGCTACATTGAACACTTGTAAGACAGGAAAATAAAAGTTGATTGCAAGTAGAATACTTGTGACTTGGCTGAAGTTTTCTGTTGCATTTCCCTATTAAAATATTGCATAATGAAATGTATTCATTCTTGTTGAATAACCCTGTACTTAATGTGTACCAAATTTAAATTCTTTTGACAATAATAATCTTATTTCAGTGCATTCTGTACATAAAAGTAGAATGCACAAAATTAAAACCTTTGAAATAAAAAAAAGTGTTATTGTAAATTATCTTCATATTTATATTCTCAAATATTTTACTATTATCAGCATTGAGGTCTGTAATATTGGGTTTAGATTTTAACCTGCCAAGAATGGCAAATATGTAACAGGACTGTTTGTTTTACTCATAGTTTATATAGGGTCATAAAAGAAATATTGCCATTGTATAATAGTCAAAAACCTCAATTGATTTTAAATTCACTGATGTAATTAGAAAAAAAATACATGTATTTTGCCTAGATCAAGTTGACCCTTAAGTTTTAGGACTTATCTCTACCACTTACTCATCTTAGAGTGTAGCTGTGCATCTTATCACTGTAAATGCTGTAAAAATGAATTAAATTTGTGATTTCCTTCAACATCATAATTAGCCTGATAAAAGAATTTTTGCTGTTGTTTATAAGTATTTTTTCTTTTCTTACATGTATGATAATACAGGTCACTAATATGGAAATTTGATTAGAATAAAGCCTGCTCCAATTATTATAATTATTATCACCTGATGAAAGTTAGAAATTTTCCAATCAATATACAATGAACTTAAAATGCAAGATAAGTGTACAGTATGAATAACAATCTTTCAAAAATGACTAGAAACTTCTCATTCCAGAATTTCAGTAAATGCAACAATTCTCATTTTTTTTTTTCTCATGTTCAAGTCTTAATTTTCACACTTGTTTGTAGTCCTCACCACGCAGGACTGTGGCACTCCAAGCATGCAGAGGACTAGTAGGGAAGACTTTGATTGGTAGGTCCCACACCATAGTCTCCACTTCTAAAGTTGGGGAGCCTTGCCACATTGTACAACCATCTGGTATCACTGATTTTTCTGTGTGCAGCACATCATTCACAACAGTTACAAATTCAAAATGTAATCGCCAGCGCAAACAAACTGAAAAGGAAAGAAAAATGCACAAATTCAGTCATTCTATGAATGATTAAAACAGTAATGTGTGAATGACATTATAATAAACAATTTTAATATAGTAAGTCCACCACAGATTTATTTAGAGGTTTTTGTTTTTCATGTTTAAAAGATGAGGACATTATGTGATCAAATTCTCAAGTAGTATAGTGGTAAGTTCCCCTGCCTATCACACGGGAAAATGTTTTGCTGGAGAAGTAGAATTATTTTATAGATTTTAATTTTTATGTGTGAAGATAAAGTAAACAAAGTGAGCAGTATTGATAAGGTAGAGAAACAGCCTTATAATAAATATCTATACATATATAAAGGGCAGTTGTCTGTATGTGTGTCTGTCCAGCTTAAACTAAAAAACTACAATGACAAAGTAAATATATATACAGACTCATTAGCACCCAAAAATATATCATTGTATGATTTACATTTATGAAGATATTTTAAAATTAAAATGCATTAGAATACATTTGAAATTTTCAGATTTAAAAAATAAAAACCAACAGTAATAATTCTTATTCCAGATTAGTGATTACCATTTGCCTTTACTTTTTTATTCTGCTAAATGCTATACATGTATTTTTTGAAATTTCTATTCTCTTGAATTTCTTTCACATCTATAGTAAATAAAAGCATAACTTAAAAAAATGAATATTAAAACAACAAAGTAAATTTAAAAGAAGAAGAATATTATATACAATTATCTGACAAAATAATATTTACTTATTCAAATATTTGAGTGTGTGTATCCAGCTACAAAATAAATATACAGACTCAGTATCATCCTAAAGGGCAGTTGTCTGCATGTGTGTATGTATTATTGATGTATTAATATTTTTCGGCCATCTTATGAACAATAATTTTTTTTATTTAATCTTTAAAAAATAAACTTCATTCTTTTTTGGTTTGTAACTAACATAAAAAAGAAAAATTTTCAATTAAGTATATTAAAGCAAAAAGCTATATCAAATTTTATGTTTTGAAAAGTAATTTTAATAAAATATAGTTAAATCTGTAAAACAAATATTAAGCATGACTAATGTTGACCATAATTCATGTTTGTCTCTGCTAATTTTTATTTAATTTTTTTTTCTTTTCAAATATAAATATTACTTGAAATTTAAACATAACCCTTTTCAAAATTAAATTCTCAATGTATCTTGCTTCTACTCTCTTTCAAAATAATAATTAATGTTTGAAAGTAAAACTTTATTTACTGTGGAAAAATAAGTGAAATTACTTGTGTGTGTTGGGTTGCAGTCAGACATGGGAGACGGAGTATTTGCCATAGCTTGTTTTTCAAAGCGAGGCCACTCTGAGCACTGGTTTTTATAATCTTTTTACCAGGAGTGGGATGGGCAGGTTTACCACCTTGTTACTTAAGGCCTGTCTTCACTCTCTTTTTTTTGTGAGAGGACTTTATGAGAACAAAGTCATTCTTCAGGCTCTCTCCTTTTCCCATTATTAATTGATCCCTGACTGAAATTTGGGTTGTGAGACTAGGCAGTGTTTATTGTAATGCAACACTTATTGTATCGGACTGGCTTCTAATTTACCCTTTGAGTTGAAAGAAATTTTTGACATTACTTAAAAAAAATCTAAACTCCCTTCCAAAATAAATAGTAAATAATTATTTTTTGAAGCAGTAAGGCTTGCTATAGATTTTTGCATGAAAAAATGATTAAATTAAATATGTTTAAATATATCTTAATTTAAGTTTTACTTTTTTATTAATTTGAAAAAAGGTTAATAAACTTTCATCTAAGTTTGATTTGTTTGAAAACAACATTAACAGAGTATTTGTGTTAGTATTTAAATTGAAAAATAAAGTGTCTTTTTGAACAAAAATATGGGGATGCTCAGCCCTCTAAACCCCTCACTCTGAGTGTGGTATTTGTAGTGTGGTATTTTTCTAAATTTAGGTATTTAGTAACAAAAAAAAAAACCCCAAAAAAACAATGATGTTTATTTTTTAAAGATTGAATAAAAAATTATTTTCCACAAGATGGCTGAAAGCTATCAATAAATTGTCAATAATAAATTATTCTTCAGAGATCTTTCGAGCAACGTCAGGTATCCCCCCGCTAGTAAATTTATAAAGCTCAAAAGTAGTTTTTCGAACTTTTATAACTGAAAATAAAAATGTGAAATTCGTGGTTTAAGGATAGCAGTTATGATTTAAAGTTAATTCATAATCCTCCATAAATATCTAAGAAAACTGAAAAGAATTGAAGTCTGTATAGTTTACATTTCAATGCTCCAATTTTAATAAATGAAGTTTTAAAATAGTCCCCTGAAAAATTTGCCTATTGCAACAGTTCTATCAAAGTTTCAGATTTACCAATATCAGAAATGAATCCAGGTGTTACTGTAAGAGGAACAGGGATGCTTATATGAGTCCTTTGAGTGTGGAGGCACATTTCTTGCTGTTTGGCATATAAAGTAACAGCAGTTGGCTGGTTATGTTTTCGGCGGCATTCCTCTGACACTGTTTCTTCACTTTGGAGAGACACACTTAGCTAAAAAAAAAAAAAAAAAAAGTTAAATCCTTGAGGTTTTAATTTAATCTAGACTAATCAAGTTCACATTAAAATGAAAAAATTAATTACTTGAATTACTTAGTGAATAAACAACAGAATTACATCACGTCAAGATATTTTATAATTGTGTCTAACAGAATGTTGGTGATTAGTGATTATTAGTAAAGTTAGTTTACACCAATTCTGCCACTTTTAGTTAATAAATTTAAATTTTAAACTCACTAATGATTGAAAATTATTTCTTAATCTTTAAAATCTTGAGAAAAAGAAACTGAAAATTGAAATAGTGTATTAAAGAATCCAAGAATAACAAGGACCTAAACACCTAAAAGTAAACCTCAAATTAAATGACTTATAAAAAGCAGAAGTAAAAAACATATCCTCTGTGAATTAACATGCATACAAAAAAAGAAAGAAAAGCTGTAAAATAAATCTGACCTAATAAGGTTATCACAGTTATAGTCTGTGAAACAAAAAATTTCCAACTTTGAGTATTCTCTAATATACAACTATAAAAAATTAAACTACAAAATTTTCATGTTGACTAGCATACCATAAAAGTTTGCATTTATTGAGTGCCTGCAAAGTCTTCAGATTTTTGCTAATACTTGTTGATAGCACAAAGGTATTATATAATGTGAAAAAAAACAACAAAAGAAAACACAAGCTATAAATACTTCAATTTATAACACTGCGTAACATGATTTTTGTCCTTGGGTAGCAACTGTTATTTACGATTTGCTTATGCCTAGAAATTATGAAAAATGCCTAATAATATTTCTGAAATTCACCTATTCCCATTAGGAAAAGAGGCAAATGTGAACATTTGCATTCATGCAAATTAGGAACAAAATGAAGTATTTATTTATTCTAGGATTACACAAAAGAGACTTAAAAAAATTTAGAAGTGAGTAGTTTTTTTGTGATTTACGCTTATACTGTAAATCGGCCCCCAAATATAGATTTCTATCATGTTTTCATTATACAATCCATGGTAGCAGTGTTCAAAATTAATTTTCCTTGAATCTATCAAGGATATGAACTTTGAGGGACATCCTGCAACACATTTTGTTGTAGTTCTTCAACAAGCTCTGTATAATTTTTGGCTTTATGATTCCCCAGGAAGCCTCAAACCACTGTAACAAAGGTGTTTCACATTGCTTTCTCTGTCCTAGTGAGCTTTTTGGAGAATTCCTTGCACTCTATGATCTTTATTTGTGGTCCAAAGAAGACACCGGCTTAAAAAGATGTCTTGAAAGTAGTTGATGGCTAACAGACACCTTATCTAGAGCTGTGATAAATTGTTTCAGGAGGCCAAATTTAAAGTGCAGTGGAGGAAACAATACTTTTAACAGTGGCTCCCATTTGACATTGTTCCTCTCCACACTGAATTCAGTCTGCTGTGGCTAGTCCTGCTTGTAGTAGTGTGCTGTGGTGTCCTGGCTGTCCCAAAGGCAAAAATAACATGGAAACATGATAAGGCTGCCTTGGAGACCTATCAGAAAGTTCACCATTTTGAAGTCACTGATAACTTCTCAAATGTACTCTTCATATTTCAAGGCATCTAAGCAAGATCTTGATATTGCTGTATTCCTCTTTGATGCAGATTAAAGAGGAATACAGCAGTATCAAGAGGGGAAGAGATGAATACATGTTCCTGTTATAAAGCACCACAGCTTTAAGGCTCCTGGATGAGCTCTTAATGGGGTTACAGGTGATTCCAATTACCTCAAACAGACTGGTCACATTGTAGTAGAAGTAAAGTCCACCTTGATGGGTGAAATATCTTGAAAAACACTGGTGACGTTTTCTCTGACTTGCAACTTGCACACTTTCATCTAACAAATTCCACTGATTGAGTTACAACATCCAAATTTTGGCATTGGACTTTGTGAGAACAAGATTGATCAGGTCATTGAGGTGTTATGGGTTTCTCTCCTCAGCTGTGCATCTGTAATCTGGATCAATGACTTCCTCCTCTTCTGAATTGCTGTTCTCTTCTGAAGATGGCTGCTCTCTCTTTGGAGGAGTGAGTATGGGGAGCTCAGGGTAGTGTGGCACTGGGGTAATGGAGAACAGAAAGTCTGGATATATGATAGCAGGTGCATTCTTGCTAGCTCGACATGTGGGGGTTATAAGGGGTGGTACGGCTAGTTGAGATTCTGTGCCCATGCAAGGATTTCACCTCAGCCGACATGAAACGGAAACCCCTGTCCAAATGCATGTACATTGGCATACCGAAGATAAGAAACAGTTGGGTGAAGCACTGGATGACATATCAGGACAAGCAAAGGCAAATGGGAAGCGAGAATATTCATCTATTATTGTAAATAAAAACTGGTTATGAGAAGAAGATGGCAGGGGTCCTTGGAAGTCAATGCTGAGCCTTTCAAAAGGCATGGTTGCTTTTATTAGATGCAAAGCATCAGGTCAGTAAAATCGAGGTTTGCCTTGTGCACACACAGGGCAAGCAGTAGATACCCTCTTCACATCCTCCACAGAGAAAGGAAGGTTCCTTGTCCTAACAAAATGCATCATTCATGTAACACCAGAGTGACAAAGAGTTGTGTAATTTCTCTAGGGTGTCCAAACTTACAGCTGAACAATAAGCTCTAGATAAAGTATCTGCAGTAACATTATCTCTCCCTGGGTCGGGTATTTAATATTGAAACTATAGCAGCCAAGTTTGACTCTCCACCTTTGGATTTTATCATTTTTTATTTTCCTAGCCTGTTTTGAATCAAACATGAATGCCACTGATCTCTGGTCAGTAAGTAAAGTGTTGTCTTATTAAGTAGTGCCTCCATTTATGTAAGGCCTCTAAGATAGCTTGGGTTTCCTTTTCTATAGAAGAGCGTTTATATTCGCTGGTACTCAATGTCTTTGAAAAGAAAGCTACAGGTCTACCAGATTGGTTCAATGAGGCTGCAATTGTGTGGCATGAAGCATCACCCTCTACGATGAAACGAACTGTTTCGTCAATAGAATACACTATTTCATTTTTTAATTCAGTGTTCATGTATTCGAAAGCTTTTTCAGCAGTCTTGGGTAGTGGAAAACTATTAGCTTGTAGTGGGGGGCTTCTTCAGAATACCTAGCAATTCATTTGGAATAGTAAGAGAACATTCAGCTTGTAGGGGGGGACTTCTTCAGAATACCTAGCAATTCATTTGGAATAGTAAGAGAACATTCTCAGCGCATAACGAGGAGAATGAATATCACAAGGAAGGGGAAGTTCTTTAAGCGGTCGAAGTCTCTCGGGTTCTGGTTTAATTGTACCCTCAGATATTGTGTAGCCTAGAAGGTTCACTGTAGAGTCAGAGATTATGATTGTAAATTAAATTGTATTTCATAGCTGCTTCCATAAATTTTATCGAGGTTCTCATCGTGCTCTTCCTGGCTCTTACCACAGATAGTTATATTGTCTAAGTAGGCAAATATGTGGGAGAGTGAATTGTCAGCTATAAACTTATCAATTAATCTTTGAAAGCAAGCTACTCCATTGGTTACTCCAAACAGTACCCTGCAAAATTGATATAACTTTCCATCTTCTTCAAAGGCAGTGTAAATTTTATTTTATCAGATATTGGGACTTGGTGATAAGTGAATTTCAAATCTATAGTACTATAGATTTTGTATTGTTTCACCTTGTTTACCAATTCCTCGATCTTAGGTTAAGGGTAAGCATCCAACATAGTGAATCTGTTGACTGTCTGAGAATAATCAACCACTATTCTATTTTTATGTCATTTGTTAGTGGTCACTATGACCTGGGCCTGCCAAGGAGAAGTGCTGGGCTCAATAATTCCTTCTGAAAGTAGTCTATTTACTTCAGCAGTAATGAATTATCTTGCTTACTGTACTTTCTAGATTTAATAGCTATTGGTTTGCAATTCTCAACAAGATTAGCAAAGAGTCAGGGAGGAGGAATAGAAAAGGTAGTCAGTTCGCACACACTTAAATACTCACATGTTGCCCCATGAAGTCTTGCTCAAGGATGACAGCAGCACACAAATCAGGAAGCAGAGACAGTTTAAAATCAGAATATTCTTGTCTCTCCACTCCACATTTACCAGGCAATAACCTAACATCTGAGAGATCAGAGAGGTTGATGCCATTGATACAGTATTATTCCTTGGTAGGGTAGACACAAAGCTTTTGAATCAGTGATTCACATATGAAGCTCTCAGTACTTCCAGAGTCCACGAGAGCTCTGTCCCTCCTTCCATTTATTTTTATCGGGGTTGTTGTAGCAAACAAATCTGTAAACGATGCTGTAATCACTGCAGGATTAGAACAATGATGAGTGGCGGATGTCCCGGAATGACACTTTTGCAAAATGGACGATTTTCCCACATCCTTGACATGAGGCGTTCCAAGCTGGGCAGTTACAGTGAAAATGCCTATAGTTTCCACAAAAGGAACACTTTTGAGTTTTAGAAGCCATTGTGGATGTTATGTTTTCTGTCAGGCTGAGGGGGTTACCCTCAAAGTGGGCTGCAGCACTAACAACTTTTTGAGAGATAGAGTAGGACTCTGAACTTTTCTGGGCTTGTTTAAGAGTTCTGGCTTGGTCAATGGCAGTGGTGAGGTCCAGAGTTACATTTTTGAGTGATCGTTGTCAAATATTAGAGGACAAAAGTTCACTTATGAAGGTATCTCTTATGGCCTCGGATCTATGTTCCTTAGTACTGACTGCTTTGTAGTTGCAATCCTTGCTTAAATGCCTCAGATTTAGAAGATAGTCATCTAGTGTCTCCTTTGGTTTTTGCTAGTGCATCAATAGTATATGCCTGGCATAGATTGCTGAAGGCTATTAATGGCTCTCTCGTAGTCTGGACAGTCAGAAATTAATTCATACACTGAAGGGCTTATAAAGTTTAGGCGCACAGTTTGTCTGTATTGTTCTATACTTTGCAGGAAATTCTCAAAAGTAACAAACCAGTGCCTCCAATACTTTGCAGCATTCTTCAAACTGGGGAGAGTTTCAAATATCTAAGGTTGCAGAATTTTGTCCATATTTCTCAGAGACCAAGATAGTGTTACTGAAAAGTATTTATGGATTGTGCCAAATAAATTGTAACAAAAGACACAGAGCAGAGTAACCCAAATTAGGTTTTATTCAGCACATTAGAACAGTTAGTACAAATAAAACTATTTATAAGCAGGCACAGTCCATTTTTGATGATAGGTGGGGTGGGGATGTGTGGAGAGAAGAAATGTTCACCACACACTGAAAAAGAAAAACCTACATTAAATAAAACATCTTTCACCCTAGGAACTAATATATTCAATAATTAATTAACACAAATCTGATATGCATAATACCCCAGCCTTACATCTGTTGTAAGCAGTCCACAAAAGATGCCATTAACATAATAAAACATGATTTAAAATTATAACATTCCAAACACCATGATGAAAAACTAAATACATCAAAATTAGGTACCACCACAGAAAATGTGATACCTAAGGTTTAAAATGAATTTTTAAAAATGAAAAAAATCTTTCTCAAAGTTTTTATTGTAGTTTTAATTTCAAGCTAATAGATTAAATTTAATATTTCCAATGAGCAAAATACTTTGCTCAATTTCAAAATAAGTCTATTTCAAAAACTAATTTAAATTGACTTGAAGGAGTTTTTCTGTTCTTTTCTTTTGTTAAAATAGCTGATTAGCAACCTTTTTTGTTTTTCGTCACAATGTAAGTAACTTTATTAAAAAAAATCTTCCAAAATTAAAATATTTTTCTGAAACTTTATTTTTGAATCTGATTTAAAGTATAATTAATCTGATGTGAAACAACTATTATTTAAGTTTGAAATATCACAGAAATGCATTTTTAACCTGACAATAGTTGTCTATTTAAGCTGTTGATATGTTTATTTAATATTGTTCTATGGCTTTAGCCATAAAAAAATAATTGAATAATGTTATGACAGTTACCACTCTTATTTTCTGATAATGTTGTGTATGGGTTTTTGTGTAATATACCAATGGTTATGGTTTCTTTGTCAGCAGCGCTACATAAACTTTTTCTCCAATCTATTTTTGTGTGTGACAAATGAACATTTCTCATTACTAGATTTTGAGTTCCCAACCATAGTCTTTCATTTGTTTTCTTCAGAATTCTTTTCAACATCTACTTTTTGCATTTTATTTCTTGGAATTGTATTTGCCAATAATAAATTATGGCATATTTTTTTGAATTCCTCATTTTTGTTGTCTTTACTTCTGACCTGTCAGATCATTGTGTTTATTTTTAAATGTTAGTGGGCACCATTTGATTAAACCAATCCAGGCTTGTGTGTTCTGTTACAGGGTGCCTGTATCTACAAAAATTGGCATGTTTATAGACATAAAAAATAAATTCAAAATACATTTTAAAAATATTGGTGTTTGATGATTTGTACTAAGTTAATGATTAGTAAATATAGTTTTTACTTAATAAAAGGGTGGAATTAATACAAAATTTTAAAATTTAAATTATTCTAATTTAAAAAAAAAAAAATAAATGAAAACAATTCTTGTAAAAGTTCCTTGTTCATAGAAATTTTTTTTTCTTAGGACAATAGTGTCCTTAACATATTTATGTAAGCAATCAAAAGCTTTTCTAATTAAATGCTGTAGTTTTATTGCATTTTTTAATTTATGATTTCAAGCAGATTTTCAGTAAATGGTGTTTCTGTTTGACAAAAATAAATTGATGATTTAAATTCTCTAAGGA
>CAHIKZ030003689.1:0-101031 GCA_903632075.3 Acanthosepion pharaonis
CCTTGGTTTAGGAAAATATATTCCAAAGAACTGATACCATTCTCTCTCTAGGTACATCAATAAGTCCGTAGCCTAATGTAGAAAAATGTGTTTATTTTCCCGCATAATAACTTTTCTTGTCAATGCACTTAACTTAATGTTTCTTTATTAAACACAGACATTTCATATATATATATATATATATATATATATATATATATATATCACGTTGACAGTAATAAAAATATGATGGTTTAAAAAATAAATTCCATTAATTAGAAAATAAATTGCTATGTTTACACTTAGGATACGAAACTGAGTAGACATAACATTTCGAGAAAATCTGAAAAAAGTGACTGATTTAAAAAGCAAACAGAACCTTGCTTGATTGTGAAGCTTTTCGTAGCTGAGTGGTTAAAGCATGCCGGATCAGACAGTGATTTCTCCTGGAAAGAGGGGACACTGGTTCGAATCCTTTCGGAAGGCACATTTCTTTTAATATGTTTTCTTGAGTGTGGAGGCCGGTAGATGAAATACTGTTTAAAATAAAATAAAATTCGGGTATCCAAAAATAACGTTTGAAATAAAATATATATATATATATATATATATATATATATATATTATAAATTTACTAATTTAAAATGGTCTCATCGCTACAGAATTACCATGTTTCAAAAAAAAGAAACGAAAAAACTTTAAATTCAATTAAAGAATTAAAGAAAACCGAGAAACGGCCTTCATTTTCGCATTTTTATAAAAATTTTTAGGATTTATCCAATTAAATAAGTACATACATGCAAATCCCAATTCCAGAGTTGAAGAGATACGGGGAAATAATCAGGCTCATTTGAGACAAAGCTTGGTAGGATATTCATAACAAGTTCATTCCAATGTGTATCGGGATATGACTTGGAACAGGGGGACAAATGATTTTCCCCTAGGGTATATAATATTACATTTTCAACAAAAACATCTGTATTTTACTTTGAAGATGTTTTCATATATTGGATACAATGAGGAAACATGCTTTCTCAGAAGTAACCAAATAAACATCGACTGAGATATATTCATACAAATAATATCTTGAAGATACTACTTTGAATAACATATGGAATAAAATTAAGACGCCATTATTGTAAAATGCCACTCAATCTGATATGATCCAGTTGATCGATTAATCGATTATGCCGTTACAGATATTTAATGTCATTTTCGATTGATGGACTGAAATTTTACCAATAGGGAAATGTATCTGATATTTGATTGAAGTAACCTACACAAGAACAGATTGGAATCGGAAAGCGAATACAGAAGCGTGAAGACAGTCGTGTATTTGTTAAGTGCCGACAGAAAGCATTACAACAAACCGCAAATTTGTTTGACCGCATATATCGATCACAATTTTTCATTTACAAATGGTCATTTTTTGCTGATCATTAAACTTTCGAGAAAGATTAAGTAACCACATCGAGAAATCGAACATAACATCTGTCTCGTGACTGAAATAATTATATATTTACGATTGGAGCCAGAGGTCGGTGTTCGAGTAAAACTAAACAGCTTATATTTAAGCGTTGATTTTCTGGCAGATATCTTCTTTTTAAATAATAAGGAATTGATATAACATTATTTAGCTCCTAATTGTTTTCTTTCATCAATTTTGCGTTTAATAATTTAATTACAAAACATATCTAGGTTAAGAGTCAATCATTACCTTTACGCCATGCCCAGGTAATCTTCACTTCTACGCAGGGTCTGCCTCATTCTAACCCTCTACATGGCTCTTGGATCAATGCTATATTTACAAAGAAAAAAACATTCGTGTCGTCAGGTAAGCATTATACTATAACTAGTATTTTTGTGTCTAGACATAATATAGACGGTGTCTACACCTCTTCAGTCTGGCTATATATTTGAGTTGACTTTATAAACTGTTTGTCAGCTAATTCTTGCCAGAGTCTGTATCTTCTGTGAATAACTCACAGGATGGTGTATTTCATGCCTTTGCAAATATTTGTGCAAAATGAATACAACGGTATCGACTGACATTTGAACCCGGTACCTTATAATCACTATGCTACTAGCAAATCTATTTATTGTCACTATGACATTAAAGCACCCGATGTAATTTGAATTCCCTATCCTATCGATTTTTGCGAGACGATCTTGTTCCCGTCGAATACACTGTTCTGCCATTGAATGAGGAGCCGCTTGTAGAAAAAAAATACAAGTCCAAATAAATCACGCAATAAAAAAAACAAGTTTGGAAATAAAATTTGCAAAGAAAACTTTGACTACAGAAAGGAAGAATGGAAATAAAACAATCCTCCCTAATGCTGTTTATTTTAAATGTTTGTTTCCTTCATCAATCGTAATTTATTTTTTTATTTTTTGGTCCTGAATAATTTCTTCCATTTCGTCTGTTTTATTTTTTTTCAATTTCTGGCTATTCTCCAGGAAAGCCTCGTTTTCATTTCTGTTTTGTTTTTAATTGATATATTTATTTTCACTTTTGTCTCAGGTTTCTTCTAAACAAATACGACTTGATTGATGTACTAAAGTTTCTTTTATTTTTCCTTTTTCTTTCTTTTCTTTATTACTTTTTCCATTTCACAATTTTAGGTTTATTTTCTATTTGCTATTTTTGTTCTTTTTTTTTTCTCTTTTCTTTTGATCAATTGCTTTGTTTCTTTATATTACGAGTTAAATTCTTCCTTTTTTTTCTTTTGATTTTCATTCCTTTCCTTTAACCTTTTCCCTGACATTCATAATTATTGTCTCTCAATTTTTTTACATTTTCAAATATTTTTCGTTCAGTTTTTTGGTTTTTTTTTTTCTTCATTGTATTTCATTCTTTTCTTACATTCGTCGTTTTTCCTTTAATATTCCTTCTCTTCTTCTTTATCTGCTAATTTCAGTTTTCTTTGTCTTCTTCATTTGTCGCTTCTGCCATTTTCTTTCATTTATGCAGTTATTGGTTAATTTTAGTTTTCTTTCCATAAGACATTTTTTTAGACTTTTGTTTGTAACGGTTTCCATTGTTAGAGAATAAACCAATATTCAGTTATCTCCCTTTCATTGACGTTACTTCTTCATCGCGCAAATAGATATTTATCTTTTTATTTTATCTTTTCAATAAACCAATAATTTAAATCTATTTACATAATATGATATCGTCCTACCAGACCATTTCTGACTCCTGGCGGTAATATTATATCAGAGTTAGTTTCTTTATCTTTAATATCTATCATCAACATTTCGACCGATATATTTTTTCAACCTTCCTAAAGTCTATGTTACAACCGGTGATCTTGAGATGTTTCCTTTTTTCTTATCCTGTCCTTTTAAAGACAACAGAAAAGCCAACAGAATATCAGTTTCATGAAACGTAATAACCGTCGAGATTAGATGATAATAGTCTACTTAAGAAAATGATCTACTTGTTGGCTGTGGGTACTTTGAAAGTGTCCACAGTGCCAGTTATTCAAATTATCTTATACTGACCACTAGAAGAGGATGATGGCTGAAGATCTTATACAAAATATTGAGTTAAAAAAGACGAAAATGACGAGAATATTCTAAGAAAAAGAATGATGAAATATATTTGCTGGTGCCAATCTGCGCTGGGAATGACTGCAAAAATAACCCTCCCCCAAATTATCGACAAAATATACAGTTGCATGCTGGGATTTCGTCCTAGCCAATAAGATAGGCCACTTCGGTCTCATCCGGCTTGATTTTGTTCTTTTCTGCGATCGCTTGTCTGTATCCTTTGTGTATCAACACCATTCTTAATTTCATTATGTTGCTCTACCTTTCATGTATTGTTTCCTCAAAATCATTTAGGGCATTTAACTATGACCAATTACTCTACGACTTCGTCTAAAAAACAAGACTATAAGGTTTTCTTTTTGAAGTGGACCTGATTCGGGAATAACAAATCCACATTGATATAGCAAAGTTCAAATGGCTCTGAATTTTGATATTAACAGGTAAGATATTAGGTTTGTTATTAACAGGTAAGATTATACATTCTTATTGCATATTTCTTTGCGATGATGAAAAATTTAGAATCTCTTGTCAGCCTCAATATGTGAAAACATAACAACATCCATAGCAAAAATAATATCCTACAAAATTGTTCAAAACCAATTCTTCGCTATTTTTTATGAGCGGACCTTATTTTTAAATAGTGCACACAAGTTCTATACTTGAAGTTTTCATTAATTTCGATGTTCTTAGTTTTGCATTTATTCATGCCAAATATGTTAATCCTCTTTTTCCTTCCTTTTTTTTATTTTTCTTATTTCTTACTTATCTTCTTATCTCCACTTCCCTACCTTTTGCTCCTTAATTACATTTGCTAGAATTGCCAAAAATAAATACTCGACACTGTTCAAATTTAGATCTAAAGATTTTCGATTATATTTTTTTGTATGCAGCCATATTAGTTTACAACAATTTACATACTTTTATTCAAATTATGAACAGTTGTGATTTAAATTAGAACAACGTGTCAAGGAATAAAAGATTTTTGCATTGGAAAATCGTAATTTCTTTCCTTAACTCATACTTTTCTGTATTTCTTCTTTTCAAACTCATAAAATCTGAGCTTTTTCTCTTACATTTACACTTCCTTCTCCGCATCTTCTTTTTTTTTTCACATTTTAACTTTCTTTCCTTCGTCATTTTCTACATCCGGGCTCGTCGGCATGAAGTAGTGGTTGTGAGCTATTCTTGTTGATTATGAGTTGTTCGATCTTCTTTGGGAACTTTATACTTTGAATTTTTGCCAAACTTCTTTCTCTTCCTTATTCTCTTAATAACTCCTTATACTTTCTTCAATCCGTTTTCCTTTTTCTTTCTCCGCCATTTTTATTTCCTTTCAACTTTCCCTTAGGTCCGAGGAGTCCTTATCTCTCTTTTTCAAAC
The DNA here is from genome assembly GCA_903632075.3 of Acanthosepion pharaonis. Taxonomy (NCBI): domain Eukaryota; kingdom Metazoa; phylum Mollusca; class Cephalopoda; order Sepiida; family Sepiidae; genus Acanthosepion; species Acanthosepion pharaonis. The sequence goes on from CAHIKZ030003689.1 coordinate 4,915, forward strand.
GTCTCACCCATATTTACAACTAATTCTCCCATAATATACCCTGTTCTTCTGCTACTTTTTTCTTTTCTCTTTCCTAATTTATTCTCTATACTAGTAGTAGAGCCTGGCGTTGCAGGGGATGTAACAGCAAGAGATAGATCAAATATCGACCATAATAAAGACTGAAAAATAAAATTGACAAAGATTATTGTTTAAGGTTGACGGACACCCATATCTTAATTTTTTTTTTTTTTTTTTTTACGAATTAATAAACCCAAACTCAAACAAAACATTGTTTTCAATCGTTATGAGTCTACAGATTGAATACAATTTTATTTTAAAAAAAATAATCTTATAAATGGAATTTTTAATATCATGTTTTTCAAATTGATTTTCAAAACATTTAAATGATTTTTTCCAATTTTGGCACCTGTCAACACTACAAAAGTATTTCAAATCTTCTAAGTAAGTTTTGACAAGAAATGTTTGAAATTTATAGAGAAATCGATCAATATAGATGTATCAACAGAGATTATGTTTCTTGTATTACAATCTAACATTTATAATAATTAGACAATCAGGGTTTTTAAATGCCAAAATTAGATGCACTATTCTTTAGGAAATAAGTTCTTAAGAAAAAAAACACACACACACACAAAAATACAATAAATGAGGCAATATTATATTTTCCATTATTCCAAACTTTTTTTAATGGAAAAAAAATCTAAATAATGGCTGTTATTTAGGTTTTAGAAAAAAAAATAATACAGTAATAAGGCAATTTAGGTTTTTATTTGAGAATTAAAAAGGAAGCAAGAAGGAAAAGTAGGCATTCGTAAATCAACAAAAAGGAAAGACCAAAAAAAAAGTGATGATGAAGAATGTCCAAAAAAAAGGAAAATAAATATATATTTATATGTATGTATATATATATAAGATAGATATAGATGATCATTATGTATATGTATATATATGATTAGATTGTATGTATGGATATAGACATATATATATATATTGTCCAATATATATATATATCGAAACCATTATATATATATATATATATGGATGCATATTTATAATGTGTGAATGTCATTTGTCCAAAATATATATTAAGGGGATAATCATTATATATGACCATTTGTATATATAAAGGTTTATTTAATATATATTGAAAATATATATGTAAATATATAAGGGAGATATATATAAAATATATACCATGTAAATGAATATTATTTAATATATAATTTAATATATTTTTTTATATATTTTTTATATTTTTTTTTTTTGTAGCAATATCTGTATGTATGTATAAACGTATGTATTATAATTTATTATATATATATATATTTATATTTATTTATTTTTAGAATAAATTTTATGTAATGTAAATAATATATATCTTATAAATTTGATTATAATTTTAATCAAAAATGCAAAATATGAATTATATCGAATAAACTGGTGTATTATTTAAAACATTTCAATATTTCCTTTAAACGTTTATCATTTAAGAATTCCTAAACAATTTAACCTTTTTATTCAAAAATACTTGTTGAATTTTTTTAAAGTCGGTCATTTATAAAAAAATAAATATTTTATATGAAAACAAAAAATTTTTGAAATTATGAATATTTTTAAAGCACACACACTTTTTTTTTTTTTGAAAAATAATTATATGAGTCCATTGAAAATTAAACCACAGTTAGATTTTAATTCTTCCATTAAAAACTTGATTTTCGAAATGAGTGATTGAAACAACAAAGTCATTAATTATTAACTTCAAACCATAATGAAAATAAGCGTAAGTGAAAATGAAATTTGATCATTTTTCATTTATTACGCGAAATTTCTACAGACTAAAAGGATCAGAGAATAATTCACCAATTGTACGTCTTTATATCAAAATCCATAATTATCATTGATTCTAATTTAAATTATATATGTACATGTTGAAATACTTTTATGTCTGTAGTATTTAAACTTTCTTCAAGAATATTTTGATGATTTATTGAAAATTTAAAAAAACTAATTTTTTGTATGCTTTTTGAAACTGAATAACTGTGACAAGATGATATAAATAAATCCAGATCATTGAACCGAAATTAAATTATTTTTTTTCCATATATTTAAAAGTGAATCAACATCTTCTTGAGGCTAATTGTCATTAATTTTTTAAAGAAAACTATAGATTCACTATACATGTTGTTATATCAATCTTGTCAGGTGAAGATTAACTGTTGAATGCTATAAAATATAAAAATAAACTAGATATTGAATTAAAATATATGAATATCCATTGGAGGTCTTGATATCTATCAAATAATCTATCTATCTGAAAGTTGTTATCACTTCGTATCTTAATCCATAACTCAGTCTGTTCATTATCTATTAAAGAAATCTATCTATTATGTTCAAAAGATATTTTCTTCTGTCATTACTCGTTCATTTTTCATATCTCTCTTTAATCTATATTCATCTGTCAGTAAAAATCATATCCCTATCTATTATTTCATCTTCTGTCTCTTCAAGATTATTCAAAAATTTTCTCATTTTAAAATTCACACTTTATTTATCTATTATCTTTCTATTTAGAATTATAGATCTATCTATCTGTCTGTTTTGTCCTGTCTGTTTAATCTAGGTGATTGTTGATAAGAGAGCTGAGAAAGGTAGGTTCTGTTCATTCTAAAATAATCTACTTTATGATTCATATATTTCAATAATCATGTTTTCCATTGAAAAATTGTTTTCTGGATGATTATTATCGATCAATCATTAATTAAGTCTAACGCTGTCTGTTCATTGTAAATGACATTCTAATCTTAATGTCAAAAACATTCTTCCCATTTATTTCCTTTTTGATTCAAAATCATCTATCTATCTATCTATCTAAAAATCATTTAAAATCCCATTGAATGGATTTTTTTTATTACATAATTTCAGTCCAACACTTCCCTTTTGTTGGGCAAAGTTCACATCTATTCAAGGACAGATTTCAATAAAACAAATATTCCTAATCATTTGTTGATCTATTCTTTACTGCAAATCTGGCATTTACCGGGAAATTTTTATTAAAAATAGAAGGCTGGAGAAAATTTTATTTTTTTGATAAATAGACATAATAACCTTTTTTCCCCTCATTTTTTTCAATTCATAAATGTAATACAGGCTATTCAGTATGGAAAGCAGAAATAAATAACCTCTGCCATCAAATTTTCAGACATGATTTAAACGTAAAAAAAATTCAAGTAAATATTTGCATCTCAATATGGATAGGTTTCAGATATGTCGATTTCTCAGAACAGATTTTAAAATATTTAAATGTAAGGATATTTGTCCCAAAGTAGTACAGGTTTTGTCACATTCACACAACCACAAATAACACACAAAATGAAATAGTATTATAATTGTAATTATACTCTATTTACTTTTTTAGAAAAAATTCCCCAAAAACTTTCTAAAAAGAATTGCCTCTATCTATCGAAAGATCTATGATCTTTCTATTATCTATCATGGGTTTGATCAAGTCTGAATATATATATATATTTATATATATAGAATATATATATGTCTTTGCATATATATATTTTAAGTTTATATATATATATATGTATGGATATATATATGCATTTATAAATTATTTTTATCAAATAAATATAACAAATGTATAGATGCAAATATTTTTGATAGAAAAAAAAATGTTCATTCATATTATTTATATTTATACAGATGATAAAGGACATATATTTTTAGAAAAAAAGAAATTAACATTAACATGGATTAAATATATTTGAAATATTTTTCACTAGGAAATAAATTCGATTTTTGCAAATTCCAATTAAAAATGATAATTCTTTCCAGTTACATTAAAAAAAAAATGAAAAGTTTAAAACGAACAAAAATGGAAGGATGGAATTACTTTAACACGAAAAATTGATATTATTTATCAAAATAAAAAGATAATTTATTGTGGTTATTCAAAAATTGACTGAGAATTTGATATTAATATTTCTTAAAAAGGGCTAAAAACTGAGAAAAAAATTTAATTTGCCAATTTTTTTTATATTTTTAACTTTTAACAACATTTTATGCAAAAAATTGAAATAATATATTTTTGGGCAAAATTAATATATTTCTATATATAAAACCGAATATAAATATGATTGAAATTTTCAATTGATCATGAAAGCAAATTATACTAAAAAAAATATAGTTGACAATATCAATTTTTTTAATATTATTACACATGATTAATATCAAAATTAATTCCAGAAAAAAAGTAATTTTAAAAATCCTGGAAAAAAAAATATTTTTGAATTTACACACATTTAATAAAATTACAAACACAATCCGTTGTTTTAAAATCAAAATGCTGTTGTTTAAAGTTATTAAACTGATTTATATGTTTTTATGAACATAGAATGTTATGTTTGTTTATATTATATTTAGGAGGAGAAACATTTACATAAAAAAAACAATTTTTAAAAATTTTAATTCCTTACTTTTTTTTTTTTTTTTTTTGAAAATGTTCATTCGTTTTTTTTTTAAATAGAATTTTTTTTAAAAAAATAATTTTTTCAAAATTTTTACTCCTGACTTATTGGATATCTTCATCTTTTTCCATTTTATTGTTTTTTATTTTGTTTAAACTTCAGTTTTTAAAACAGCTGAATTTTTTCTTTTTTTTATCTCTTCCATAAAAAAATATCCAATTTCTTTTAATCTTTGGCATGCAGAACTAATATATAGGACCACAATAAATTATATTGTACAGTTAGAAAATGTATAAATATTGAAAAATGAAATGATTTTTTTTTTTTTTATCCAACATATACATTTATACATAAAGATTTCTTAGAAATTTAGTTTGTTATAATTTATTTTAACTTTTATTCATTATGGTTTATTTATTGTTTTTCCAAAATTTTTATCAAGGAAGATTTGATTTCATTGAAGTTAATTCCCCAAACAACATTGAATTAAACTTTTAAAGACATGAATTCTATTATTTTAAATTAACAAAATAATTTAAACTGTTTCAGAACTTGGCCTAAAATCCATCAATCTCCCAACAAAAACATTTGCTATATTCTTGTGGTGCTGTCAGTTTTATTGACCATTAGAATTTATAACTCACCATCTATTCTTATTTTGAGATGAAATTATTTTATTATTAAGGATATTTTTAATTTTTTATTCTCAACATTATTTTTATATTCATTATTTTCACAGATGAATAATTTTCTTCAGGAAATGTATATTGTTACACAATTTTTTATAGTTTATTTTATTGCAATAAACGAAAAGTAGTCTATTAAAAATGTGTGTCGTACCCTTTAAAAACAAATATTTGTTTTTTTTTTTTTAAAAAAAAGCTTTCTCCCATTATATATACCATATTTTGGAATGTGGCCAACTCCAGCAAATTAAAAACATTTCAATTTGGACACAACCCAATCCTGAAATTTGGGATTCCCAAGTTTTCATTACTATAATGATTTTTTTCGATTTTTTTAATTTTTTTTTGCGACAAATTTTTTGTATGATAACAATTTTTATTACTTGGAAATAAATTTAGGAATAATTGAAATTAATTTTGAAATTCATGAAAAGTCACCCTTGAAATAAAAATAATTGTTTGTATGGAAAGTAAGGACCTACATGGTCTTTAAATTAAATGGCGGCAGAAGAATTATCGTTGAACTTTTTAAAAGGTAAGCTTAGATATGAATACAATACTTAAATGCAGCACTCACTTTTGAGTTCTTCTGTAGTTTATTGTTGCCTATCACATCTACTTCTTCTAATGAAGCATGATGAAGGCCCAATCAAGAGCCCTATGCAGGAGCTAGCTTAAATTGAACCTGATAGGGTAGCTTTTAAGCTAAGTAAATGTATATATTTTTGTTCTTATACATACCATTTCATTTCAGGACATGGACGATTATGGATCTTCACAGCTTTCTATCGTGCTTTCTAACAATGATACCCTGTACACTCACTAGTTCTCCTAGTCCAGGAGCAGAAAAAGATCCCCAGAGCAGAATGCAGAATCACCATGATTAATTTTAGGGAGGGTATTTTTTGTTTGTGAGCTTGATTCATTTTCCTCCATACATAACGGGTGTTTATGTGACCAAATATTTCTAGTTTGGTTTCATCTGACCATAAAACAGAGTTTTAATATTTACTGTTCTAGATGGCTTCTAGCATAAGCTAATCAGCATTTTAGGTGTTTAACCTTAAGCAAGGCAATTTTCCTTGGGTGAAAAGCATAAAGTTCTGCTTGATGAAAGCATCTAGTACCTGTCTTCATTGATACATTCAACCCTGATGTATTTATATTATTGATAATATCCTTTGTTTTTAAGCAAGGATTTTTCAAGAGATCTCTAACAATTTTCCTTACCATTCTCTCAGAAACTAACAATTTTCTGCCAATCCTTAATTTAATCTCAACACAATGAGTTTCATAGTACCTCTTGATAATGTGAATAATTCTAAATCTCAGAACATTTAAACATTTCAAAGGTGTCGTATATCCATCACCTTGTGTCTACACATCAATTATCTTCATTCAAAGCTTATTGTCAAGTTCAACCATTTTTGCCATGGTTGCAGAACAAATGAGTTATCATGTTATCATAGTATGTGGCACTCACATATTATCTTCTTGATTACCATTTAGAATTTTATAGAATCAGGTCAATACTATTTCATTTTCAAAGGGTGTTTGAATTAAATGTTAAATTAAGAAAAAAACATTGCAATTGCCATAGAACAATATTAATTCATATTTCGCATAAGGAGTGGGTGAAAAATTTTGGACTGCACCAACTTTTAATAAAATTTATAACTATGAATATAATAGATCAAAACTTCTAAAAATTTTATGAATTATTCAAAACTAAATACGGACTCGACTATATGTAGGTAAATTCAGTAAGGATTTGCAAATATTAGCATTTCCTTAGAAAATATGCAAATATTCAGTGAGTAGGAATAATTCTGTCTATAACTGTGGGTGTATATATATATATATATATATATATATATATATATATATATATATTACATGAATCATTCATACAAAAAGTAGATTAGTAAAGTTAATGATATAAAATGGCGAAAACTCTTCGCAAATAAAATTTTAAAGTTGTATTAACATACAAGCCACTTGATGAATGTTATGATCCTTGTTTTTAACAATAACACATTTCTAAAAAAAAACATATTTCGATTCGCTTTTAATCTTTCATCTCTGCTACTACCTGGACTTACTAAAAACAAAATTTCCATGCCTGAGGATGTCTGTATGTACAGTTGAATGTACTAGCAGATTAAAAAAGACCTTATATAACTTGTAGTTATTAAAAACAAGGATCATAACATTCATCAAGTTGTCATATTCAATATGTATATATTCAATATATATGTGTGTATATATATATATATATATATATATATATATAGGGATTGAATAGAGACCAAGCATAAACCGGAAAGATAAAATAAAGAAAGATAAAATAAAGAACAGGTGAAATGCGATTAACCAACAAAAATCCAGTGGAAACACAAAAGTAAAAATACCAGATTTCATTTTTTTCTTTTCAATCATGTCTGATGTAGTTTTCATGACATGGTAGATTGACAAACGTTTACTATTTGTTCTTTGTCTTATATCCATGTTTGGTTGAATAATCTAGACATATTATGTCTGTTTATTTTCATTTTAATCCTCTAAAATTCACGAATCAATTTCTTAGTGTTGTTGCTAAACTGATTAAAAAAGACGTCATAGTTTTAATTATTTCTTTTATTTTCCCAAGTACTTTCAATCTTATCTAAGATCATCTTCAGGGGTAAATTGCTAAGACAAAAACTGATGTTATTGATAGTTGTGAATTTTTTTTTTTTTAAATGATTGAAGTCAACCTGTGACCAACGAAGACCATCTCTTGCACTCAAACTTTCTTAAATTTTGACACATTTTAACTATCATCACTTCATTGCTGATGACTTCTGAAATAGCTTTCAAGACCTGCAAGAGTCCTGAAGTTCTTCCGACATTGATGACATGTCAGTCTTCCTGCTGCAGCTTGCCTTTCTGGATGCTGCTTGGGAAAATGTTGTGCAGGTCTGCTGGTTGATCGACACACTTTATGGCAAATTGTACATGTATGATCATCAGAGATGTCATATTGGTAGGTGACATCATGATGACTCTGCATGTAACTGGGAAAACCTGCTTTTGAAAAACAAATGCGGTCACATTGATCAGATATAAGAGACTTCTTTGATTCACATTCTGGGAGAGGGTTATATATATGCCTGCACATTTTTTGTGCATATTCTATCCTGCTATTCTCAAAATTATGGACAGTTTTTCAACCACTTGTGGTGAATTTGGATTTACAATTAGCCTCAAGAAAACAGTTGTCATGCTGCAACCTGCACCAGGGAGACCGTGCATCTTGCCATCAATATATCAGTCAAATGTAAACAGCTAGAAGTCGTAGATACAATTATCTGCCTCAGCAGTTATCTAGATCCAGCACACTTTACAGATATCTTATAGACTCTCGGAGGCATGTGATGCACTTTTTAAACTTGAGTCAAGGCTTTGGTCACAAACAGATATAAACACAACAACTAAAGTGAGGTCTATCATGCATGTGTGTAAACAACCATACTATATGGCCATGAGACATGAACAACTTACCACAGGCATATTCAGTGTCTTGAGTGCTTTCATCAGTGTTGTCACCATAATATTCTAAAGATCACATGGAGATTATATGTGCCTGTTGTTGGATATTGATTAGCTTTCAAGTGGTCTGACACACAAGTAGACTAGTGTAGCCACCAAGTTAAAACTAATTCTGAGTCATTTAAAGGAGATATATATTGGTGAATAGAGACCACTTATGCAAATGTGTTGGGCAGGTCCATTCTAGCAAGATGGACCAACCCACCTGCTACATTAGGCACTCTCCTATAAAATGAGGTAAGAAGACACAAGAAGGCAGCCATGTTAGCAGGTAAGTCACTTGACATCTCCCACCTCTCCTCATCGTGTAAGCATAGTGGCCTTTGGGGAGGAATCAGTTCCTTATTGCCTGGCCGATTGTATGGGAGTAGTTGGGATAGTGCCCTGGGAATCCTGGTTCTTCATGGCAGTGATTGAGTAGGGCCCTGGGAGGCCAGCTCACTTCACAATGTAATACCACCATTTCCTGATTATTTGGCAGATTGATGTGGTCTACACATATCTGTAGTCGTCGGCTCAGAGGACACAGGCAAGGTGCTTGGTATGGGGATCATGATCACAGGTGCTTTATGTTTTCTTAGGAACCTATAGTTCCACAGGGTTATTCTACCTGATCCTGCAACTACATCTGTTACTTGACTTCTACACCTGTTACAAGAATGCCATAGTTCACTAGATTAGCAAGTACTGAGCCCACGGATATGAAACACCAACTTTGATGGTCTAGTCACCTTGTCTGCCTAGAAGACTCATGCATGCCTAAGCAGGTTATGTATAGAGATTTAGGACAAGGAAAATGGCCACAGTGTAAGCCCCAACAAGCATTATAAACAACAATTATAAAGACACTCAAAAAAGACACATATAGATAAATACACTTGAGAAGAACGTGAATCAGATTGGCATACATGGAAATATCTGGTTGCTATTGGTGTTAAGAATTTTGTGAACAGCATGATATATACATATATCGGTAGAGACATGGTGGAGTAGTGGATAGCAGCTCAGATTTAGGAATCGGAGAGTTTGAATTCAGTCAAATCCATTACATTCACTTATGTTCAAATTACCTTGAGAAAAGTTATGAATCCTCTTCTTCTCCTCCATCTTGGAAAATGTTTAGGACAGACTGGGTTCTATAGAATTTGGATGGCAACTGGACTAAGAGAAACAATTCTAAATTTAAAACCTGTGGAGAGTCATGTTTGAAGGACCTGAATCGAAGTAGTGCACCAGATCTCTGTATTTGGCCCTTCAAAAAAGTGTGGTTGGTTCTGCACAAAGCCTTCACCACTATAATCAAATCATATAAGTTGGTGTCTGCTGGTTTGAATATATGAAAGGACCTGCCTGACCATCATACATCGAATATGATGAAAAAGCCTATATATATATATATATATATATATAAAAATCAAATGGCATCATATGCTGTTGTCGGCCAAGACATTTTTTAGGAACTGATTTTATAAACCTCATATGTTAATTTCGATGGGCTGTCTTGAGTATGCAGTATATATATATATATATATTCAAAAGGCTTTTTATACTATGAAACAGCCTAAAGAGGATAGTGGATATATATTACACATGCATAGTTAACACACAGCACAAAAAACTCAACAGAAAAAAAACCATATGGTTCAACCCACCATACAACAGAGACATAAAAATATAGGAAAAATATTCATTAAACTCATGCACAAACACTTCCACCATCAAGCACTCACCACAAGATATTAAACAAAAAAACAGTAAAAATCAGCTACAGTTGCACTGAAAACATAACACAAATAGTAAAAAAAGCACAAGAAAACAACCAAAAATTTACCCATACAAGTCCAACCCATGTGTAATTGTAGAACAAATCTTGCAGAACAATGTAATATACCAAGTCACTGTAAAATCAGTAAAAATACATAGGAGTAACTGAAGGACCCTAAACAACAATGAAAACATTGAAAGAGCATGCAAATACACAAATAATGCTCTTGGAATTAACCAGTGGCATATAACAGCAGCAGCCATAGAATGTTTTACTAATATAAAAAGGATAAATTCAATATTTATGACTTTTACTCATCCATCACTCAGAATCTGTTAATGTCTGCTATCAATTTAGCAAAAATTACTGTCCTATTGGTGATCATGAAATCAGAATCATAACGCATACAAAAAAACTTATATTATTCCATAATGGTTATCTGTGGACCAAAAGAAATTTAACTTTGCTATAGCAGCATATGACTCTGTGGAGGCATGTGAAACTGTTGAAATCTTGTTAGTGTGGTGACTAAGATTTATTTTTGACATTAAAGACACCAGACTCTCAAAAGATGACGGTGTAATTCTCATCTGTAAAACAAGTGCAAGAAATAATGACTGATTGAGAAAGGAACTGATAAAACTTTTCAAAGATCCCAAGCTAGATATTACCATTACCACCAATGCTAAAGAGATCAACTTTCTTGATGTGACCCTTGATTTGAATAATGATTATTATAAACGATATACCAAATTTCTATATAACCATAGATACATCAGTAAAAAATCAAACTACCACCATAAAATTGTAGATAATTTACATAAATCAGTCCCAGTTAGATTATCTACCAACTCCAGCAATAAGGAATTATTTGATAATAATTAAATTAAATATATAAAAGCTTTATAATTAAGCAACCATGGATGAAAATAAGCAGAAACATAGGTGGAGCATAAGTGTAACATAATATAATTTAATCCACCTTTTAATCATAACATTCAAATCTGAAGAAATTTCCTAAATTTAATTCATAAGCATTTTAACCATTCACCAACACTAAAAATGATTTTTTAACAAAAACAATTTTAAGACCAGCTATAGCTGCTTGATCAACATTGATAAATCTATATCCCAACATAAGAATATTATATTAAACAGATACATGCCCAATACTGGAATACAAAGTTAATTTTAAAAAAAAATGCAAATGTCAAAACAATATGATCTATCCCTTAAATGGCCATGAGATATTATAGCTAAAGCCTAATCTTACAATGGGAAAGGTGATTGATGCAATTTGTGACTTGTTGAAAAATGAGTTATTTTAAAGCATTTAAATAACCCTAGATTATTAAACAAGAGAAATGAATTGATGGTTGCAGGTAGGTTAATAAATAAATATCTGCTGAAATATGTTGGTCCAGATTAATTTTTCAAGTAAATTGCTTTTGTTTTTCTTTTTAAAAGATCTAGTAATCTCCCTTTATGCTTAATATCAAAAATTAATATTCACAACTTGAAATTGTTTAATATATATATATATATATATATATATATATAAACCCCATTTAATTTACATGTCAAATATATTTAAGAAAAATAATAAACTGTAATCACTGTATAATGTATGACAGTGCCAACATTGTGGTAAGCAGATATTTTTTATTAAAATTTAAATTATGTAATGGTCAGTCTATACTCAACACCTGAAGATATTGTTGTGCATGAAACACTGAGTTGTGTTATTGGTTAAAGTACTTTGTTATGGATTTTTTTTCTCTATATATAGAACCATTTTCTTGGTTTCTGGGGAAAGCTTACATGTAAATTCTCTGATGTCTGACTATTTTCAGCTTTTATAAGTAATTACCAAAAAGTTTTTGTTTTTAGTGTTATGTCAGTTTTATCATCTTCACTAGACATGTCTGTTAAAGAGATATGACATGACCATACGTATTGACACATGAATATGCAATGGGTTGAGTAAAGACATGATATTTGACAAACAATAAAACAAAAACATCTTTCTTACAAAAGAGCAAAAGTATTCAGTAACTGGATAATCCATATTTAAACTTTCACCAGAAACTAAGGAAATGATCTGAAATAGGAAAAAAAAAAAATACTTAATGTTTGTTGGCCTTTTACCAAACACATATGAAAGAAAACTGCTGCACAAATACACCATATATTAATAAACAATAAAATCCAAAATCACCTCCTAGGGGAATAGCCTCTTTCAGCAGATGAAGATATCGGTCATCTGTCTTATCAACCCTAGACTGAGTTTGTGTCAGAAATAGAAATTTGAAAGCTAAAGAAAAAAAAGCAAACAAAAAAAAACCAACAACAATTGAAAAACTGATACAGAATTGAATTTATCCATTTCAATGTTTCAGTCAGACAAAAGGTACAAGACAGAGGTCAGGGGTGGGTGGAAGTATTTGCCTTAAAGAGAAGAAGTTTTATAAAATTAAACCCGAATATTAACCTTATGACATTAATTTGGGGTTATATGAAGACTGAAATATTAATTTAAAATTAAAAGGGGACTAAAAAGGGGTTTAAAAATAAATTTAAAATATATAGATAAAAAGATGTAAGGGATTAATGGAAAAATTGTTGGGGAGAGACCTTAGGGTAGGAAAAAATTTATAAATTATAATTAATATAGTGTAAAGAGATTATTGAGTGGGGGTAATATAGAAATTAGAATTAGTTATACCTTTAACATTTGAACAGTTAGAGGGGAGTGAATATTATGGAAATATAGTAGCTCATTAAGTTAAACCTACATTATAGAAATATATATATATATATATATATATTTGGACAATATTTCTGATTAGAATTTAACATTTATATATATATATATATATATATATATATATATATATAATACATTTCGGACAACAAAATTAAGTTTATATATATATATATTTTGAACAATAAGAAAATATTAAAAAATTAAAATCTTGAGACACACTGGGTTGTAGATTAATATTTTTTCGTTTTTTATTATTATTTCATTTAGATTCCTCGACTAGTTTCGGCCGAAATGGCCATCATCGGGAGGAGAAATATTTCTGCTTGCTGGTAGCAGTAAACTACAGAAATGAATGTCTTGATGGAGAAAATGAACTTTTGTCTGTAGTTTTCATTTGTTTTTTTATTTTTTTTATCTTTTTAACATGAATCTTTTAACATTCCTATAATGTACATTTTAGACACAAGAATTTTTGTATATATATATATATATATATATATATATATATATAATGTACATTTAGACAGCAAGAAAAATAATATATATATATATATATATATATATATATATATATATATATATATATATAATGTACATTTAGACAGCAGGAATTAGGTTTATATATATATATATATAATGTACATTTAGCCAGCAAGAATTAAGTTTAACAGGTTTTATTAAAAATCCACCAAGAAAGTCAGTCAGTTTAATTTTATTACATTATCATTGTCTGTGTATAAGTTATCCTACATCTGGATCAAATTTATCGAGAAATTGTCCAAAGTACATAATGTTTTTTTAGTACTTTTGACCATCTCCTTACCAAGAATATTAATGTTATCATAGAAAACAGTTTTTATTAGATTCTTCCTAGGGCCTTTTAGGAATGCTATATTCAATATATTAAGACATAAAAATATTGTGAGAAACAAAGGATTGCTGAACTTATGATATATCCTTCCTAGTATATTGCAACAGATGAAAAGGTGATGCAGATGAGTTTCTATTATATACTGTACCTATGATGTTTTGGAGGCACGGTGGTGTAGTGGATAGCAGCACAAAATCGGAGAGTCGAGTTCGAATTCCAGTCGAATCCATTACATTCGCTTACATGCTAAAACCCTTGGAAAAGGTATGAATCCTCTTCTCCACCAGCTACTGGCAAATAGCAGGACAAACCGGGTTCTATAGCTTTGGATGGTAACTGGTCTACCACAGAAAGAAATAGCAACCTATTGTGGGAAAAAATCTGCCTTGTCAGTCATCTATTGAAAGATACATGATCACCTAAGAGTGTATCATACATGGCACATAACTGACTGACCTATGTACACTAATGGATATGTCCCAGTCCTCATAAACACGTTGGACACTATTGTAAGTGGGGGTAATATGCTGTCTAAGTAGACCACCACTAGCAGTGGTTTACCTGCTGCTGGCAAGTAATATATTTTATTGTTGTTATAAAGATTACCATTTCATTTTCAACCTCTGTTTTAGTTATTCCTCATTCAGGAGCATTTTTTAGTTTACACCAGTTTCTAAAGAAGGATCCTGAGAATGCCATGGATGGATAATATTACCAAAAAGAAAGTTATAAGGAAAATGGTAACTAGAAAGACATTTATACTTACAATCGTAACGAAATATTTTAAATTTCTGGGATTGTGTAAATAAAGTTTAATTGAATGGTCAAGCTTCTAGATTCATTCCCATTAATGCTAGGATCCATTTATGCAATATCCTTGGACCTACACTGTTTATTATCTTCACCGACAATCTTCCTAATTTCCTTAATTCCCAACTTGGTATTTATGCTGATGATACAAATATTTAATCCCGTCTTGGACAAAGTAAAACTGTCAGCTGATCTCAAAAATGACTGCCAAACAGTTGCTATTTGGGGCAAGAAATGGCTTGTTAATTCTAATACTTACCAAACAAAACTGCTATCTTTTAATTCATCACAGAAAAACATTTGCTGATGGCTGATGTTAACCTCCAGAAGAATCAAGATAAAGAGTTGAATGTTACATAGAGCTATAAGGGACAGGAGCCATGATTGTCCACACCCTGAAAAGATATGGCTTATAAAATTTGTACTATATACAACTGATATTATGCATATGATGGTACACCATTTTAAAAATGATAAGTGCAAACCTTAACTGAAGAGGCCATATGGTCATATTTAGAATACGTAATCAAATAGAATGGAAATTAAAGTTGATTCTGTGCACAGACCGTAACATTTTTTTTTCTGTTTTTCCCTGGAGTTCAATAAAACAAATGTATGAGAGACATTTTCTTTTTCATGTCACAGATTTTATTGATAATTTTTGTCTTTCTTTCACTTAAAAAATCAAGAAAACAAAGAAATGAAGCAGCTGGCTCTTGAGTCTTTATCACAGTTAATGATCAAAAGAAGACTGGGTTGGTTTTTATATTAACATGTTTCTCCAGAATGGCTGATCATATCTGCAAATTTCTACACAGCCTGTGATAGTCATTTGTTACGACACTATTAGGAGGTGCGGATTGTAGAACAGTTATTTTTGTGAAAGGTGAATTCAGAACGTAAAATTCAGTTCCCACTTGGTTCGGTTTTGTTCATTTTGCACTAATGATTTTGGAATAAATATGAATACATCTTCCTCCAACTATGGGTTAAATATTAAAACAGACTGGCAACCAGCCTAGGAGAAAGAAAACATGCACTGTTATTATTCTATTTCTGTTATGATGATGCTGCACACTCTAACAATCAGAATTTGGATAAGTTTTGCTATTTGGCACATTAGGCTGATTGTCTGATAGAGTTCACATTTGTTTGCATCTGGCTTCTTAAGTAGTGCTATGAAAATAGATCTACTTTGGTCTTCCAGTATATCACCACTGTCATATATTCTATTTATTATATAAATCATCTAAAACTGCCAGCTTTGTAATAATTCCATCTGGTCCTATTGCTTGTTTCTGTTCAATTTGGCCAGTGCCAATTTCATTTCAGATTTTAATATTTCTAGTCCTTTGATATTTCATTGTATTGCCAGTTGTTCTCTTCCACCGTGGAAGATTTCTTCAATGTATTTTTTCCATCAGTGAAGTATTTTTCTTTCTCTAATATCCCATTCTTGCACTTTATGCATCCTGTTGATGAGCATGTTTTTGTCCTGTTATTTCTCTTATTTTTATGCTTATCTGCTTTATCTGTGTTACTTATTCTTTCTGTTTCTGCACATTTTCATTGAGTCATTCCTCTTTAGCCTGCTTGCATTTGTTACTTCAATTAAATAAGCTAATTCCTTAAAAATGACTGCAGTAACAAACTACACAAACTGAAACTAAAAATCTTTGCTCACAGTGGAACTATGAAATTTGAGAACCATTCCTGTTAAAAAAAAAACCAAAAAAAAAAACCCCCTAATTTTGAGTCAACTGAATGCTTATATATACCCAAATTCAAACAGACCTTAAACAGACCAGTGTTTGATGTCAACATTGTCACACTGAGAGGGTGATGCAACACAGATCAGTGCTTGATATCCACACCATCGCTGAGAAACATCACCGACAATGATGGCCACCATCAATGTCCATTTCACTTTTAATTTCACCATTCTCTCTCTCCCTTTTGCCTTAGCAACAGCAACAGATAGAAGTTACTAGTTTTTTGTATATATGTCAATAAATTATGCATTTATTTATCCCTACTCAATGTCCTCTTTTGTTTGATGCTTGGATTTACGTTTGCCGAGGCAGAGAAGGAATTAACCTCCACAACAATAATAACAAGGTTTTGTCTTCCAGGTTACCCACTTCTGCCCTCCACAATAGACATAAGCCTCCAGTGCTGGCCATGATTTGCACAATGATTTGGACTTAAATAAAGAAGATCATCATGCTGAGTCATGAAAACACTCAATTACGCAAGTAAACCCATAATATAGGAATATTAAATGAAGCCTATTTTTTATAAAGAGTGATTTCAATAATGTTAGCACTTTGATAGAAATATCTTTAAAGGTATTCCCACAGAGGAGTTAATATATTCTTTGAATTAACTATGAAATATCTCAATAATGTATTGACACATGGGGAACAGCTGGTAGATCATCTGAAATCATAATAACCGTTCTTTCTTTGGAATGAGGATACACCCATAGAAGTATCAATAATTTTTAAAGGTTCTTTTTATTCATTTGTGTGTTTCTATATGAAATCATATGTATGAATATGCATATATGTATTGTTAATATACACACATATGGGTGCATACACAGTTGTAAAGATTCATGCATGCATATATACGTAAAATTATTTCAATAATTCAGTAGGCATTTTCTTAAAGCAAAATGCTATAATTATATTTGTATTGAGTTTTGAAATATTTTTGGAAATTATATTTTTATACACTATATGAATATATATTTGTTGATAATATACAAATATATATAGATATAATAAATAAATATTAAATATATAATAAAGTTTTTAAAAGTTGTGTTTTCTTTAGTTTCTCACATAAATCTTTTAATTTCTTGTATTTTAATTTTTTTTTTTTTAATTAATGAAATTGTTTTATTTTTCAAAGACTATGAGCTTTAAAAATATATCTTGGTTATTTGATAATTTTTCTAAAATATTTTTTTTTTAAAATCATTATTTCAAATAATGATTTTTTTTCTTAAACTTCCCACATTATTTTTTAATAAATTTTACTGCTGATCTTATATTTAATTTTCTCTCTTTTCGCATCTATTTCTTTATAATAGGTACGTTATTGTTTAAGTGATAATAAATAAAGACAGCTGTTTCCAAAATAAATGCTTCCCTAAGAAGAGATTTCTATTGAGGGAGATTTGTATTTGTTAAACTGTACCTATGGACTATAATGGGTATGTCCTTGTCCTTATAAATGCAGTGGAATATACTGTATATTGAATTCACTGGGATTCACTTCCAAGTGTGCTTGTCAAACTCTATGTCTCCAGGCAGAGAGTGACCCAGACAAGACTATGTCAAAGGGCAGGGTCTCATCTGGGGATTGTAGACAGCTACTTGACCCTATTTCTACGGGGTCTACGGGGAATTTTTGTCCAAGCCTATGTGCTCGCATCACCCCACATTAAATTTGACCTTGTGCCACATCTGACCACATGGGGCAGTTAGTGAATATCTTCACTCGGATTCACTTTCAAGTGTGCTTGTCAAACTCTCTGTCTCCAGGCAGAGAGTAACCCAGACAAGGCTATGTCGAAAGGCATAGTTTCATCTCAGGAGACAGCTACTTGACTCTGTGTATTGATTTTCCAAGTGTAACTTAGATGTGGCACAAGGTCGAAAGTAGTAAACCCAGTGAGGATCGAACTCACTAAGAAAATAATAGTTAAGAGTGAGACAAACACTAACCATTACACCACCTCGAGGTGCCCAAGCAATTTTCTAAGCGTAATTTTAGATGCATATTAACAAGGCTGAAAGAATGGGGCACCTAGTGAGGATCAAATATGTTTACTCATTTGATAATTGTTTTAGCGGAGACAAAATTGCTAACCATTACACTGCATAGAGTCTGCCATAACCTGACCCTGTGTATGCAGCGTCTACAGGAAATTTTTGACCGAGCCTACAGGCTCAGATACCTCACATTAAATTTGGCCTTGAAGATGTCAATATGATCATGTGGGCTGGTAAGTTAGCAATGACGGAGGGAATTTTTTTCTAGCTCACCACTAGCAATTGATTACTTACTACACGCTGCTGGTGAATCTTGTATGTCATTTCTGTTATAAATATTATCGTTCTATTTCTAATCTTCGTTTTGGTTATTCTTATGCAGTAACCTTTTTCTAGGTTACAATATTGTCTCGTTACTTTCTACCCAATTCTGCAAATGCTATATTCATGGCATCACACTAGTTTCAGAAATTCAGAAATATCTATACTGTCAACTGTATACAACTGCTTTCTCAGTCAAAGATTAAAAATAGCTTTGAGTAAATGAAACCAGTAGGTCTGAGCAAGGACCATCCTTGTAGACTGGCGCTACAGAATCACAAATAAATGTACCAAATAACAGAAACAATAACACCTTAAATGGATAGCACATGTAACTCAAAGAGAAAATAATGACATAATCAAGATGTTCAAGTTCCACACTACATTAAACAAAAAGTTAGAAAGGAAACTCCCATCAATAGTGGAAAGAGTGATAACAGTTATTGGAGTCAAGAAATCTATTTTCCTGAAAGATTGTTTTAACAGATTTTATAAATTTCCACCAAAAGTAGCACTGACTGCTCGGTCAATGAATGGCTAATGTTTCCTGTAAGGAAATGTCTAATATTACCATTAGATATGAGGAGAACAGATATTACACTTTGATCCCAACCTGATGGAGAGAGAGTGAAGAAAAGCATAACTCGAGTAGTACTTGCAGCTTGGTCAATGAACAGCTAAAGATTGAATACCGAAAGTATTCATATAAGAAAAGGGCAAATATTACCATTAGAGATGAGGAGAACAGATATTACACTTTGATCCCAATATATAAGAAAAGGGCAAATATTACCATTAGAGAGGAGGAGAACAGATATTACACTTTGATCCCAGCCATATAAGAAAAGGGCAAATATTACCATTAGAGAGGAGGAGAACAGATATTACACTTTGATCCTAGCCATATAAAGAAAAGGGAAAAATATTACCATTAGAGATGAGGAGAACAAATATTACACTTTGATCCCAGCCATATAAGAAAAGGGCAAATATTACCATTAGAGATGAGGAGAACAGATATTACACTTTGATCCTAGCCATATAAGAAAAGGGCAAATATTACCATTAGAGATGAGGAGAACAAATATTACACTTTGATCCCAGCCATATAAGAAAAGGGCAAATATTACCATTAGAGATGAGGAGAACAGATATTACACTTTGATCCTAGCCATATAAGAAAAGGGCAAATATTACCATTAGAGATGAGGAGAACAGATATTACACTTTGATCCTAGCCATATAAGAAAAGGGCAAATATTACCATTACCACTATATCCAGTTATGGATGAAATGGTAGCCTAACAGTTATTAGTGCAGAAAGTAGAATTGGCAAACCAAGTTCAAGTTCTGGCCTTGTCTGTTGCTTTCACTTAGCACCATTGTAGTTTTTTTTAATCTGTTTCACCCCATACAAGGCAGAAAAGTCACAAAGGTACAAGGGGTTACTTGTTGAGGAAGAATTAGGAACAGAAACACTACTAATGATTAGGAAGAGAAAAGAGTTATCAGGAGGACAGTAAATAGCGACTGACATTGTATAAGTGTTGGAGATTAAAGTTGGCTGGAAAGCATAGAGTCGGAATAGAGTTCCACAAGTGAGAAGTGGAGCAAAAGAAACAGCATAGAATTTACAGTTACATCTACCCAGCTCAACTGTAAATTGATGAGATCTGAAAGGCAGTGTTTTACTATGCTTGAACTCAAAAGATCTAGGTACCATAGTGAAGAGCTCATATGAATAATTACCATGAAAGTATTTATAGAAAAGGCACAGAGAAGCAACTTTACAGTGGTGGGAAAGTGACTGAAGCTGAGCTGCCAGATCAGGACCAATAACATTGCTGATTCTTCTTTGGATTTAATCAAGGAGCTCAAGGTAAATAGCAGAGGCACTGGACCATATGTGGCAGCAATATTCTGAGTATGGGTGAATGGTAGACTTATAGATATCTGGAGTGAAACATTGTTTTGCATGATGCAGTGAACTAACTTTCTTAGTAACTGACCTAGCAATGATTTCAATAGTCTTTCCACTTCATGTTAGCTGAGAATGTTAGCCTGAGTGATGAGTCACTTTTCTGGAGGTTAGCATCATAGATGCAGATAGAAGGCAGAGATGATTAAGGGAGAGCAGTTTAGTTTTGGAGGTGTTAAAATTAACAAGCCATCATTTGCTCCAGTTAACAACGGACTTGAAGTCGTTTTTGACATCACCTGCCATTATGACCCGGTCGGACTTGTATCTTAATTTATCCCTTTTACTAATGATTATGCATTCTAGCTTCTTAAAATTATGGTGAGTTTCTTTTCTCTCTTTACTATCTTGTCTTGGAGTTCCTGCAGTTTCCTTTCTGTATGGAAGGACTGATATTACAAAATAGTTTAGCATGTGATGCACTCATTTGTGTATCAGTGATCACTCCTTCCCACACTATGCAAAAAATGGCAAGAACTTCCTTGGCTACCATATATTTCTAAGTATATGTATCCTTTTTGCTTCTATTTTCCTTAAAACTTCCTTGTTACTCACATCTTTAGTTTATGTTATTCTCAACATCCTTCTGTAGAACCACATTCCTGTTGTCTCACGTTTATACGTCATCTGTGAGAAGACTGTCCAACTTACATTGTCATGTAAGAGGATTGATATTATATAGCAGATCAACATGTTATTCTTTGTTTTGACTGAAATTTTCCTGTTTCTTTAGACTTCGCTTAGCTTTTGGAAGGCTTCTTTTGTTATTACAAAGCATCTGCAAATTTCTCTCTGATGTTTTCCATCATCCATTATAACACATTCAAAGTAGTTAAATTTCTGTACTTCGTCTTAATTTTTGATTTTTGACATCTATCAATAGAAATATCTTAATATGGAATTTTGCTAACTGTTGACTTCAATATTGATTGTGAATGACTGCAAAACACTTCCCCCCCCATCATCTTTTATAGGTAGATCACAAAAAATGCATGCTGGGATTATTTTTCTAACAAATAGAATAGGCTGGTTTGCAGTTTCACCTGACTCAGTCCTGATCTGCCGTTTCAGGTGGCTTGGGATGAATTGTCGAACTCTCTGCTTTCAGACAGAGAGGAACCCAGACAAGGCTATACCAAAGGGCAGAGTCATGTATGGGGAGGTAGAGAAGCTGAACACTGTGTATGTGGGGTCAACAGAGAATTTTTGCCAAAGCCTACAGGCTCAGATTCTCCCACATAAAAAACTGCCTTGTGCCAAATTCTGCCTTGTGGGATGGGGAGGTAAATAATCTCAGTCCTGATCTGTCTTGAAGTCAGAATGCTATTCTTGCTTGTCCAAACTTGCTTTTTGTGTCAACTCCAATTCTTAGTTTGTGAACTGTTTGCCATATTACTGTTGATTTGTCTTGCATATATTGTTTGGTTGCTGTTGTAGAGTAGTTTTCACAGTGGAGGCTTGTATTTCAATAAGTCGTCCTAATTTAGGTTCGACGTACAAAACGTTAGGAACTTAGAAATAAGAGTTAATGACGCAGCAATCTAGTGATGGTTGGTACTTCAATGTCCGATATTGTCTGACTCGCTCAACACCACTGAGCCGAACTGGCGACTGCTACTACTACTTATTATGTGTGGGAGAGTCTATTAATAATAGAATAGGTATGTCAGGTATGACAGTTGCTTTATATTATTTTTTCCTTGTTTCTCTTGTTAT
The DNA here is from genome assembly GCA_903632075.3 of Acanthosepion pharaonis. Classification (NCBI taxonomy): domain Eukaryota; kingdom Metazoa; phylum Mollusca; class Cephalopoda; order Sepiida; family Sepiidae; genus Acanthosepion; species Acanthosepion pharaonis. Next base: position 27,677 of record CAHIKZ030003689.1, read on the forward strand.
TGCTTATTGCAAACTTTGTCAATTCTGTTGGACAGTTGTGTTGGTAAAGAAAAGAAACAGCAAAAAGAAAAACAAATAATGATTCAACTTCAGTAGGAATAAGTCTGCAACAGATTTTTCTCAACCACAACACAAATTTAAAATCCAGTTCAACGACTGTCTGATTTAGTTAATCAACAGGCCACGTAGAGAACAGCAAAATAAAAACATTGTTTCAAACTAATTCCTTTTCGCCAACAAGAATGCCTTTCTCTCACCCAAAAGACAATGTAACTTTATACAGAGGAGGACCGACTATAATTTATATACCAACTAGATTAAACGTTAGTCATCCGAGACCACCTGTACAAAAAAACAAGGTCTCCATATTGATTCTTTTTTAGCCATCGAAGCTGCCAGACTTCACATGACTTTTTAGATTCGTTGGATGTTTCAAATTTCAGGCCATTCTTTTCTTTCTTCGTTTGTCCAGTATTTCATATTGCCAGGGACTGTTGCTACATTTTGCGTAGATCCACTATTCTGCTTAATATTACTCACGCCACTGTTGCCTCTTAGAATGGTGAACTATAGTCAGTTCAACAGAACACTACAATGCTGCCTTTCAGTTCTTGCTACAACAGTTCTGACACTTATTTTGAATTAACTTTCATGATATTCACTCTACAATTTTATCAAAAAAAGGTTAGTAAGCAGGCAATAAATCATAAATTTTGAATTTTCCCCTTAAACATTCAACAAAATAAACAGAACTCAATTCTCATCTTTTAATTCTTATAATTAACACTACATTTTATTATTTGTCTATATTTTTGAGATAAGGTATTATTTATTTTATTTACATTTTTCAGATTGTTCCTTATATTTGTTGCCATATTTTTTATGGAAAAAACGTTTATGCTTTCCTGCCTTCTTCAGGTCAAATTGGAATGTCAAACTTTTCCTTTATTTTGCTTTTTTGAGGTAGACTGTTCTAGTTCCACGTGCCATGTCTAATGGATGTCAGTTATCAATTATCTCCTGTTAATTCCCCTCTCCAAGTTCTCCACTGCCTTAACCAGGTATTGAACTCACACTCTTTGGGTCCTGTCACTGGATCTAACCAACGCCTTTATCCACTGTGCCATGTGTCTTTTTATGGTGGTCATTAATAGTATAAACAACTGTGGAAAATAAGATGTATGAGAAATGCAATAATAAAAAAATGAAGAAATGCAATAATAGAAAATGAAGAAATTTGAAGGTTTATTAGAATGGTAAATGATAACTCTCAGAAAATGTATAAAGTATTTAGAAATTAAAAATTTTTCTAGCTAATAAAATTGGCCACTTTGCAGTTTCACCTGACACAGTCCTGATCTGTCTTGAAGTTAGAACACTCATCCAAACTTGCTTTTGTGTGTCAACTCCAATTCTTAATTTGTGAACGTCTTGCATATATTGTTTGTATGTTATATATTCTTTTACCCCACTTCCTTTTTTTTCTTTCTCTTGTTATTGCTTATTGCAAACGTTGTCAATTCTGTTTGTTGGACATTTCCGTCATTTATTTTTGCATTTGACCATGGCTACTCACTTTTTATTGCTTAATGCAAACTTTGCCAATTCTGTTTGTTGGACAGTTCCGTCATTTATTTTTGCATTTGACCATGTAAACTCTTTGAATTGCTTAATGCAAACAAAAAAAAAAAAGAAATGTTTGTTAATTGAGATTCATTGTTTGTTGTTCATGACAGTTCGTCATTTATTTTTAAACTTTGTTTCTTTAATGGACAGTTCATGTTTTATTTTTTCAGGATCATTAAGAATAACTACAATAATAGCTTTTTTGCAATCATGTTGAGCTTCTTTTTTTGCTTTCTTTTACTATTTTTGTCTTTTACTATTTAGTTTTATTTCTGTATGGCAGGGGACTAATATTTTAGCACTCTTTTCTTTGTTTCTATCCAACATAAAGCTCCGGATGCTTTCAGAACTAAACTGAACTGTTGAACTGAAGGATTGGATTAAATCCACTCAAGCGCACACTGATCCTTCTGAGGAACCATTATCCTCATTTCAGATGAACAATGAGAAGGACAGACACTAAAATAATACAAAAGAAATTCATTCAAATTTAAAAGGTTTCATTAAGTGTAAACTTGGTGACCTCTTATATCTGTGAAGCAGAGGTTTTGAGAAATTGATAATTGAGGTGTAGTCTGCAAGTGAATGTCTCTACAGTGAGATCAGACAAAAAACAAATAAATAATAAATAAATAAAATAACAATATACAAAAAACAGATACTCCCTACTTCAACATATTTTCTTTGCTTTTTTGTTTTCTCTGATTAGGATTATAATAATTTTCTTTGGCTTTTCTTTTCTGCACTAATGTTTACACAGCAAAAGGCTCAAGAGCCACTGAAGGCAGGGAGATATTGAATGAGGTGTGTTGTATAGGCATAAGACATATTTTGGTTGTTTTTGTTTAGCAGAATATCAGTTTCTATGGGTTATTTAATGCTGAAATCTATATATTTTGTATGCAATTATTTTTTTGAGATAATAATGGTTTCAGTCATACAAGTCTTACTAATTAAGTCATTGCTGGAGGGAGAAGAGGTGGATCCATACTTTCCCAAGTGTATTTGCTTGTAAGTGAATATAACAAACCCAACTGGAATTGAAACTCTGCTCTTTGATTAACAATTCTAAGCCATTATCCATAACACCATCTGCACTTCAAAGCTTACAGCACCTGGTATTCCCAAGTGGTCATCCAATCTAGATACTGACCAAGCTCAGTGTTGCTTAACTTTAGAGACTGTACAGAAACCAGTGTTTCAATGTCATGTGGCCATGAGCCTAACATAAAAAGTGAAAGAAGTAGAAGATTATAGGGATATGGAGATAATGACTTAACCCTCAACTTGAAGTCAAGATTGTAGTTTGTTTTAATTTTTTTTTTATAATTTCACCCCAAGCAAGGTGAGAATGCCACTAGTGTGCAGGAGGTTACAGGGAATTAAATTGAAAAAGAAGACTGAGAATAGGGTGGACTGAGAAAAAGACAAAAGATGAAAAGGATTCAAGAAGACAGAAGATGGCAACTGACTTTGCATTTAAATTTTTGAAGATCATAGTTATCAGGAAAACAAGTAAATGGAAGAGAGTTTCACAGGTGGGAAGTGCAAGAAAAGAATTTGTTGAAGTAGAAGTGACAGTTACATTTAGCTATTTCAACAGTCAAAGGGTGGGACTGAGATGCCAATGTTATAAAATGAAATAAGACATATCTCGGCTGATTTACAGGAAAATACTCAAGAGCGAGAGCTGGATGTGAATGGGACAAAGCCCTGTCACAAAATGACCATTATCTTCAATTACAAATGTTACCGACACACGTGTTCCGGTCAAACAATAAAATAATATTCAAAGTGTTCTATTTTTTGTCCAATAAAAATGCTTCCCTCCTAATTATACTCGCTTTGTTTTTCAAGCCTGTTAAGCCATAAAAAAATGCTATAAAAGGGGTCACACGGAAGTTCAACAGGCAGTCAACAGGGGGGCCACAAAAGAGACCTGTCACGGTCAGCAGCTGACAGCAGGGAAGCATCAACCACCGTCAACATGTGTGAACTACTATGAGAGATTGACCTAGATCCGAAGCCGACTCATGAACTTTACCACAAGGTAGCTGTCCCAAACCCTCACGTTCCTGTTGAAATAAACCACGTAAATCTATTTCTGCTGTTGTCGTATTTCTTTCTTGCAACCATACGCTTGTCTATAACACCAATCTCATAGCACGTTTGCATTTATCTCTTCAGGGGAGCAAGGGAAAAAGCTCATTAGAGCAGCTGCCATGAAAATATTTATAGAAAAGACAGAGGGAAGACACATAACATCAGTAAGATAGCGACTGAAGTCAAGTTGCCTGGCTGGGATCAATTACATTGCAGATAGTTCTGAAGAAGCATCCATATAAGAGTTTGTTCAACAAAGTAGCAGTTTTGGGATAAAAGTTGAGTTGAGCTTCTTCCTCATAAATGGAATACAAAGAGAATGAGGATGATTCAGCCCTTTAGACATAGTATAGTGGTCTTAGCTGTAAAAGTCTCAACTGGTAGTACTAAAGAATGGAGCTCATCTGAACCTTTGTCATAGATATAAAGATAGAGTAGCAACAGTCTTCCAAAGGTTATGAGAACATTGTTTGAAAATAATTGTTCAAAAACAATTATTAAAAAAAAACATTTATTCAAATTGTAAATTGTTTGAATGAAAATTAATCTAAAGGACAATTATACTAAATGATAATTACTTGAAATGCAAAATCCTTTATTGCAATAAAAATATAAAAATTAAAAACAGGAAATGCACAAATGATAATTATTCAAGATATGAATATTGTTAATAAAAAAGTTAGTAAGAAAAAATCCTTAGAACCTTAAGTTATATGATACTGCACACAAATAGTCAGCTACTGAAGAGTACTCGTTAAAGGATGCTACTAATTTCTTAAGTTTTCCATTTACATCACAGTGTTTCTTGGTGCTCTTGATAGTTTGACAACCTTCTCTTATTTTTGCTAATCCTGTTCTCTTTTAAGAGCATTTAAGAATTTCCATATTATGGAATGATGGGATGACACTTTCTGCAAAAAAGCCTATCCGTCAAGGGTGCTATTAGTTTTAAGTAAATCAGCATTGACTCTCTTAAATCAAGACCACATATGTAATTGAAACAGGTATTTTGAATAATTATCATTTAGTATAATTGTCCTTTTAATTAATTTTCATCCAAACAATTTACAATTTGAATAAATGTTTTTGATCAATTTTCTTGATACGCTTACAACATTGTGTCTGTAGGGAAAGAGACTGTAGAGTTATCTTCCACATGTAAATGATTTTTGAAATCTGTCACACTGAATCTGAAGAGAATGGGGAGGATTCAAATCTTCGGGCATAGCATGGTGAGTATTAGCTGTAAATGTCTCAACTGGTGGAACTAAAGAATAGAGCTTGCCTGATCTATTGTAACCCACCCTAAATATTTTTGGTGGCCTCCTCTAACCCTTTCGCAATAGGACATGTTTCCTTCAGGATGAAGGCACTGATTGATCGATTTGATTTTTTATGGCTTATCAACCTTTTGAAGGTAATTTAAAGTCAGAAAATATTTTTAGATTTTAAGATTTTCTTTTTTGAGATAACTTACTAATTAACCCATTGCTAAGAAGAAGAGGTGGATTCATGCCTTTCCCTAGAGTATTTGGGTGTAAGTGGGTAGAGAAAACCTGGCTGGAATTTGAACTTGGATCTCTGATTTCTCATTCTGAGCCATTATCTGTTACATCACCTGCACATTTAAGCTTACAGTACCTGTTATCCCCAGGCGATTACCCATCTAGGTGCTGATATGCCTTGACGTTATTTAAGTTTGGTGGTCATATAAGAACCAGTGTTTCAATGTGATATAGTCATAAATCTTCAGGATGCAGGCAGTCATGGCTCTTCACAATATAATGTTAATATTATCCTCTATAACAAAATGTAAATGGAGTAGCCGTAGTCTTGAAAAGGTCAGTTAGGCAATCATGTATCTTTTGATATATGATTGACAAGGCAGATTTTTTTTCCTGCAGTAGGTTGCCATTTTTTTCTGTGGTAGACCAGTTGCCATCCAAGGCTACAGAACCTTGTCCCTCTTGCTATTTACTCTGTGGGGAGAAGAGGATTCATACCTTTCCTAAAGTTATTAGCATGTGAGTGAATGTAATGGATTCGACTTAAATTCAAACTCGGCTCTCCGATTCCTCAATCCAAGCCACTATCCATTACTCCATTTCCTTTTTGCTTAATGTTGTTTTAAATCACCTCACATTATTTTAAAAATTTACAACTGTCAGCTACATCGACATGACATCAATTGCCAATGATCAAAAGTAAAAAGTATGAAAATTCAACAACTCTTAACGGACAGATATAGTAACTTCTATTGATAAGTGTTGCCAAAAGTCAAAAGAAAAATAGGCAAATGTAACAACCGTTAAGGGACAGTTAATTTAATGAATATTAAAAAATTGCTTCATATATTTAAAAAGAAACATATCAGTATTAAAAGTGATTTTCTTATCTTAATAACTCAACAAGTTTCAAAATTAAACTTTTCCCCAGTTGGCTTATGGCCATATCACATTGTAACACCAGTTTCCATACGATCACTGAAGTTTAACAAAGTCAAGTCTGGTCAGTATGTAGATGGGTGACTACTTGGGAATACCAGGTGGTGTAAGACTGGATGTGCAGATGGTCTCATGGATAACAGCTTGGAATTTTAGGTGACACTGCTAAGTTATTTGCATGGGAATAGTTATAAAATTATTATTATTGGCCAATCACTGAGCATAATGCCTCATGTGTGTTTGTGTGTATATTGTATATATATATTTATATATATATATATATATATATATATATATATATATATATATATATAATTATTTATTTAAAAATATGATTCCAAATCATTGACATAAGAAGTCCATGTTTCAAAACAAAATTGATGGAAAACTTCAATATAATTATTTAAATTAAATTGAGTTAAAATAAATTTTTAACCTTCCCTGAATCTTCAGATATCCCTTTCTTGATGTCTGAAGATCCAGGGAAGGTTAAAAGTCTCTGGTGAAATAAATTATTACAATGGAGCTTTAAAGTATTCTGTTTTTCTTTAAATTGTTAGGTCTGAATTAACTCATCCTCCTTGGGATTATTCATACGGATTACCAAGATTTTCGTTACTTAACTTATATTTATATACACATAGATATAAATCTAAAAACATACACACAACCCATACACCTAATTTCTTCCTTTTATTCCTACCAAATCCAATATTCTGGAAAGCCCCAATTTTTTTCCCTAATGCCATGTCCTTTCAGGATGTAAGTGATCATGGCTCTTGAAAATCCGCTTTCATCTGTGAAATGATCTTTTAGGAAAGAGAGGTGTTCTCTGGTTACCTTGACAACCATTTGGAATTTAGAGTTTTTCTTCTCAATGACAAATTGCCACAAGACTCGAACACACAGTGCTATTTAACCCAAAGTTGGAGGGGAAGAAGAGATTCAAGGGCCCTAGCAAAAAAGTGAACGCAATGACCGAGGGGTTTTTGTCCGTGTTATTGTAGACGACTGAGCAGTGTTCGACGTTATTCCAGCGTCGAATGTTTGTGGCACTGGTGTAGGGGTCTCAGGTAAGGCACTAGGTCTTGGAACTGGAATTGTAGGTGTATCCAGTTTCCTGAGGAATCGGCGATTTGATAAAAAGGTAATTCTACCTGATCCATCAACTCTGATACGGTATTGGTGGTTGGAGAGGGTTTCAATGACCTGACCTGTTGTGTCCCATCGGCGGGTTGTTGGTCGTTGTAGTGACACTATTTGTCCTTTTTGAAGGTGGTTTAAGGTGTGTGCTGTTCTGTTGTATCGCTCTATGAGACGAGCGTTCCGCGGGACAGACTTATCTCGCGATTTTGGGCTGCGGTTATCCAATTCGCATGTGGCTTATAGAGTGTGGGGTGGGATGGTATATAGTCACGTAGTTGGCGGTGGAGTAGTAGTTGAGTAGGGGATAGCCCAATGTTTTGAATGGGCGTATTCCTGTATTGGAGGATGGCTCTTGCTGCACGATTATTGTCCAACGATCCTTGGGCTCCTGTGTTGCCATTTACGATTCTCTTTGCCGTTTTGACAGCAAGCTCTGCCCGACCATTGGATTGTGGGTAACCTGCAGATGATAACCTGTGTTTGACAGCCCATCTTGTAAAATTGCTTGAATGTAAAAAGGATGTGAAGGGTGGCCCACCTTCAGTGCTGATTCCTCAATAACACCGTAAGCTAAAAATATGTCTCGCATTGAAATAAATTTTTGACGCATTAGCTTCTCCGTGGCTCAAGTGGTATAGATTTAGCCAGCCTGTTAACCTGTCAGCGCATGCTAAGTAAACCATGGTTCCCAACATGGAAGATGTCCATGACGATTTGCTGAAATGGCCAATCAGGAGATGGTGTCAAGTTGATTAAATCTTTTTGGTTGACTTCGGGGCAATTTTTGAGCTTTCTTTGTTTACAACCTGCTCTAATGTTCTGGTATTGAAGCATTCATCCCGGGCCAATAAACAGATTCATTGGCACAGGATAAATGTCTTCAATACGTAACATTCTGAAAATTAATGGGTTATTCCAGAACAGGTTCGAATCCTGTTCACAGCGCCATGTAAAAAAAATCACTGTGGTAGAGATAAACACTTAGTTGTGGAGCAAGCTAAGTGAACAATAATCCAACCTTTAGAAAGAGAGCTATTTATGTTGCCATAGAGCATCTCATTGTGCTAAAGTGGGATAGTCCATTGCTTGGGCTGTGATTGGCTGCTGGTACCTGAGTGGAGGTATTTCTATATAAATACCAGCTTGATTCAGCTGTTAGTTTGCAGGGTTTGTATTAAGTTACAACCTGCTTTATTTTTGTCTGCCAGCTGGATGCTAGCTGGGACCTTTACACCAGTAAATGCTGTTTATTATTGTTATTCTACACACACATCTATAAATACCAAGATTTACAGTCAGATTACCTTAAAACAATGGTTGCTGTATGATCACCAAAGTTAAGTAACATCAAGCCTGGTCAGTGCATAGATGGGTGACCAATCGGGAATACCAGGTGCTGTAAGCTTGGATGTAATGGATAATGGCACAGAATTGTTATTTGGAGTTCCACTTCCCATTAGGTTCATTATATTCAGTTATGACTAAATACCCTTGGGAAAGGTATGAAGTCACCTTTCGGCTTTGTAACTAAACCATCATTACTAAAAAAAATTATTACTAATTATTATTAATTATTATATACATACTTTCTGGCTTTAAATAACTTGCAAAGGGTTGATAAACCATAGAAAATAAATCAATGATCAATTAATCATTAAATTACCAAATAATTCTAAATTACATCATTAGTATGTATGGTCAAATACTTTATTATTTTTATTATTACTGAGTGTTCCGACCAGAAGTTGGAAATGAAATGGTAATCTTTATAGCATCAATAAAATACATTGCTTGCTAGCAGCAGGAAGTAGGTAAACCACTGCTAGTGGTGGACTACTTAGTATATTACCCCCACTTACAATAACATCCAATGTGTTAATGAGAATTGGGACATACCAATTAGTGTACATAGGTCAGTCAGTTATGTACCATGCATTATACATGCTTAGGCGATTATGTATCTTTTGATACATGACTGACAGGCATTTTTTTTTATAGGTTCATTTCTTTTTCTGTAGGTTGCCATCCAAGGCTATAGAACCTGGTCTGTCCTGCAATTTTATCCATAGCTGTGGGGAGAAAAAGAGGATTCATACCTTTCCCAAGGGTATTAGCACGTAAGTGAATGTAACGGATTCAACTGGATTTGAAACTCAGCTCTCCAATTCCTCAATCTGAGCTGCTAACCATTACACCACCGTGCCTCCCTTCCCACCATTAGAAACTCGTGACATACTGGTGCCTCCCTTCCCACCATTAGAAACTCGTGACATACTGGTGCCTCCCTTCCCACCATTAGAAACTCGTGACATACTGGTGCCTCCCTTCCCACCATTAGAAACTCGTGACATACTGGTGCCTCCCTTCCCACCCTCTGCAGGTTAAGTAATGTTTCCCCCCAATACTCTGGCAAACTTTTCAGTATTCCAGCTGTTTCCAATGATGCCATTATCTGGAGAGTTTCAAATTCCTGCTTATCTCAGAATTTTTCTCGGACACTTTGGGACTGTTACCAGTGCTCTGGTAACTACTATTAAAACTGTCATCTTTATGTTCTACAACATCCCCAGCTTTCTGGTAATGTTTAGACATTTATCTTGTTTTTCGCTTTCCTTTAGATTTATTGCGGTTTGGAATTCTTAGTACCAGCATCTTTCTCACTCCTTTTACCTCATTTGTTTTCATCTCCCTCTTGCAATCAATATGTCATGTGAGTGTCAAATTCTCCAAGCCTATTTTCTTCATTATCTATCCCAAAATTTTCAAGAGTCTCTTTCTGACTTTGTAAGGAATTGTTAACATTTTCCTGAAATCTCCTTTGTCACTGACATTCTCTGTCCATCATATTCTTAGTGTTCATCTGTAGAACGACATCTCTCTCATCTCAAGACTAATCTTCATCTGTTGGGGAAACTGCCCAGCATCCACTGTTATATCAGAGAGCTGATACCATATCATAGTTCAGCATGCTTTTCTTTGCTTATAATAAAATTTTCCAGCCTGAATTCTTTTAGTTTCTGTAAAGCATATTTCGCTATACCAGCATACCTTTGCATTTCTGTATCACATTTTCCATCCTTGGTTACTACAGATATTTAAATTTCTGTACCTACTTGATTTTTATGTCCCTAAATATGCAGCTCACAACTTGAGTTGTCTCTTTTACTGGCAGCTGTGTATTCTGTCTTCTAATGGTTTACAGTTAGCAGAAGCTAAATATCATGATTTGATAAATGACAAAAGCAAAAAAAAAGCCATGTTAATCATAATTATTATGTTCATGGAATCAAATTGATACATTATGCCTGTTAATGCTAGTCACAAAAGTCAAGGTCACTTAGACCCCTTATATTCTGTGTTGTATTATTTTACTTGTCATTCTCAGGGGTTGTATTTATGAGGAATAACTTGCTTTGATGTCTATGGTGCTAATTTTCTGGATATCTTTTTCCAAGTATCATGCTTGTTCCAACTATGCTTCCATTATAATTAACTTTTGAAGGCTTCTACCTTTAACATAAAGCAATAATAAGGTAGGAAAATTGGAATTATCATCCTTTCAGTATAATTTCCATGAGGAAATTATACTGAAATGATGATGAAATTAAAAAATTTCATCATCATTTCAGTATAATTTCCTCACTGCTGTGATAGTAAAAATTATAATATTTGGTATGTGCAAATGTTTCCAGGATTTATATTATATAATATTATATAAATCTAAGTAAATAATAAACAAATTAACAAACTATAAACACAAGTAAATGTATTATTATTATTATTATTATCATTATTAATAATAACAAGAAGAACAAAAACAAGAAACTTTATTCAGCAAGATTCAAGGAAGGGGAATTACAGAAACGCACCCAGTAGATCTAGATTGTTACAAAGATTAAGGATCTGGAACAAATAGAAATCTATAAATATTTAGGAGTCAGTGAAGGACATGGAATACAGAATATCTAAATGAAGGAGAAAGGAAGAAAATAAAAGTACAGGCATGCATATCTAGTATTTAATACAGAGTTGAATTCACAAAATAGAATATCTGCCATAAATGCTTTGGCTGTCCATGTGGTGCAATACAGTTTTAACATCCTTAACTGGATCTTAGCTGACATTAAGTGAATAGATATCAAAACAAGAAAGCTTTTCACTTGCCACTCTATGTATAATCCTAAGGCTGATTTTGACCATCTGTATGTGTCCAGATCCAAAGGAGGCAGAAGACTAGTTCAACTAGAACTGTCTAACAAGACCACAACAGCTGGTCTTCAAAGATACCTGAAAATTACAGAAGACTTGCTGATTTTTTACTGTGCTTCTGTTGAATATCTTGTGGCGTTGGTGGGTGGGATAGTGTTTGTGTATGAGTTTAATGAATATTTTTCCTATGTTTGTTTTTGTTGTAGAGTGGGTTGAAACATACAATGTTTTTTTTTCCTGTTGGCTTTTTTTATGTTGCATGGTGCATATTGTGGTGTATATGTCTGTTGTGCGGTGTAGCAGAAAATCCATCATCTTTTGGCAACAGTGAAATTTGGGGATGTTTTTCTGCAAAAGGTACTTGCAACATATCAGTAATAGATGGTAGAATGAAATATTTTAGAAGAAAATTTAATGATTTCAGTTGAAAATCTTGAACTTCCTCCTGATTGGATCTTCTAACAACATAAGGATCCTAAGCACACTGCAAAATCTATGAAGAATTGGCTTGCTGAAAATAATGTAAATATCCTGAAATGGCCAACTCAGTCCCCAGATTTAAACCCAATTCAGAATCTGTAGCATTATCTGAAAATTCAAATCCAATCGAGAGCTCCTACAAACTTCCCGGATTTGGAGACCATATGTGAATAAGAATGGAACAAAATATCAACTAAAATTTGCAAATCATTAATTGAGAACTACAAGAAGAGGTTGTTGCTGTAGAAGTGAATAATGGCTGTTCGACAAAGTATTAAATGAAGATTATGTATTTTTTGTACTGTACAAGTACTTTTTCACCCATTAAAGCCTATAGATTAACTAAACAAAAGTCATTATATAAAATTGGCATTTGAAGTAGGATTGCAAATTCCATCCATTCAATTGCTTTTGAGTATCTCCTTTACAAACTGTTTATATAATTTAAAATTTAATATAAAATATTTGTTTTTAATAACAAATAAAAAAACAAAATTATAATTGGAAGAAAAATTTACAACTGGAAAATTAGTACACTTATGTATGAATATGTAAACAAAAAACTGATGAACATGCATGTGTGCAAAACGTAAAATCCATGAATGTGCATGCGTATACAATGGATTTAAAAATGCCCCCCCACACACTCCTTATTAAGAAAAAAAATTAAAATAATTAAAAAAAAAATGCAGAAAAATCAAATATCTAAGCAACAGAACTTTGAAAAGTGGATGTGCCCATGAAACAACAAAATTCGGGATATAAGAAATATGTATAATCGCAGTTAAGTAATTTTTCTGTATATAAGAATATTTATATATATATATATATATATATATATATATATATATATATATATATATATATATATACATACACAAGTTTGGACAGAAGTATTGCCCCACCCCTCCCGAATATTTGCATATCTTCTAAGGAGATGTGAATATTTGCAAGTATTTACTGAATTTACCATAAATAGTTGATTCCATATTTAGTTTTGAATAATTTGAGAAATTTTTAGAAGTTTTGATCTATTACATTCATAGTTACAGATTTTTCTAAAAATTGGTGCAGTCCAACATTATTTGCCCCCTTTCCTTATGGAAATTATGAAATAATATTGCTCTATTGCAATGCTTTATTTCTTAATTTGACATTTAATTCAAACACCCTTTGAAAATGAAATAGTATTAACCTATAACATTCTAAAAGGTAATGAAGACTATATGAGTGCCATGTACTGTGATAATTCGTTCATTCTGCAACCATGGCAAAGATGGCTAAACTTGACAAGAAGCTCCAAATGATGATAGCTGATGCATACAAACAAGATGATGGATATACAACACTTTCCAAGAGTTTAAATGTTCCTAGATCAACAATTTGTAGCATTATCTAGAAGTACAATGAGCCTCATTGTGTTGAGAATGAATTAAAGACTGTCAGAAAACAGTTAATCTTTGAGAGAATGGAAAGGAAAATTCTTAAAGTTGAAGCTATAAATCAAGTCATAAAAAATTGTTATTTCCTAAGTTGGCTATTATAAAGTTGGTGTTTGAAGTCAGATTTCAAAATTGACCTCTGGCAGTGAGTTAACACCCTGTTTTCAAACCTTCCCTTGGATAGTTTTGGATCTTGGCTCTATCCTAAGGTCAAATTGGCAGCTAAAACATGACCTAAAAATCTATTGTTAACTGGAGCAAGGAATGGTTTGTTTAATTTTAATGCCTCCAATACAAAACTGCTCTCTTTTAATCATCTGAGAGAATGCTTTTGACCTTCCATCAGCATGGCTGATGCTAACCTCCAGGAGATGACTCATTGTACCTTCTTGGACTAACATTTTCTGCTGATATGAAGTGGAAAAATTATATTGAATCAGTTGCTTGGTCTTTGGTTAGGAAATTTGGCTGTCTTATGCTAAACAATTTTTCTCACCAGAATCTATTTTACATATTTATAAGTTTGCCATTCATCTATGCTTTGAATATTGCTGCCACAAAGAGTATGGTGGTCCTGTTATATATTTCAAGATACTTGATAAAATCCAAAGAAGAATCTGCAATGTCATTGGTCTTTACCTGACATCTTGGCTTCAGTCACTTTCCCACCATTGTAATTGTGAGTTTTCTATAAATACTTTCATGCTAATTGTTCTGATGAACTTTCCTCTATGTTTCTGCCACATTTAGTGATTGTGGGGGAGTTTATTACTAATCTTATTTTCTTTAGTTTTAAAAAGTTTTTTGTATTCATATTGTAAATACTCATTGGGGCTAGTTTTTAAAATTGTTTTTTTCCTCTCCCCCACAGACAATGAATTGTAAATATGGGGACTAGTTAGTATTTTTCATAGAGACATTGAGGTATTATGGTGGTTGTAGTAAGAAAGGTAGGTATGAATGAATGTTGTTTTGGTGTAAGGAATATTGTTCATACGATTGGGTCAGTGTTTGTGGCTAGCTAAGTTTATAGTTAAGACAGAAGAAGACCGTCCTTTCCTCAATCCAAAATTTCGGCCTTGGGCCACACATTTTTTTAGAAAACAGAATAAATATCTTTCTTTTTCCATCTGGACTTTCAGATGAATTGCGTGAAATAGTTAGAATTGTGGCATGGTTTCCTTTTATTTTTTACTGTTGAAATTATCTAACTGTAATTTCTATGTTAACAGTTTTTTTATCTCACACTTCTCACACACATGGAACTCTTTTGGCTTCTTCTGTCATGTTAACTTTGATCTTCAAAAATTTAAATTCTTTATCAATAGTTTTATTTTTTCTTAATTCATGTTGGTTTTATTGTTTTTTCTCTTTTACATAATCATTTTTTTCTCATATTCTCTGGCACTCAGTAACCACTTGCATTTTAGTGGCATCGTTGTCTTGCTTGGGGTGAAATGATAAAACAAACCACCCTGTAATTTAATAATACACCTCTTTTATTATAATTGTTATATTGAAATATCTAATATACTTAAAATTATTTAAAATATTAAATTTGATCTAAATTCTTATTTGGTTTTTCAGTTACATTTCAAACTTAAAGTTTTAATTACTTTAAAAGAAAAAGGAAATCCTTAAATTTAATTTTGAATAATACTTAAGATTAAGTTTTTAAATTATATCTGGATCTTTAATAAAAAAAATATTTAAGTTTCAAAATGAGGTCATTTGTTCATACCTTTTCATTTTTAATGATTAAAGTATAAAAAAATTAAACCTCTTGAGATAATAAATAATTCTTTCTTTTTGAACAGACCAGAAATGTTTAATTTAAAATGGACATTCTTGAATGAATCTGTTATTTTCATGCAAACTCTGAAATTTAAATTTAAAGATAATTACATTTAAAAAAATTTTATATATTTATATATTTTATTGAAATATTATATTTTATTTCTTTCATTCCAATTGATTGCTGTTTATATATATATATATATATGATGAATCATTTCATTGTTTTTTATATATATATATTTGTTTTAAAATGCCAAATTCTTCTCAGTGTATATATATATATATATATATATATATGTTGGTTAGTCTTAAGATGTGCTATATTTTGGGATAAAGTGTGTTAATATCATTTTACCACAAGACAAATATAAATTTCATCATTGAAGAAAAACTTAGAGGAAGGGTCAGATAAAACTATGGCACAATGGAAATCAGATGACCTGTTGATTGAAATCTATTAGGAATTATTCTCTAAGAATCTAATAATAGGATGGTATATAAAATTTAAATATATATATATATATATATAAGTGTGTGAAAAACCAATGAAGTTAATGGAAATATCTTAGAAAATAAAACCCTACTAACACCAAATTCACATTAAAAAAAAATTGAAATAACAATATAAATAGAAATTAAAAATATATTCTTCAATGGAAAAATTAAAATTAGAAAATCATCACCTAAATGAAATAATGTAAATCATCAATGCACCTGAAAATGAAGTCTATGAACTGTGTTGCATTCCACTAACCAATGAAACAGCAAAAAATCTCAGAGCCAAGTCATGTAGTGTTGGTACTGTTTCTTGGGGGATTTGTTGGTAGTTCTTTATCAGATGCAGAAAATATATTGTGAAGTTTTTGAGAAAATTATTTGTTGGGTGATATCTTTTGTCATAAAAATATTAGGATAGTATAATTGGTTTATTTGACTTTGTTCTTCAAATAAATTCACCATAAATTTATTATTAAAACATTGCTTTCTATGGCTGAATACAAAAGCAAATAGTCATTAATGAAAAAATTTAATAAAAAAATTTGGAAAAATTTGGTTTTTGCCATTTAATAATTATCAAATAATAAATAGGACAGAAAAAATCCTAGGATTGTTGTTTTTATAATGAACATATAATGCCATGGGGCAATATTTAACCTCATGGAAGGACACTTAGTAATGCTATAAATTTTCAAAAAATATTCAAACAGGATTAACATTGGGAAGGCATGCATTGGGACGGTAAGACAACTTATAAGCTGCAGTTAATTAATCTCAGAATATAATTTTTAGAAAATGTAATTAAAATCAATTAGAAGATCAAATATTTCCAGATTAAAGTCATCATCCAATATAGTTTTTTGCCTGTTTATAAATTAATATTTATTTTTTATAAAATGCATGATAAAATGAAAACCCATTCATAAATTTAGCCAAGAAATGGAGAATTTCAATTTTTTTTCTTGTCTCTTATTTTAGAACTCCATTTTTATTTCACACAGATTCCATACCTATTTAAAAAAAGAATTACAAATCTAAATCTTCAAGAAAATTAAAATTCCTTTCCGTTGTTAGATACAAATCAAGACAACTCCAAAATTTCCTGAACTTTATAGTTCTTTTCTTTAGTACAGTTAGAATTTTTTTAAAACATTTTTTTGTATTTTTGGAATGGTAGAACAATTAGTAAAAAAAAAACGTTTGGGGGGAAGGATTGCTAGAAGGAGAGGGAACAAGATCATTTTGTATAGAAGATATCGATTGACATTACACTTGAATATTTCTTTGATTATAGTTATCTAATATTTTAAAAAGAAGAATTCCACAGATCAGAATTACAGATGCTTTAAGAGAAAGGCATTTTACTAGAAGAGACTTTATACTAAAGGCATTTATAACAACATTAAATCTGGGATGTTAGATGCCAATCTCTGCCAATTTTAAATTATGGAAATCTTAAACAGTTGCTGTTTAAAACTCTACAGAATAACAAATGAAATAAACTGCTGACGAGATGCAGTTCTGTATCAGGACCTATAATTTATAAATATCTGCCTCTGTGGATTTTATAAAACCTCAAGATCTCTTATATATATATATATATATATATATATATATATATATGGATATATAGATTTTTTTATTTCAACTTAGTAAAATATATATATATATATATATATATATTATATTTAGAGAGATAGTTAATTTATTGCTCTATATATATATATATATATATATATATATATATTGATATTTGCAAGCAAGAGAGAGTTTGTTCAAAAATAAAAATATATTTATATCAAATTAGGATTGTTTTATATATATTATATATATATTTATATATTCAAGATTCTGCATAATATTAAAATCTTTCTTAATATAAATATATATATATATATAAATATATATATAAGAGGTAATTAGTAGAAATATGATCATGTCTATATATATATATTTATAATATTGCTTGGTTTTTAAATATATATATATATATATAAAATATATATAATATTATGAATATATATATATAGATAACCGTATGTCAAGGATGTGTATATATATTATATATACATATATATATAATAAGGCTATAGATAGATAGATAAAATGTTATTATATATAAATATATATATATAGATAGATTATAAACATTAGGTGGTCAATATATATATTAGATAGATAGATATATGGTTATAGATATATATATATATATATATATATATATATGAACAGTACTAAAAAGAAATAGAATCTCCAAACAGGGACCAAAGAATACCTCAATCTATTCTCCAAATAATTTGGACGCATGGGTGAAATTATTAAAAAAACAGGGAAAAATATAAAACACCAAAGAGGGACAACTGAGTGAAAAAGAGAAAGCTGATAACAACAGAGATAAGTCAGAGTTGTTAAATTGAAATAACATGAATAGAAATAATAACAATTCAGTCTTTTGTGGCATCTGGACAGAAATGAAAAGTTCTGACCTTTTAAATTTTTTTTAGATCATCCCAAGACATCCTGATATCAGAATGCAGGCAAAAAGAATAAAAAAAAAATGCTTGCATTTCTAAATAATCCCTAAAATATTTTATATTTTCAAACTCTCATTGAAAAATTAGATAATAAAAAAATTTCTTTTTTATTATTCTATTTATTTTTAGTAAGAAAGGCTATGGAAAAGATAACAGCAAATCAGGATTCAATTAACCTTTTTAAGTAATGCATATCTCTTGTTGGGACATTTTTGAAGTTTCTATCTACTATCTTTATTTTTATACCCAAAATGAAAACAATGTAATTTTTAAGCAATTAATTGATTATTTTGTAATCTTATTTACTTATGAATATAAATTTATTTTAATTGTATTTGGTAATTAAAAAGTAACTTTTCTCATAATTTTGACAGATTTGTTTTAATGAAAAAATCATAATGTTAAGAGAATTTTCATTTTTAATTTAGTGTTTTTTTGATATATGTTTTTATATATATATATATATATATATAAAAGGCAGGATAAATGTGTGTGTGTGTGTAATTTACGATGATGCATGGCTGCAATTTTCAACGGATTTGCACCAAAATTTACATGCACATGCTCAAAGTTATTGGGAAGGCCAAGACTGACTTTGTATTTCCTAACTCCCATCGATAGTGGAAATAATCGATTTTTTCATGATTCTATGGCAGTTTTCATGTAGTTTGTGGCCATTTTCTACTGGCAAGAGTGAGAGCCTATAACTGGCTGCCACGAATAGGCAGGAAGATTCTATTGGCCAGTGTGAGAGCCAACAGCTGACTGAAATGAATGTTAACTAGCATGCAAAAAAATTGATAGCTGCATTCATCACAAGTGGGAAAAATTTAAATCTGCATGGCACTTTACACCAATTGGCGCATTCACTTGCTTAAATTCAACGTTGATTCTGATTCCGCAGAACTGGGTTGGGTGTGAAAAAGTATTTTTTGTTAACATTCTTTTTTCATTCGTTTTTTTTCCAGTTATGAGTCCTTCTTTAAAGCTGATCGTTTTGTGTTCATTTTGTTTAGTTTTTTTTTCCGTAACAGATTTAATGTTTAGTATAGAGCTTAGAAAAAATTTGCAGTGTGAGATAGGCAAGAAGTAAGGCATGTAGCAACATCAGCACGGCAAAAGGCACTCCTTTAAGGGCAAGGAAGGGCAAAAATATTTTAAGTCAAGTGATAGCGATTGTTGTATGAGTCGTACAATTTTTGAATCAAGCATGGGCAATGCAGAGCTATGCTGCAAATATATATATATATATATATTTATATAATTGAATTTACCCCAAGCAAGGCATTAAAACCACTAGGAAACCAGGAGTCTAAAAGAATTAGAAAAAAAAAAGCATTACAAAGGGGCAAGAACAATAGAAGAGTAATCAGTATGACAGTATATAATAATTGACATTGCATTTAAATTTTTGAAGATCAAAGTTAGCTGAAAAACAAACTTGAAAAGTGTTTCACAAGTTATAAATATGAGAAAAGAAATTGTTAGCATAGAAATTATGGTTACCTCTAGCCATTTCAACCATAAATTGATGAGACCTTGTTTCCAGTCTAGTACTGTGCTTAAATTCATAAAGTCAAGGTAAAAATTGTCTATCATGATGCAGTGAATCAACATTCTTAGCTTTCTTTTCTAGCAATAGATTCATGATAGTTGTTATCATTCAGAATGATGATGATGATGATAAGGATATTTCATCATCCTGGAAATAAAGATCAAAATTTCATATAAAAATCTGAATCTTCATCATTATAAAAACAACCCTTGCATCACAGGTGAGGACAGTAGAGTGAAGTAGCAGTAGTAAAAAGTACAACACAGATATATCTTTATTGCTCTGTAAAAATTCACAGTTGACAGTCTCAAATGCTACCCTTAACAACAAAATTCTCAGAACAAGCAAAAACTTTTAAAGGAAACAAAAGAGATCATAACACAGAACATTTTAATACATGCCATACCAATATTCTAATTGACATCATGTAAAGAAAAATACATATGTTTATTATTAATGTCAACATGCATCTCAAAGTCTTATTATTATTGTATCTTTTATTAATTTCATTTTCAGCATAAAAAAGAGAAAAGAAATCCTCCTACATTGATAATACATATAGCATTGGATAAATACTACATCAACATCCAACTTATCAACACCATTACATAGTCTCCCCACTTCATGTTAGCATGATAAGGCACAATGAGTCGGGCTGAAAGTTGTCTGCTAGATGATTAGTAGAGCAGTTTTATTTAGGAGGCATTAAAATTAACAAGCCATATATATATATATATATATATATATATATATATATATATAAAATTATATGTGTGTGTATGTATGTATATTTATATATATGTGCATACCTTCTGTGTATTTAGACAGCAAATGTTCTTTAAGGCAAATATTATTTAAAAAAAAAGACAGGCATTTTGTGTCAATTAACTTTATTGATTGATTTTTCCAAATTATGAATAATCATTCTCAGACAAGGTGGAAATTCTTTCAGAAAATGTCTGAATTTCATTCAAAAGAAAAATACAATAAATATTTGACTTTCTTAAATCATCATATTATATAAATATGGTTAGTTTACAACAGGAGACATATTATATATATATTATTGTAAGTCAATATATATATATATATATATATATATATGATAATATTATGGTCAATATATATAATATTTCTTATATATATATATATATAGATAGATAATATATATATATATATATATATTAGTATAATATATATATATATAGATATATAATAGTGTGTCAATATATATATATATATATATATATATATATATATATAATATATTAGTAATATATATATATATATATATATATATAATATTAGTGGTCAATATATATATATATATATTATTATCAATATATATATATATATATATATAGATAATATTATGGTCAATATATATATATATATATATATATATATATATATATATATATATCAATATATATATATATATATAATATTATATATCATATATATATATATATATATATATATATAGATAATATTAGTGGTCAAATATATATATATATATATATATATATATATATATATATATATATATATATATATATATATATATATATATATATATATATATATATATATATATATATAATATTATGGTCAATATATATATATATATATAATATTAGTGGTCAATATATAAATTCCTACGAGAATAGAATCATATATAGAACTCAATGTCTAGAACAAATATAAGAATATTTAGTTTGATTTTTTTTATATATATATATATGTGTATATATATATATATTGCTTTTTTTGTAGGTGCTGTGTTACAGAAGATACACTACTTGAAACTTAAAAATCTGCCTGTCTACCTTCTGGGCTAATGAAATATTTGAGATGCTAATGTATGCAAATTTCTAGGTAGGAATTGTTCCATTTTATCAACATGAGTGTAAAATACCTTAGTAAGTCATTGGAGTTGAACATTAACTTGCTTTTTTTTTTTACACTAACATCATGGCTGAAATTTCTATTGAAACAAATATGAAGGCTGTACTCTTGAAGAAGACTATTCAATGAGAATTGGCCAGGGAAATGTGAATTTCTAGAAACAGTGTTCAAACCACCCAAAAGAAATTTGCTGAAAGTATTTTAAGTACAAAGAAAGTTGGAAGACACCATAAAGTTAGACAAAAGAGATGAAAAAAAAAGATTGTGGGAACCTCAGTAGGCAATCCAAAACTGACAGAAAATTGACCTTAAAATACCTAGACTTTATAGTCTACCAAAAACTAACAAATATATATATATATATTATATGTATATGATAAAAATATAGTTTTATGGTATGCTATATTTATAGGTAAAAGTGCTCAATATCAGAGGTAGAGTGTATATAAATGTAAATATGAACACTGATGTCAACACCAAGATGCAACAGTCTATTTCATGCTGAAGATTGCCTTCAAGCATGACAGAGACTATTGTAGCTTGGTATTGACCTCTGTGTCCACATTTACTTATATATATATATATATATTATTCATCTGAAGATCACAAGAGATGGCCTGTCAGATGATCTAATACCTTAGACAAGAAAAATAATCCCAAAATAAAAAAAAAAGGCAAACTCTTACCTATGCAATAAATTAAAATGCTCAAGACCTTGACGATCTCAACCAGTGCTTTTCAACTTGGGTCCATGGCAATGTTTTAGTGGGCCATAGCAATTTCATTTTGGAATGGTTGTTACAACTGTGAACTGGAATTTCTACAGTAATCTACACCATATTAAAATACTAAAAGAATAAAAACAACTCTAAAGCTAGCAGAAAATGAGATCAAATGATGGAAGTTAGCACCCCCTTTGACTCTACCAGATGTTTTGATTGCAAAAGCTGAATAAAACTGGGAAATATTATATATATATATATATATATATATATATAGAGATAGATAGATAAAAATAAATTTTAATTATGTAAACATTATAATTTATTATATAAATTAATTTAATATATTAATAATAAATAATAATATTAATTTTAAATATTAATAAAGAAAAAACAAAATATTAATATAATTTAATTAATGTAGTAATAGACTCAACACTGTGATCTTCAATTATTATTGACATCAATGAAGCTGAATATAAAAAAAAACAAGCAGAACATCATCAAACACAAGGATCTCATTGAATAAATCTGCACTTTTTTAAAAATTTATTAATCACTCATATATTTTAAAATGGTTTCTTATGAGTTATTTTACTAGTGTACATAAATGATCCATAGAATTTAGTTGTTAAATTCAAGTTTATTTTCATTAAATTAGTTTTACTTCAAAATAAAGCATATACATTTACTATTTCTATAATAAAATTCTTAAACTTATCTATTAGAAAAAAATGAAATAAGTTTTTTTTTTTTCATCAAATAGTTATGGGGGTCCACCATAAAAACATTAAGAGTAAAAGCAGTCAAAACTCAAGTTTCATTCTCTCGCAACTTTCAGGCAACTAGAATATATATATATATATATATATATACACATACATACATACATACATATATATATATATATATATATATATATATATAAAATGCACATATACATGTAATGCAAGTTGTTACTCAAAGGTTCAAAGAATATGATTACATGGATCAGTCACTTCATTTGTCAAGTCACTTAGTATTTCTAGTATTGAGGTAGACATTTCAGACAACTCTTGAAATCACTCCACCAAAAAATAAACATCTTTATTTCCTATCAATATTTCCTTACTTTGCAAAAGCCATGTTACAATAGAAGTTCCCTGAAATTTTGAGTAAAACTTCATAAATTACATGAAACGTTCTATAGTTTCCTTTAGGGATGAGAACATAGAGGAATAAATGAATTTTTGAATAATATTTCAATGCACCTAATCCAGTGGTAAATAATTATTTCCAGGCAACAGACTTATTCATCAAGATTACGTCAGTTTATGAGGTATGAAAATTTAATTTTTAGATTGACTGTGCATATTGCTGGAGTAATGAGTCAGGAAAATAATTGTCAATTATGTTCAGACAGGTTCTAACTTCACCTCTCTTAAGAGCCAGGACAAATGATACAATTACTGTTGAGCAGTAGAGGAAGTTTCATGTGTTCATGTTGGCAGAAAAAGTTTGATAGTAATTCTTTGGAGCAATGGATTATCAGTTTTTTTTTTTTGAAAGATTGGTAAAAGCACTAGCACCATTAAAATGGCTTACAGTAAATATGCTTTGTAGAAATTGGTAAGTTGTATATGATGGCATGATAAGTTATGAGCCAAAAACACAAGAATAGGTCAAAGATTAAGTATAGCAAAGAACTAAACAGGAATAGTGAACCAATGTGGCAGATTCTAACAGAGGATTTTGGAATGAGAAAATTGATGATATAAGATTATTGTTCTCATCTTTGCTGTCACATTCATGATGTTTCAGCCATTGTACACACGGGCTTTCTTCAGGTGATATTTGTTAGAATTTTGAACGGAACCTTTTATTTAGTCCACATGGGTAGAGTGTTCTAGTTGCATGTACCATGCCTTTGGATATCTCAGTTTTTAGTTAATTTATGTTGATAACTTTCCAAGTTTTTGTTCTCTCCACTGAAGCCAGGAATTTGGGTCAAGTCACTTTTTGGATCAATCAACCAATGCTTTTATCTACTGGGCTATGTGTCCTTGGGGACATCGTAAATGTGACAATAAAGACGAGGACAGCAGTTTGAATGATGTAAACAGTGTAAATAGTTACAATACTCATCTCAGAGATATAGACAGACATTGATAATTTAGGAGTTTGCCACTTCCTGGCTGAAAAATCTATTTTAAAAATGGGCCATGCAGTTTATTCACTTGACTTGGCCATCTAGAATTTCAGGATATTAAAAAAGTGTTCTGAAAAGACAAAAAAAAAAATTAAAAAAAATGGTCATTTTCATGTACCACTCCAGAAAGTACTCAAATCCTATTAGCATGTTTTGTCTTTCAAACCAGAAATCAAACCAAAATTATAGTATTGCTGCCATATCTGATCTGGAGCTGCACAATCCTAACTATCCAGCTTTGACAGAGTTCATAAGCATTTACACAGCCTTGTGAGTGATGGATTTTCTTTCCTTTCTACACCCACACAAGACACAGCAATGCTAGCTTCTCACTAGTCTATAACTTTTACTATGGTAGATGTTTGGGCAAACTACATTCATAGCAAGGCCCTCTCTTACCATACCATGTACATAAGTTGCCTCATCCTCAGTCAGCTTACAGCCACATCACATTGAAACACCAGTCCCCATACGACCATTAAAGTTAAGCAATGTTGAGTGTGGTCAGTACCTACCATTTGGGAATACCAGGTACTGTAAGCTTGGATGTAAATAGCATAATGAATAATGGCTTGGAATTGTTTATTAGAGATCTGAGTTTCAATTCCTGTTGGGTTCACACAAATACCCTTGGGAAAAGTATGAACCTAACATTTCTCCCCTATCTATGGATTAATTAGTAAAACTTGTATCACTACTAATTAATCAATCAATAAAAACAATCATCCTCATTGCCTTCATATTTCATTGGTAAGGAGGAAGTTCAACTCAACTTTTTCCTCAGAAAGGTTGCACTGTGGGACAGACTCCTGAAAGGATGCTTCCCTGATCACTAAAGTCTTTACCTCTTCAAGTCTGGGATCAACCATTATCTATCCTACATATCCTCATCATATGCAACTCTCGCTCCCTCCTTACAAAAACTTCTTTTAGGAACCCTCTACCTTGAGTGCCTCTTGAGCAGTGAATATTTAGTAGACACCATACTCATTCTTCTCTTTGCCTTCCAGAAGGAAGTTCCTCTCATTTTCTTCCCCAGAACTGTTGCATTGTGAAACAGACTCCCGAGCAGTTGCTTTCCCAAACACTACAAACTTAAACTCTTCAAGTCTAGGGTCAACGATTATCTATCTTATATAGCCTCATCATATGAAACTCTTACTCTCTCCTGGTATGCCCTTACGAAAACCTCATTCAGGAATCCTCTTCCTTGACTGGTGCTTGAGCCTTGTATTTGCTGAACAATAGTAAAAATTAGTAGGGTATTTACAAAGATTTTATGCAACTATATTGTTATTATACATGATAATCTTGTCTTTGGCACTATTGGTCTTGTCAGACAATGGGTGAATCTATTAATAATTTAGTTTGATGTAGAGTAGGCCTGACCATTGCTGAACTTGTCTGCTTTTTTAGTGGAATCCCTGGATTGGGCACTGTGTCTGTAGGTAGATGATTGCAGTTGGGTGTTTACTGCAGCAGCATTTCTTGGCTGAACATAGTTTGGTGCATTTTTCCTCTCCAGCTGACTTTTCCCAATAATTTCACCAAACAATGAGATAACAATTGGAAAACATGTGAAACAAGAAATGACTTCATTTAAACTATTTAGAGTAGTTCTTGAAAATATGCTTCATAGAGTGAACTGGAAAGAAATGGGAGTAAAAATAAATAATTGGACCATTCATGATTTGTTGAAACCATTTTACTAATCATTGGATGAATTAAGAAATACGGTTATAACAGCCTAACATTATGAAATGGGAAACAGCATTACATTAAAAAAACAATCCCAACAGCCTAACATTATGAAATGGGAAACACCATTTCATTAAAAAAAACAATCCCAACAGCCTAACATTATGAAATGGGAAACACCATTTCATTAAAAAAAACAATCCCAACAGCCTAACATTATGAAATGGGAAACACCATTTCATTAAAAAAAAAACAATCCCAACATTCTAACATTATGAAATTGAAAACATCATCAACAAATAATCCCAACAGGCTAATATTATGAAATTAGAAACATCATATAAATTAATCCCAATCACCTAACATTATGAAATGTGAAACACCATTATATTAAAAAAAATAATCCCAGCTTTCTAACATTATGAAATTGGAAGCACCATTAAAAAATAATGTGAGTAGCCTAACATTATGAAATGGGAAACACTGAAAGGTGAGAATTTTAAACCAATTGCAAAATTCAAAATATTAAATGTGAAAACAACATCAAGAATCAGTCCATAAATTTAACCTATGAGATATGCAAACAAAATTATGACCCAATCACAACAAACTAAAACTATGAAATGTGAAAACATTAACAACCAATCACAATGAAACAAAAAAAAAATAAATGTGAAAAGATCATTAAAATTTTGAAGTGTGAAAACAAGAACCAATCACAACAAAATCAAAACTTCATTGTGAAAACAATATTAAAAAAAATGTTATAAAGCCCAACACAATTTTTTAGTAAATTCCACAAGAATAATGATATTTTTCAAAATATTATTTGCTTAATTAAAGAAATCTGTGTGTATATTAGAAGGATGATGTTCTTAATTTTTTCTATCTGCAACTAAGAATCATTGTGAAGAATAGAACTTTGGTTCTTTTAGGGTAAATTCCTTCAATTCTATATAGATAAGGTATTTTTTGCCTTCAGATTTCAAGAAATGTCTATTTTTATTCCAGTGAATTCACAGGATATTCCAAAATCTTTTTGTAATAATTAACTAGCAACTTTAAGTAATATATAAGTAGATTAGATTTGTGTATACCTTCATTTGATAAAAGATTTGAGGCCAACGTCCAAAATTATGATATCTATGAATATATTTCAAGAATTGTGTGAAAATAAGGTGCTGTACTGAATAATGTATAGATACCAAGACATTTTTTTGGTGTGGAAATTTAAGTATCTGGGAAGTATTCTGACAGGACGAAAAGTGCAACACTGAGATCTGAAGATGTACTGGGATGGCCCAAGATGCATTCCAAAAGCGAGGCAGAGTATTATGAGACTGGAAGATTTCATTGGTAATAAAGAAAAGAGTACTGAACTGCTATGTGATATCTGTCCTCCTTTACAACAGCAAATGTTGGACAGTCTCCTCAAAGATGAAGAAGAGACTCGAGGCAACAGAGGTATGAAGGATGCTAAGGATACCATGGACTGAACATGTGAACAACTGTGAGGTTTTGGAGAGGATGCAAACAAGATGGAAGCTTATACATAACATTAGGAAGAGGCAGCTAAACTTTCTGAAACACATAATGAGAAAAGAAGGCTTGGAGAATGTAAGAAATAATCATAAATGGCAAAACTGAAAAAAGTTATTTACATCAATTTATTGTTTTTTTAGTAATAAATTTATTTTAGTGATGGCTTCTTCTTTACCTCTTATCCACTTTTTCAGTTTTGCCATTTATGATTTTATATATATATATATATATATATATATAGGGAAAGCTTTGCTCTAGAGTCAGGCCTCATTCCCACAAACCCAGGGGGCTTCATCTGTACATCATAATACTAAACTTTTAAACAAAACAGAAACAAAAAGTTCTAGGGCACACAATGGGAAAAGGGGGCCAAGAGAATTGAACACTCACAGGACTTAATGGAAGTGTTGTGGGATGCTGGTATGATTAGGTAGAAACATGTCTCCTGGAATATTTATCCTATGAAAATGAGTAACACAAAACAATATAAAACAAATGTTAATGCATGTACAAGGTAACCAAAAAAGTTCTGTCCGTTTTTAAAGGAAAAACAGAAAACACTTCACAGTATGTGTAACTTATATTTAGTCTTCAAAGTAATTGCCATCGGCATCCAGCACCTTCTGCCAACATGTCTCCAGCTGTTCAATGCCTTTGCGGTAGAACTCGGGGTGTTTTGACGCAGAGAAGTCCTTGAGGGCTTTGCGCAAGTCTGCTTCAATGGTGAAGGATTTCCCGCGAAGATGATTATCCAGAGAGTGGAAGAGGTGGTAATCGGATGGCGCAAGGTCAGGCGAATAAGGTGGGTGGCAAAAAGTCTCCCACCCAAGTTGCTGTATGGTATCCCTGACCACTCGCGCAACATGTGGCTTGGCGTTATCATGGAGGAAAAGCACACCTTTGCAATTCACTAGTGCTGGCTCCTTCTGGCGCAATGCCTGTTGCATTCGTTTCAATTGCTGCAAGTATAGGTCTCCAGTGACCGTTTGGCCCATTGGTAGCAGTTCATAATGAACCACTTGATGACTTGTCTACCAGACACAAAACATAATCTTGTGTGGGTGCATAGGTGGTGTTGCAGGACAGCATCCTGAGGAGACAACCAATGCCTGGAATGCTTGGGAATTTCATACAGAACACACTTTTCATCACTGGTAAGTACTCGATTGTATAAGGGTGCGGTACGGTGGCGAGAAAGCAGCGATACACAGGCTGCCACTCATTGTCCCTTGTGGACCTCCAACAGCATTTGCAGAACCCACTTGCTCAGTTTGTACGTCTTACCTAGGCGGTGCAGGTGAAGTTTAACTGTTTCATCAGAAACGATGAACTGTCTTGCAAGTTCACCACACATTAGACTACTGTCCTCTTCAATGGCCACCTTCAGAACTCCATCATTCAAGACCTGTGGTTGTCCACTGCGAGGCTCATCATGGAGAGACAAATCTCCTGACTTGAATTTTCAAAACCAATGCCTTGCAGTACGTTCATCCACAGCACTATCCCCAAACGCTTGACATATGCGGCGACTTGATGCAGCTGCTGATAAGCCCACTTTGAAGTTGTAAAGCAAACAGCCCCGAATGAGATCTCTAGACACTTCCATCTTTCTCACAGCTGTCTGGCTTATAATTGATGGCCGGGCACGGTGCGTGTCCGAATTTGAAAAAAATTGCTACACGCATTTTGTATATATTTCAACTTACTTCAATGACTAATCAAAAAAATGGACAGAACTTTTTTGGTTACCTTGTATTAAAAAAGAATTATATGTGATGAAAAGGAAAGAAACATGAAACTAACTATAATGTGTCTGTGTGTGTGTAATAAGCATGTATGGGAGAGTACAAAAGTCAAGAGAGAAAACCATGAAAATGACCCCTCCCTTTCAGTGGGGGATACTTTTGTCCACCGTACAACTACATCTTATAGCCAGAAGTTGTGAAACAGAAAAGAGAGACTAGGGAGAAAAATGCATGCTTTTTTATAGGCTTAAGGAGCATCTCCTAGAGACAGTTCTTTAGCAAAATCAAGACTGTAAAACCGTCTAATTGACTTTCTAATTCATTAATAATACACAAAAGTAAGAGGAGCAGATGAAAACATCAAGTAACCTAAGATTGTGTAAATGAATGACTCAGAGTGTTGCTGAAGGGTGATACATTGCTTAAGACTAGAAAGGTTACAAAGATGGGGAGAGTCATGACCATACATGTTCTGAAGAGACATGCACATCAAAAAAGATGGGAATACCAGATCCATGAAGATGCAGCCTTGGAGGTTTTTTAATATATTTTGGCTTTTCTACCTGTAATAATCTGGGTTTAGTCAGGTATGCTGAGATTGTGTTGGCAATAAAACCTCAACATCCAACTTAGGGAATATATTCAGTTATACTCTGGATATGGCACTTGCAGATCTGATTTTACAGCTGATATTGGCCACCCAATATTTTATTCAAATGGAGTTATTGATTCAATGTAAAACACTTTTCACTTTTTTTTTTTAATTAACTCATGACCTTGGTAGGTTAACATAATCTCAGTTAGAAAGACGAGACAATGTTCGAAATCTACCACATCTTGTATAGTCACTAAAATTATGCAACATCGAGCCTGGTCAGTACCTAGTTGAGTGGCCAGTTGGGAATAAGTAAGTTTGCATATGCAGGTGGTGTAATGGATAATGCCTCAGAATTGTTAATTGGAGTGTCAGGTTCAAATTCATGTTGGGGTTGTTATATCCAATGTGCAAATACCCTTGGGAAAGGTATAAATCCTCCTCTTCTCCCCCAACTATGGGTTAATTAGAAAGACTTGAATCACTAAAACCATCATCTCCAAGCAAAAAAAATAAAATTGCATACAATATTATTGCGATGAATAAATTGTTGTCTAAACTATGCAAGAATGAAAATAGCATTGATGTCCCATTTTAACACATATATTTACTAAAAATTTACAAAAATATCTCGAAATACATGCAGTTTCCAAATTTCTGGCAGAGTGAATTGTGTCATGTTGTTCTTTTTCTCATAGATGGTGCCCAACTGACCCTACTGTGCAGTCGACAAAATTAAAAACAATGTGCATGCACAAAATTAAAGATATAAAACGGCGACAATTTAACCATCGCACATTGTATATTTAGATTTTGGTATTAATTAACCCATAAATGTGTTGATGTGCCGCTAAACAAAAACGATCAACCAACCAACACTAGCCTCCATCAATCATAATATGTACTTTTTTGTAAAAGCAAACTGGAGAAGTGAAGAGTAAACTACTTAACAAGTTTACATAAATGAGTGATAGAATAAGAACAAAGAGGGACAGTAAACTGCCAAAAGAGAGGAAGTTGTAGAGGGCCATGGTCGACCATGTTCTGTAGGAAAATAACACATATAAGACCAATGCAGATGCAGCCTCTCCTTCAAAATTTGAGACTTAATATATTTTCTGTAGGTGACAATCAGTATTTATTCTAGTAATGCCGTGGTTGATTTGGCAATAAAACCCCGGCATCCAACTTCAATAGGAAATATATTGGTCATTGATCAATTTCTTATGCATTGATCTCACTGTTCTTGATACTTTTCCAGCTTATTTTCATGTGTCCAAGCCAATATTGTAGTTTAAGTTCAGCAAACTGTTAAATTAGTTCAGCAAAGTTCTCCGATTCCTGATTGTTAAGTTTGTCAGCATATTCCTGATTTACCAACCAATGAATCCAAATTCTCACTGTCAACAGCAATGACTAATACAACATCTTGAAAATTCTTCCCTGCTCAATAGTGACAAGTATTTTTCCCGTCCTCACCTTGGCAAATTTTCACTTTTTTTTGTATAAGGAATGTGGATGTGTTGATGGTGCAATGGATGGCAGCTGCAAATGAAAAGTCAGAGAGCAGAATTTGCATTACTGAGGCGTTTTTTACATTCACTTATGCCCAGATACCCTTCGGAAACATACGACTCCATCTCTTTCTCCCATGTATGGGTTAAATAGTAGAGTTTGGAGTCCTAATGCTCTATATGAGCAAAAGCATCTCTCTGTCCTTGTGGGTGACAAATTATTGTCTCTCTTGCAATCCCTTTTTCACAGAAGAAATGTTGCAAGTCTCTCGCTGCTCCATCATTATTTCCATGGAAAGTTTTCAGATAAACTACACTCTTTAGTTCCACCAATTCTAACTTTCATGGCGAAGAACATGCACATTGTAGCGAACCACCCACATTCTATTCCTATTCCTTTGAGGAGATGTAAATTCCATTTGAGTAGCTGCTTTGTGGAATCAACTCCCGAGAGGATGCTACAATTTTAACTTCTTCCAGTCTATTGCCAACCGTTATCTTTCCCACATATCCCCATAAACTATGACTCTTAATCCGTAATCCTCTACCTCGAGTGGCTCTTGGGCCTTCCACAGATAAAAAAATTAACTCAAGAAAAAAAAAAAAGAAAAATTGTTCCTACAGTCCAAAACATATCTTGGCTTTAAATAGTTCTCAAACATGAGGCATTATTACTTAAATTATTTGGACTGTTATCGTCATCTTTATTGTCATATTCACAACATTTTGGCTGTTGTACACTGGCACTTTTCAGGTTATTGGAATTTCGAACCAAACACTTTATTTTGTCCACTGGGTAGATTGTTCTAGTTCCACGTGCCATGCCTCTCCCGAATGTCTCAGTTGTTTCCTTTTAACTCAACTCTCCAAGTTTTGGTTCACCACTGCTGTAGCCAGGTACTGAAGTCACAGCTCATTGGGTCTAGTCACTGGATCTAACCAATGCCTTTATTCACTGGGCCATATGTGCTTGAATTGTGAGTTCAATACCTAGCTACAGCAGTGATGAACCAAAACATGGAGAGTAGAGTTGAAGGTAAATAACAGACATTCAGAAGAGGCACAACATGTGGAACTAGAACAATCTACCCTGGTGGACAAAATAAAGGGTTTGGTTTCAAATTCCAATGACCTGAAGAAGGCCAGAGAGTACAAAGGCTGAAATGTTGTGAATATGGCAATGAAGATCCATATAACAGTCCGAATAATGTAAATAATGTGAGTAGCTCACAAAAGGTTGATAAACTGTAAGAAATAAGTCATTTAAAATCAGTCTCATAAAGAATTATTTTGTCTTTGGTTGCAAAACATTGTTCTTGGTTACGATCATTTGCATATTAAGGGCAGTAAGGATTTTTGCCTTGTGCGCACACAATGATAATGAATATCATATGTGGCCGGTTGTGATAAAGATGAAAAAGGGGTTTACTGAGAGTGAAAGCATCTGAAAAAAACATTCAGGAGTGAGGACAATAAAAGAACAGGAGTTAAGGAGACAGAAGATGATGACTGACATTGCATTTAAATTTCTGAAGATCAAAGTTATCTGGAAAAGAGTCGCACAAAGAAGTGTGAGAGAAGAAACTGTTTGCATAGAACTTACGGTTACATCTAGCAATTCAACTTCAAAATGATGAGACTTACCATCCAATCTAGTAATGCATTTTAAATTTATAATGTCAAAGTACCAAAGAACTCTTATCTGCATTTGAATATTTTTTCCCCAGTGATAAGGTCAATGCTGGCTTTATTATCATCAAATTGAATACAAACAACTTGATGTTTCTTTTGTGGTAGGTAATGCTTTTTCTTTTGACTAATAATATTTATTCTCAAAAGAAACAATTGGATTTACAGTCATATCATGTTAAAACACCTGTTCTCATATAATCACCGAAGTTAAGCAGCATTAAGCCTAGTCAGTCACTAGATAATTGACAGGTTTAGTATACCAAGTGCTGTAAGCTTGGTTGTGTGGGTAGTGTAAAGGATACGACTTCGAATTGGAAATTGGAGGGCTAGTTTCATACTTGGGTTCTTTATATTCACTTATGTTCAAATAGCCTTGGGAAAGGCATGAATCCACATCTTCTCTAGCCTCCAGTTATGGGTTAAATAGTGATACTTGTGTCAGAAAAATCATTTTGTCTCCAAAATATTCTTACAATCTAAAAATATTTTCCGACTTTAAATAACTTGCAATCGGTTGATAGAAAACGAATCAATCAAAAGGAATGATTAATTAGTTTTATTTTAATCTGACCAGGTCAAAATATCAGGTGTTGGGCAGTTGACATGGTTTTGATAGGAAATATATTGATCGTTGAGCCATTACTTATGTGTTGATCTTACAGATCATGGATAGTTAATGCAATCTGATTTCACGATCTTTTTGTCATCTATTGTTTGTTTTAGCAAGCATTGAACAAGATCATACGCTGAATTTTTACAACAGGCATTGCTTCTTATCTTCTAGCTTGCTCTTTTCCTGTTTACCTCAGCCGAGTTGGGTGATCGGCTGTGATAACTTCATTTGGAAAGAACAGATTCCTGTCCTAATTTAATCTTTGCTTTGAAATAAGGAAAATCCACAGAGATTTAACAGATATCCAACTAATAATTAATGTGGTTTATGCTCGTTTTTGCTTTAGATCCATTATTCAGCTTTTTCGTTTGGGCATTGCTTTATCTAATAATGACATTTCTTTTATAAATAAAACTTGCTGTTTATGAAGGGGACCATTTTTAGTGTAAGCCAGTGAACAAGCAACTTTATTTGAGTTCCCAGTGGTTTTATTTCCCCAGAAATTTCAGTACATTATTTCTCTCCTCCTTTTTTAAATTCCATTTTCTTCAGCATATAAATGATCATGGCTCTCCACATCTTCCTTTTTTGCTAATATTTCCTAACTGCTATTAAATCTTGGAAAAGACAATAGTTGTTTCCTGCTACCTTCTTCATGGTTTGGAATTTACCATTCTCCTAGACTGACTACCACCCAAGGCTAGAGTATCCAGTCTATTATGGTATTTAACCAATAGCTGGAGAGAGAAAAGATGGATTCAGGATTTTCCAAAGGGGATTTGTGCAAAAGTAAATCTCATCTGATAGGAAGGAATTTGAATTTAGCCACAGTCAACACCAACAACTTTTACACCATCCACACAAAATTATTGCCCAAATTACTTATCAATAATTAATTTTTTAAAGTGCTGTAACCCTTCAAGATGTAGGTGGTAATATCTTTCCACCTATTACTTTTTCCTTATTATCTCTGAATTGTCATGCCTTCTTGGGAAAAAAGTTGTTTCCTTCTAGATTAGCTTCCAGCTTTTAGCACACAGCTGGGGGAAGAAGTTGTGGATTCATGCCTTTTTCTAGGACAATAGTGTAAAAGGAAAGCCAACGAACTAGACCAGAATTTGAACTTTGCTAGCCAATCCCACCCTCTGTGCCAATAACCATTACACTACCCATAGAAATGTCCTTCACTAGTTCTTCTGTGTTGTGTTGTGTCCATTTAGGATGCAGGCAATCATGGCTCCCCTCAATTTCCTGTCCTTTGTAGCTAACAATTTTTTAGTTTTTTGTGCCTCTTGCCATCAATCTGTCCTGTGAGTATCAAGTTTTCAAAAACTGACTTTATTAATAGCATAGGCTGTTTTTTGGTTTTTAATTCATTTTATCATAAATTCTGTAATGAGGAATTGTTACATTAAATGAGATTTGGTTGGTTTGTTTAGTGGCATATCAACCCCTTTTGGGTCACTTAATACTGAAATTTTATTTTCTTGTGAGCTTTGGTATTTTTTTTCCCCAAAAATGTATTGCTGGTAATTATTTTATTCATTTACTATGAAAATGTATTGCTGGTAATTATTTTATTCATTTACTATGAAAATGTATTGCTGGTAATTATTTTATTCATTTACTATGAAAATGTATTGCTGGTAATTATTTTATTCATTTACTATGAAAATGTATTGCTGGTCAAATTATTTTATTCATTTACTATGAAAATGTATTGCTGGTAATTATTTTATTCATTTACTATGAAAATGTATTGCTGGTAATTATTTTATTCATTTACTATGAAAATGTATTGCTGGTAATTATTTTATTCATTTACTATGAAAATGTATTGCTGTATTTATGTATTTTTAGATTTTCATGCTTTGACCTCAGTTTTTTTTTTTTGGCGGGGGGGGGGTCACTATTTGCTCAAAGCCAGGACCCTAACAGGTGCTACCAACCCAAGTCAATAAAAGGAGATACTGGGACCTCTTTCTTAATGTCATACTTTTAACTTTCATTTACTGAATTATGGAGTCTACCCACATCACCTCTACAAGCAGATTTTTACAAGAGTCCTATCCCTGTTCTTCAGGTTTTGGTGAATTCTTGTATATTGGCACTATTTCACTTTAAAAAAATATTTTTTGTAGCTAAAGTGTCATCTGCCCTTGTGATTAATTTCCATGTAGGAAGCTCTCCATCCAGCAATACCATGTCATCACCACACTAAAGACATAGTTAAAGAGCCCAGTCTACCTCACTGTGCTAGATAAGAAGATTCATCCACCCTATATCATGTTTTTAAACCGTGCTGTGTGTCTAGTTACCCTCTTCACCAGGAAAGCCTGGTGGGGGGGAATTGGTTTAGTTGCTGATGACCTGATCATGTGTCAGTTTGTACTGAGTTACATGATATCAGTAAAACTCTTATAAACAGATAAATAAAGGGGAACTAAAAAAACTACAGATATTAAAGTAATAACCAATATAGACGCCTCTGATAATTCCAGAAAAAAATCTTCCCAGACAGCAAAACCCAGTTTATAGAACACAGTTAAATTGGCAAAGTCCACTTGTAGAGGTTAGCTGGGCAGGTTCTATAATTCAACCAAAAGAAAGTTTACAGTATGTTTACATCTATATGGTACATCTATATTTTTTTTTTTTTTTTTTTGACAAAAAGTGAAATTAATGTTGACAAAGAAGTTCTATAATCTGTAACCAAACCTACTTTTGGAGTAGGTCACTGTGTCCCCCCCGCCAAAATGTTAAAATCAAGTTGTGAGTTCATTCTATAGAAAGGATACTTAATAGTAGAAAGATACAAATAATAACCCTCATTAGTGACAAACTACTCGTAAAGGTTAACATTCACCTTAAAAAGGCTGGCAAGTCAGCAAACTGAAAAATATATTCAAGAAAATATCACCACAAAATTGATTAAGAAGAAATAAACCTTTCTTTTAGTCTCCTTGGTGTGATTTTAGAAAGATATAAGTTGACAGATGCCCTTTTTCCTATTTTTGAAATGAGCAAACTGATGTCGATAATAATGACACAACAATAGTCTGATAAAAAAGACATTTTTTTAAGTTAGCCGCCATTTAAAAAAAAAAAAACAAAAAAAGTCAAAACCTATATTATAAAAAAAGGGCATATGAAATGTGTCTTTTTCTAATTTCATAAAAAATCTTTTTAGCATCACACAAACATCACGAGTCAACAACAAGCCAGTTTTATGAAAAAATATCTTGAAGGAAATATAGGCACAAAACTTTCTTCTTACTTGTTTGCGGAACAAGGTGTATAAGCCTAACAATAAAAGTAATGAGGAAAGCAGACATGATTTCAAATGAAAGTATGAGCTCTATTGAAAACACGACTGATCAAGATTTTAAAGAATGGCTTGAAACACTTATCAGAGCTTGCTGTTGCACAGATCTTTACAACTCTTAAATATAGGGTAATGTTAACCATTTCCTTATAAGGAAACATTTGGCCTTCATTGACGGATCAGTTTGTAGTACTGTCAGTTTGGATTTATAAAATCTTTCTCTTAAAACAATCTTTCAGGAGAATGGGTTTCTCAAGTCCAGTAGCTATTACTGTTTTTTACCAATACTGATGGGGGTTTCCTTTGTAAACTTTTTTTGAGCATCTTAATTAGGTTAATAATTCTCTCTTTGTGATACATGTGCTATACATTTTAGTTGTTGCTGCTGTTGAAATTCCTCAAATGATGTGGTCTCTGTTATCTGGTACATTTCTTTATGATTCTGTAGCACCGATCCCCAATGTTCAAAGAATGATGGTCTTTGCCAAGACCAACAGGATTCAGTCACTAAAAGCTTCTTTTTTTTTTAATCTTTGATCTTAGAAAGTAGTTGTATGCACCTGACAGTTTAGATATTTCCAAACAAGCTT
The DNA here is from genome assembly GCA_903632075.3 of Acanthosepion pharaonis. Taxonomy (NCBI): domain Eukaryota; kingdom Metazoa; phylum Mollusca; class Cephalopoda; order Sepiida; family Sepiidae; genus Acanthosepion; species Acanthosepion pharaonis. Next base: position 65,643 of record CAHIKZ030003689.1, read on the forward strand.
GGCACTATACATTGCATCCATACAAAGGTCTCAATCTGACAAAACTATTTAAGAACATGACTTGAGTTTTCAGTTTAATGTTTTGGTTTTGTAACCGTTTGTGGTGTTGGGCAAAACTAGCTCTGGTGTGGTCTATGTTTAATTTCTTTATTGCCTATACTAAATTTGTTATAGATTCTTATATAGAAATTCCAAGAAGAAATGTGAATTCCTTAAGTAGGTAACTGATTCTTGCTTTATCATGGCGGCCTCCCATGGCCAAATTGCTCACAGTGCACTTCAGCAATGACAATGGATTTCCTGATGGGAAAGGTGTTAATCTCGTTTTGGGAGACACCATGTCCTATTATATTATTGTCATGGTCCAATATCCTTGTACCACAGTTATGGTCCAAGGTTAGAACCAAGGAAGAACAACACAAACACAAGAGTAGAATAACAAAGATATATTACAACAGAAATATAGTACAAGAAGTTGAAGGTGTTAGTAATGACTGTCTGTCTAGTTTAGAGTGAACTAATATTGTCTCGACTCATTACACCATTCATTCATTATACCTCTTGAGAGGTGCAATATTTATAGTGTCAGGAAGAGTCCATTATTGTTATAGGTAAGTTCCCATAACAATTATGAATGCAATGTCAATCATTATCTTTTACCTTCTTAATTCTTGTTCTTACATTTTAGTGGCTTTATTGCTTTGCTTGGGGTGAAATGATTAAAAAGAAAACAAATAAAAAAGGACAACTTGACTGGTTGATATAAATTTCACTATTTACAGAAATTAAATAAAATGAGTGCACTCACTACATAATCCATTTTAAAAGTATGAAACCTGATCAAAATTATCTGACTGGTTACTACGGTAATAGAGCTAAAGTATGCAGAGGGAAATTGCTTAACACAGATTGACTTTGAACACTGGTATGCATACACACTAATTTATAATGTTTTCACTCACTTCAATTGTTTATGGTAGTATTTGGAAGGGAAGTGTGTAGAGTGTGGTCATCATACCATAAAGGTTCTATCAGTTACTAAGGCTTGTGCAGCAGTTTTTGGCTAAGAACAATATCTTACATGTCCAGTAATCAACATATTCCCCAGGTCTTGCCCCTTGTGACTTTTTCCTCTTTCCAAAAATAAAATTCCACTTGAAAAGAACAAGATTTCAAGACAATGAGTAAATCTAACAGAATACAACAATGCAGCTGCTCGCTATCCCCCAAAAAGAATTCCAGAAATGCTTCCATCAGTGGGAATAATGCTGGATAATATGTGACTTTAAAGAAGGGACTACTTCAAAGGAAATTGGCTAACTTGGCTAACCGTCTAACTCTCTGTCTTCAGGTGGAGAGGAACTTGGACAAGGCTCCGCTGTAGGGCAGAGTCTCGTTCGGGGTGATTGACTGCCCCTGAACCCGTTTATGCGGGTTCTGTAAGTGTAAGCATTCTGAAAGCAAAGGAAGTATTTGTCGCAGTTTACTTCCACAACACAAAGAAAAATCACCGTAAGTACAGACTCGAATATCGGGGGGGCAGAAAGAAATGCTGAAAACTTGATTCGCCGGCATTATCTCGAATCACAATGCATGTAACCAGTCAGAAAAATAACTCACTCTCTAACAAACGCCGAAGCCAAAAATGCCCGAATTGTCCGCTGTCGAATCGAGAACACCAACTGCTTTTATCGGCAGAACCTATTTTTTCATTCGTCGACAGCTGGGATAGGATGCTCTGTAATTTGCATATCAAAATACTCTTATAGCAACTCCTGCAACGGACCTGTTTCCTTTTTCGTCACAGAATACATGCGACACGCTGTTGCTTGGTTTGACGAGGTAAATCGCTGTTTTTTTCGTTATAAGATTTTTGCTGACTACTTTTTGGTAATCCTTCTTCAGCAGATCTCACACAAAACACGAACTTTTTTCCGGGGTACCCGATTATCTCTTTCACTACAGATTCATAGAGGGAATATTTTTGGCTGAGCCTACGGGCTCGGAGATCCCACGTTAAACCTGGCCTTGTGCCACATGTAACCCTCGTGGGGCGGGGGTAGCTAAATATCACTTCAAAGGAAATTAAATACCAAATTGATATGTGTTGCAATTTACTTACTATAAAAACCAATCCTGATACTTTTTGGTCAGACCTCATATATTGCACAATGGTACTTTAAAAAGCGAGTATCATTTTTAGATTTGTTTGAATTATGATAATTAAATTGTAGGAAGTTTGGTGCAACTTTTAAAACTCGTTTTCTATTGCTTATGTTAGTATCCATTGATTCCATCACAAAGAAAATATCTTTTTTACTGTGGGGCAGGTTTTCAGAGATCTAAATATACACACAATCCATACATTGAAAAATATTAGTGTGCGATGTAAGTAAAGGTCATAGAACATATCCCCCACCTTGAGAAATCTCACTTTTGTTCTGTATCTGAAGTTGACAATGACATTGTTATGTTCATAAACTTGTGCCACTGACTTAAATTGGGTAATGAAAAACTTTGTCAGAAGACTTTAACAGATCTGAAATTTAACAAAAACAGCTCCTAATCCAGTTCTCTGTTATCAACCTTATTCTAAAAAGGAAAAAAAAAAATATAATGTGTGAATGAATCATGGGATGTACAAAACATTTTTTCTACCATTTTTCTTGCTATGTTCAGTAATTTTCAAGACAATGTTATTATATAAAAAAAAAAACAAAAAAACAAACAAACCTAGAAATCTGGATGGTGATATTCTTGAAGTTAAAAGCTGCTCTTAAGACACATTAGGTTTTTCTGACCTGATTGGCTTAGGACATATATGAAGTCAAATAGTCTCTAAATGATTTCATCTGCATCTGTGTTATATTTTCCTGACCAGCATTTAAGTCTGAAACTCAATCTTCAAAGCAGCCACCCACTTGACCGAAAGAAAAGAAAATAATAGATAAATGAAAACTTTTGGGAACACATGGCATTTGACTGGATGTTACAGGTTTCCATTCACAGGCTTATAAAACACTTAGAATTGAGGATATTTCTAAACCATCTCTTAACAAGTGCAGGCTGTCTACATAGAGAAAATTACCAGCCATGCATTGTAATGTAAAGAAATGAGGGAGAGAGAATTCTCACCGGAAAAAGCTGATTCATAGTCTGTTGTAGCAGATGTCATCCCAAGTGCCACCTAACTAATCCCTGACAATGCAAGTGAATCCCTGAATAAGAATCAAATATATTGGAACCATGATTTGAGCTTTCATTTCTCACTGTGGCATTAATTTCACTTTGCATTCCCCCTGTGAACGTACAATGACCCCTTCCCAGTTTCTCTCCAACATGGATGAGAACAGAGATGTAACATGGAATTATTTATCTGTTTGGTGAAAAGAGGAGCTCATTGAGTGTCTACACCTTTTAGTGTGAAAATTGTTATTTATAATGGAGTTCACTGAGTCAGAATGAGAATAAAGTAACACAAGAGAACATATGTGTCTGTGTGTGTGTGTGGGGGGATCTTGCTTAATTTCTTAGGCTAGTGCTTAATGAATTATTAGTAGTAACATTAGAACTGGCCATTTTTCCAAGATAGTAAGTTTCCATTATGGCAAGTAGATGAAGAGATGCAAGACATATCCTGTTATCAGCAGTTGTTAATTTACTGATTGATCGATTCAATTTCTATTCCATCCTGGTATGATGATAGACTACATCTGACTGCGAGGTTTTGAGGAGAGTGGAATGACATCTTAATTGCTTTTCTTCCCAGATCCACCCTAACCCAGAGGGAAGCACTTGTTATGGTCCCAACAATAGGCAAATAGTTAAGCTTAAACTGGTTAAAAGACTATGTTAGTTTGAAAATACATTTTAATAGTAAAAATACCAGCAATAAATCTTTGGAAAAAAAAATAGCAGCAATAGAATTTTGTAAATGAAATTACTAATTTACTAAATTACTCCCAAGAAAATTAAATTTTGGCATTAAATGACCCCAAAAGAATTGATACGCCACTAAAACTCAAACCCTTTATGGTTTATCAATCTTTTGCAGGTTATTTAAAGCCAGAAAATATTTTTACATTGTAAGAATTCCTTTTTGTTTTTTGTTAGATAATAATTTAGTGATACATGTCTTACTAATTAAACATATGGCTTGGAGAAGAGGTTGATTCATATTTTTCACATGGATATTTGTGTGTAATTGAATATAACAAACTGAAGAGGAATTGGAATTCTGTTCTCCAATTAACAATTCTGAGCCATTATCTATTAAGCCACCCACACATCCAAGCCTACAGCTCTTTGTATTCCCAAACAGTGTGTTGGTAAAGAAAAGAAAAAACCAAAGAAAACAAATATTGAGTGTCAACTTCCTGTAGGAATAAGTCTGCAACAGATTTGTCTCTCAACTGCAACACTTGTAGCCAAAATCCAGTTCAACGACTGTCCGACATATCAATCCAACAGGCAACGTAGAGACGGCAAAAATTGGGTCACACACACAGCGTTCACTTCTCACCAACAAAAATCTCTCTCTCTCTCAAAAGACGGCTCGCTTTATACAGCCGAGGACCAACCATAATTTACATACGAATCACTAGCCAACGAGATTTTGTGTTAGTCATCTGAGACCACCTGTCATAAGACAATATTATTATTATATATTTTTTTTTTTCCACAGTTGAGCAGCCGGATTTTACATAACACACAGATTCATGAACGTCTCCAAGGTAGGCCATTCTTTTCTTTCCTCGTTTGTCCAGTATTTCATTTTTCCAGGGACTGTTGCTACATTTGCGTAAGCATCCACTATTCTGCTTACATATTACACATGCTACTCATTGCCTCTTAGAACAGCGAACTGTAGTCAGTTCAGTAGAACCCACAGACTGCTGCCTTTCAGTTCCGCTACAAACAGTCACCAGTCAGGGTACTGACCAAGCTCAAAGTTGTTTAACTTTAGTGATCATACATGAAGCAATAAGAAATACTCATTGTCTATGGAAATGAAGATTTATTCGTCTATATTTCTGAGATGAGATATTATGTACACAATTTACAATAAAGAGTTCAGTTCAACATTCCAACCTCCTGAAGAAAGCAGGAGCATACAATGACTGAAACGTTGTAATAAATATGGCGACAAAGATGAGGACAATAGTCCGAATAATGTAAATAGTGAAGTTTATTTGCTCAGAATTTTTTTCTTTTGAGGATTCCCTTGATCTGGATCACAAAGTCCTGTTAATATTCATCATCACCAGAAAGTAATTGAGGAAAATCATAAGCAAACTACATGAGAATTATCAAAAAGGTTCAATGAGTCCTATTTGATTGTAAAACATTTTCACAAAATTGGAAAAGTGTCTAAACTTGGTCAGTGGATCCCTCATTGTCTGAGTGCTTCTCAGCTTAATCAAAACTTATTGAATAGTTGACTTGCTACCAAACCTTTCCTAGTTTGAATCATCACCAGTGATGAAAGGTGTTCCATAGTCATATCCAACCAAAAAATGACAATGGTTAGAAGCCACAGTAAAAAGAGAATCTGTCTTCAAACTGGGACTACAATGGAAAAAAAGTTATGCTATGTGTTTGGTGGGGTTAATGAATTCAGTTACTTTTCCTTTCCAAACTTAATGGATGGTTCCAAGCAACAACAGGATTGTCTCCCTTCCTTCCAATTTGTATTTTGCCCAAAAATGAAATATAAAAACTGGTTAAAATTTTCTCTTTCTCACTTTGACTTCTGATATTAATGCCTTTTTGGTACATATTTTATTTGAATAGAATGGAGAGAGCGCTATTCATGCAATGGTTGTGTCATTTGTTACAATGAATGGTTATTAATAGAATGAGCTAGGAGTAGGATAGATAATGAGGACCAGCCTTTCTTCCCTCCCTTCAGCCTCGTACCACACGCAATGTATTTTGTTAAGTAAATACGATTGTAACCTAGGAAAGGTTACTGAATAGAATAACCGCACGAAGGTTGGTAATGAACGATAATACTTAGGACAAGAACAACACACATAAGATTTGTCAGCAGTGCATAGAGAAGTAGTCAACTGCTAGAAGTGAGTCAAGTGAATTCCACAATGAATTTCTAACTGAAGACCAACATACAGTATTTACTACTGTATTTATGGGAATGGGGACATACCCATTATCATCTGTAGGTATGCTGCAACAAATACTAACTTCTGATACCTGGGGAAACTTTGTCTCTTTAACTTCTGATATCTGGAAGGTCTATGCCACTTCAACTTCTGCAGACTAATTAAATTCTATCTGACTTTATGTTGACCAGGTGGGATTTGAAGGATGTCATCCATCATTGGGGGAAAAAACAAAACAGATAATGCATAGAAGAATTGTCATCAATGTAGTGAAGAGGGCAAAAGAGGTCCAGGGTGGCATGCATTTTTTGCAACCCTAGAGAAATGGATTACTTCCAGGACAAAAACAGATTCGGATGTATCAAGCATGGAAACTAGTTCACAGGTCACACATTTCATAGAGATTGCAGAGTTGGATAAACTCTCACAAGTGTCTCTTTTTACATGTGTACAATATAAAAAGTGCATAACAATTCAAAAGACAGAATGGTGACTTCTGTAGGGAACAGGTGACACATGGTGCAGTCAGTGGATTCTTTGATTATGGGAAATGATTACAAGCTACAAGCAACTACAATTTTACAAACTTCATGTACTTTTGAAGCATAGTGAAAAAAATTTACAGCAAAGTACACATCATTTGTCAATCAAAGGTATGTTTTAATCAAAGATGTGTTGCTCTTACACAATAAGGTAAGTCTATATAAGTCTATATATATATATATATATATATATATATATATATATATATAGGCATATATATAAGTCTATATATAAGACATATATTGCCTGAGTCACTGAGAAAAAGATTATGGCACTAAATATAGAAGTTTTGCTTCATCTTCTTTGTTTACCTGACCTTACTACATCAGCATCATTTTTTTTTATTATCAAATTATTGCAACATTTTTAGAGGGAAAACAGTTTACTGCAAAGAATTTAAAACTGATACCGAACATTTCTTTGCATCAAAAATTGAATTTTATGCCCAAGGCATCCACAATTTGCCAAATAGACATGATTATATTAATAATGAAAGAAAATATTATCTTGATTAAATATATTAGTTAAGATCAAAGAAGCATTTGTTTCTTCTCCATCTTCAAATGCAACCAGACTTTCTTTCTAATCTGATATTCAATTATTTTTTCTCAGATATATTATACATAGTTAATGCAAAGTATTGTTGTCATCAGTTGGAAGCATTATACAAACATTTGTAGAAAAAGCTCTCATCATTGTTTAATTTTAAATGTGTGTTACTCTTAGGCAGTAATGCAAAAGCACATAATATCAAATTGACTCAGGAAAAGATTATGGTAATAAATCCTCCTTATTCTCCTGACCTTGCTCCATCTGACTATCATCTTTTCAGATCATTGCAACATTTTTCAGAAGGAAAGAAACATATTGTAAAAATCTTTACAAATCTATCATTAGAATGTGCATTAAATACTGTTGCCATATCTAGTTTGGTGCTGCTGCTATTCATCTTGATATTCTTGACAAAATCCAAAAAAGGATCTGCAATGTAATTGATCCTCACTTGGCATCTTGACTTCAGTCCCTTTTTCGCTAATATGATGTGGCTTCCCTCTGTCTTTTCTACAAATATTTTCATGGCAACTGCCGTGATGAGTTTTTTACCCTGGTGTCCCAACTACATGAATTTAAGTGTGCTACTAGATTGGCATTTAGGTCCCACCCTTTTACTGTTGAAATAGTTAAAAGTAACCACTACTTCTACCCCAACAGATTCTTTTCTCACATTTCCCATCAATGGAACTTCCTTCCATTTACTTGCTTCCTGGATAACTACAATCTTCAAAAATTTAAATGTATTGTCAATCACCATCTTCCATTGTCTTGAACCCTGTTCATCTTTTATGTTTTTCTCAATCCCCAAGTACACTTAATTTTTTCTCTCACTTTTTTTCTCTGTAACCCTGTGTACTAGTGGCATTCCCACCTTGTGCAGGGTGAACTGGTTAACAAAAAAAAAAAAAGAAAAAAAGCCTGCCAAATCACTTTTTGATTGCCTGAAGAGTTGAAGAACAACCCAAATAAACCTTCTGAAGGTTTTTTGTCATATTTCCGATGTTTATTACTTTCTGAATTTTTTAGAGCATAATATGGCAAAAGTGCAATCTTTCATCCTCTATGTTTAAGGAATCCATTTGTGGACAAAACATCAACATGCAACAGAGTAATTCGCAATGGAACAATGCAAGGTTTCAATTTGGATCAAAGTAGAAATTGGCACCCAGACAAACTCTTGTGTCAGGTTGCAGTCATTTTATATTAACAATGAAAAAGGAGCACATACTTTCACAATGATCTAATACTTAGGATAAGAGAGAGAGAAATTAAATTTCTTGAATACCTAATGAGTAAAGAGGATTTGGAGAATTTGACACTTTCAGGGACATATTGATGCCAAGTGGAGCAGAGTAAAACTGAGTAACCTACCTAACAATATATATATATAAGTAACAGAATAGGAATTAGGAGGAATAGTAAAGGAACAAACATTGCTTATAGGAAGTTGTGGAGAGCCATAATATCTCAAATCCTGAAGGGACACAGTATTAAAAGAAGTATGTGTTTCTGGGGAAGGTATTTTTTACATTATGAGTAAAGGCAGAATGGCCAGTTGTAATCCTTCATAGAGTGTATTTATAAACACTGAAGGCTTGTGAAATTTAAAATGCTCATGCTATAAGATGAACTTGGGTTATGGCAGTGACCACTGATGAGATTATTTGCTGTGATATCATGTCATAAATATTTCATCTTTAGCCAAGCAATGCCAAAAATAATAAAATCACTGAAGTTCTTTCAACTGCTCCTCCTACAGCTTGATACTAATCATAAACATTCTTTATTGAAAAGCAACATTACTTTAACTGTTTCATTTCATTGTCTAATGCTGTTATATGAGTGACACGAGATCTGCTTAGCAAGTGATATTGTTTCCATTGAATGACCGGAAAGGTCACTCTTGTCACGGTAGGGTAAAATCTTTTCAATGCCCTTTGGATTAAATTCCGTAAGGAAAGCAGAATATCCATACAGTATTTCTGCTCTTGGGATCAGCTATCCATTTCAGAGAAACCCTAGAAAAAGATTATATTTCACTCATGATACAAAGATTAAAAAGGGCAAAGTGTCTCACTTTCAAGATTATTAATCTTTCTTGCCCAAGTGAATTCCTTCTGAACTTATGTTGATCTGTAAAGATATATAATACCCACGGCCAAATTCCAAAGAGGAAAAACTGATCCGCACTATGTCTTGTCTTATAATGTTTGAAAAGGAATTTACTCAATTTGTAAAACTGTTTCAAGTTTTTAGCTATACCGAAATATTTAAAAATAAATATTGTACATGATTCGCTACATCGTCATTTTTAAGCATCATGTGCAGAAATGCTCATTTAAAATTTTAGCAGGTACACTCAAAATGATTTTCTGAGATTACTTGTAAAAAAAAAATAAATGAGGAGGGGGAGAAAAGAAAAAAAATCAAGTGCAGCATTTGCTAGCAGACTGACTCTTCTTCTTCCTCACTTGCCTCAAGGAAATAGATTCCAGGGCTCTATTTCTTTGCCACCGCACTGGGGCACTTTTCAGTTGACAAAGACAGTCATGTCTCTTTCACCTTCTTTTTCCTGTCAATCCACTCATCAGACTAGCAAATGTAATCCGCCCAAAAGAGAAACATTTCTTGTCACTCTTAGCATCTTGCTTTTTATGTCTTCTCAAGCAGACCAGAATTTGCATATGTGCAAATCCCACCTCGTAGAGACGAGACAAGCACTCATAAATTGCACCCGCAAGAGTGGCCATATTTTCTTTTCAGAACTTTGCATGCAAGACCCATACAAGCTCATTTCAATCTCCGGGTTAAGTCATTTCTTTCGTCATAACACCTATTACTATTACATTACTCAAAGTGAAAATGGATGTTAATCAGATGTGCTTTTTAAACCATGTGTAACCATCAGTTTTTAATAGAAATGCATTCAGGTGGCTAAGTATTCAAATGTTTCCTTTTAAACCAAAGGTAACGATTAGTTTTTAATAGAAATGCATTTAGGTGGCTAAGTATTCAAATGTTTCCTTTTAAACCACAGGTAACAATTAGTTTTTAATAGAAATGCATTCAGGTGGCTAAGTATTCAAATGTTTCCTTTTAAACCAAAGGTAACGATTTTTTTTAATAGATGCATTTGCATTGGCTAAATATTCAAATCTTTCCGTTTAAACCAAGGTAACAATTAGTTTTTAATAGAAATGCATTAAAAGGTGGTAAGTATTCAAATGTTTCTTTTTAAACCAAAGGTAACGATTAGTTTTTAATAGAAATGCATTTAGGTGGCTAAGTATTCAAATGTTTCCTTTTAAACCAAAGGTTTTTTTTTCTTTTTAATAGAAATGCATTTAGGTGGCTAAGTATTCAAATGTTTCCTTTTAAACCACAGGTAACAATTAGTTTTTAATAGAAATGCATTTAGGTGGCTAAGTATTCAAATGTTTCCGTTTAAACCAAACCATAACAATTATTTTTAATAGAAATGCATTAAGGTGGATAAGTATTCAAATGTTTCCTTTTAACTAAATTTAACGATTAGTTTTTAATAGAAATGCATTTCCCATTCAAATGTTTCCTTTTAAACCACAGGTAACAATTAGTTTTTAATAGAAATGCATTCAGGTGGCTAAATATTCAAGTATTTCCTTTTAAACTACAAGTAAGCATTACTAAAAATACTTTGGGAAGGCTAAGGTACAAAGTATTCAGATATTTTTTTAAACTCCAAAATACCATCAGTTTTAACATATACTCAGAATGCATTTTTGAGGATAAAACCATATGGAAACATCACTTTTTATGTATTCAAAATGTATCAAATTGGAGTAGTGTTGTATTGTCGAGGTGAATGATGCACAGAGAAGAATGAGTGCTTAATATATTTATTCAGCACCAGTATCCAGTGCTTATGGATACATACAAAAAACACAGAACAATAAGTTGCAAAACAATTAACAAGACAACTTACAATGAATAGAGGAGGATCAAATTCTGTATAATCAAATGAAGTAAGATCAGTCTGAATATTAATCAGCTTAGTATCAACTTATTAATCAACTGTTGAAGTCCTTAATCATAGACTATTTAAGGCTATGAGCCAGGCCATCTGCTAGTGTGCTGAAGGGGTGGTAGCTACTCTACAACAAATAGCAAAAGATTTATTTATTTTCTCATGTCTTGGTGTTTCTTTTACTAATTGCTCACCCAATAAAGGCCCAAGAGCCTAGTGGGTTACTGAATGAGATTGTACAAATGTAAGAGAAGCTAAGAAGTGGAGATTATTTGGGAAAGATAGTGGATGACCCTAGACTTGCAGGGGTTAAAATTGTAGTGGCCAGAAGAGTCACTGCTTTTATTTCAATCTCAGAAAAGACGAAAGGAGGACATTATCTTGCTAATATGTATCCCTTATGAAGGGGGAAGTTATAAAAAAAAAATCAAAAACAAAAAAACAAACTGTTTTTGTCCAGTGATGAAAATGACAGAATGGGGGGGAAAAACTCCTACATTGCGATAGGAAAGTGACTAACTGAGCCCCCAAATCAGGACCAATAATATTGCTGATTCTTTGGATTTTATCAAGGAGCTCAAGGTAAATAGCACTGGAGCATATGTGGCAGCAATATTCTAAGCATGGATGAATGGTAGACATTGATATAACAGCAAGACTTTAACAGCAGCAGGAGACCACATGAATTTAAGCATACTACTAGATTGGAAACCAAGTCTCATTGTTTTGCTGTTGAAATACCGAGATGTAACTAAATTCTATTCTAATAGTTCCTCTTATTTGCAAATATGTAAATACGATATCAATAACTATCTTCCATTTTCCTAAATTCTGTTCTTTTATTGTCCTTTCTCATTCTCTTCCATTCCCAGTAACCCCTTGCATCTTAGTGACATTATTGCCTTGCTTGGGTTAAATTGATTAAATTAAAAAAGAAACCATGATGTGGAATATCAATGGCAACACCTAACTGAAATCCATAAAAATGAAGATGTTGAACTGATAAATTCTCAGCACTTCTATATATATATATATATATATATATATATATATATATATATATATGAATAAAGCAAATATATGGATATAAATCCGACAGTATGAAAAAAAAATACAGAAAAAACAAAAATCTGAATATGCATTTTGTAGTATTAATGTTAAAAAATAAAGTCGACGGACGTTTCGGTCTATTTAAGACCATCTTCATGGACATTTTCATTTAAACATAATTAACATTATAACTTATAAAAATTTTATCACAAAAAGACGATGGACATAAGAGCCCAACTAATTCAAACAGATAACTGAAATTTTTATACAGATCAGCGTTCTGTTTTAAATATGATCACGTAGTCGTCACGTGGGCGATGTTGTTAAAATGTATTCGAAGATGATTTCCAAAAATTAAAATATTAAAAATTCGATTGAAAATTTTTATAAACAGTTCAAGAAATCTCTTCCGTTGATGTCGGAATATGTAGTGATCAAATTTTCTTATATCTTCAACAAGCTTGAAGTCCTTTCCATTATAAGGCAAATCTTATGTTTATATTATGCAAATTAATTATGTTTAAATGAAAATGTCCATGAAATGGTCTTAAATAGTTTTGAAACGTTAATCATTTTATTTTAACATTAATTTATACATAAATGCATATTCAGATTTTTTTTTTCTGTATTTTTGAAATACTGTCGGATTTATATCCATATTTATTACATACTGTCTACTGGAAATACAAGATGAATTTTATTTTTATATATATATATTTAATAAACATTTAATATAGGACATAGGAGGCATGGTGAAGTAATGGATATTGGCTCATATTGAGGAATCGGATGATCCAAGTTTGAATTCCAGTCGAATCCATTATGTTCATTTACATGCTAATACCCTTGGGAAAGGTCTGAATCCTTTTCTTCTCCCTCCAGCTAGGGGTAAATAGCAGGACAGACTGGGTTCTCTAGCCTTGAATGGCAACTGGTCTACCACAGAAAGAAATGTCAACCTAATCCAGGAAAAAATATGCCTCGTCAGTCATGTATCAAAAGATACATGATCGCCTAAGTGTGTATCATGTATGGCACATAACTGACTGAATATAGGACAAAGAAACTGAACACAGGATAAGTTGTCCATTAAGATGTTACAAAATCAAAATATTAAACTGTAAACTAGTCATGTTCTTAAATAGCCTTGTCAGATTGCGGCTTTTTCATAGTGATCATGGATTATGTATAACTCATTCTAAAGTGTCTCAACACTCATCAGTATACACCTGTTTTATCATATCAAGGATGGAAAATGGCTTCAAATAAATAAATCCAATAAATCTGGAAGAAGGCAATTCTTTATCCAACTTGTGCTACAATAATCATTAAGATCTTAATTGTTAGTGTATGTTACCAATGCTAAACATTAGTGGAGTTACTATTAATGAGTGTGGGGCTTTTGTTGTAGAAGTAAAAATAAAAAAAAAAAGGAAGTGTAACATGTTACTGTAACTTTAACTACTGCAGCAAACTGTCATAAATTTAAAGAGCTCTAAGTTCAAATAGCTGTTTATGCTAAGTATGATAATAAACTACATATGGCAGCAAGGCCTCTGATCAAGAGAGTGAAGGTTTTGAGGAGCGCAGAAACACCTCTTAACTGCTTTTGTTCAGCCTTTCTTAATAAATTGTGAAATGAAAGTCGTTTTGAATGGCTACTCTTCTAGATCTTTTTGCGTGAATGTAGGTCATTCCCGGGACTATCTCCTTGGACATATGTTGTTTCTAATTTTCATGAGTGAACTTCCTGATGTCATCAGTTCTCATCTTGGTATCTATGCTGATGACACAAGTATTAACTCCTGTCATAATAATAAGTCTGTGTTCATGGGTCTGACAATAAACTACAACCCGCAGCAAGGCGTTTCATTAAAAGATTGAAACCACCTCTTAATTCCTGATGGTCCCAGCTCCAACCTGACCTGGGCTAAAATCACTTATTAGTCCCAGCTATGGTCAAATAGTGAACTTTCAAATAAAAACAAAAAAAATACTATGAAAGTATAAAAATACATTTTTAAAATAAAAATTACCAGCAATACATGTTTATATGTAAAAAAAAAAAAAAAATTACTGACAATACATATTTACAGTAAAATGACCAACTGTACATGTTTATAGTATAGTAAACAACTGTACATGTTTATAGTAAAGTAAACAACCATACATATTTTATAGTAGAATAACCGGTAATATATTTTATAGTAGAGTTACCAACAATACATTTTATAGCACAATGACCAAAAATACATTTTTTTATGCAGTTGAAACCATTGAATGTTGGGGCAGAGGTGCTGATATGTCACTAAACAAAATCAAGCAATCAAATTAAATAGCTGCAAATACAGGCTATTTCATCAACTGTTTTCTGTTATAAATGACTGTATCTGCCCTGGCTTTTACTTTCTTTTTTTTTTTTTTAATTGGTATCACCGCAAGCAAGGCAGTACATCCACTAGCACACAAGGAGTTATAGGGAATTAGGAACAGAAATATTAGTAATGGGGAGAAAGAAAAGAGCAAACAGGAAGATAGTAGATAGCGATTGACATTACATTTAAATTTTTGCAGATTAAAGTTCGTTGGAAAGCATGGTAGCTAAGTGGGAGTTCCACAAGCAAGAAGTATGAAAAAAGAAACTGTTAGCATAGAATTTATGGCTACATCTAGCCAGCTCAGCCCTAAATTGATGAGATCTTGCCACTAGTCTAGTATTGTGCTTAAATTCAAGAAGTCTAAGTACCATAGTGAAAGCTCATCCGAACAATTACCAAAAGTATTTATAAAAAAAGCACAGAGAGGCAACCTTATGGTGGTGGAAAATGATGAACCCTTGCCAGATCAGGACCAATAATATTGCTGATTGATTCTTTGGATCTTATCAAGGAGCTTCAGTTAAATAGCAGGTGCACTGGACCATATATGGCAGCAACATTCTAAGCATGGCTGAATGGTAGATGTATAGATATGTAAGATGGATTCTAGAGATAAAAACTGTTTCGTCTGACAAAGTGAACAGATTTCTTTTTAGCAGCTGATCTAGCAATGGATGCAATATAGTCTTTCCACCTCATGTCAGCTGAGAATGTTAGTCTGAGGAGGCACAATGAGCCACTTTATTGGAGGATAGCATCAGCCATGCTGATGGAAGGCAGAGAGGAGTCACTTAAATGATGAATGGAGAGAAGTTTAGTTTTTGCAGGCATTAAGATTGACAAGCCACCTTTTGCCCAGTTAACGACGATCGTTTTGTACATTAGCTGCCATTTTGACCTTGTCTGACTGATCAGCCTTACTATCAAGGAAGAAGTAATTGGCAGTGTCATCAGCATAGATGCCAAGCTGAGAGCTGATGTCATTGGGAAGGTCATTAATGAAGATTAAAAACAGTGTTGGGCCAAGGATGGAGAAATGAAAAGATGTCAATGAGTGGTTGTTCAGGACAAATTTCATTTCATGATTTGATAGGAACGATTGGATCAGTTCAGAAACGTACTTATAGTTACCATAACTTTTCAGCTTGTAGAGAAGATCTGAATACCAAATCCTCTTAAAGTCTTTTGAGATGTCCAATGCTACAACCCAGGCATTACCATTTTTATCTAGAGCATGATAGACTCTAGAGACAATTGTTGTTAGTACATCAGCAGTTGATCTGGGGAAATAAAAACCAAAAGCTCTGTGATGAGAGATGATGAATCAATTCAGTATGGATTAGAGCCTCTAAGAGATTCCCAAAAAGAGGCAGAAGGCTAATAGGCTGATAGCTGGATGGGTCAGGTGCTTCACCAGAGTTTTTAAAAACTGGAACAACAGACAATGATTTCCAGTAAAAAGGAAAGCAGGAGGTAGCGAGGCATTTATTAAACAGTTTAGAAAGAACAGGAGCTAGTTTGGGGGGCACACTTCTTGACTTTAACAGGGATGCAATCAGGTCCACATACTTTGTGGGGATCAATGTTAGAGATGATAGCAGAAACTATGGAAAGTGTTATATGCATATCACTCAAGAGTGAATCAGTTCTTATTGGGAAGTTAGGCAGGCATACATCAGATGAGTCAAGAATTTACAGGCATTCAGTTTTATCAGCAGAGGATGATAACATCTCAGATTCATTGAAGAGGGGGGAAGAGAGACTTATTTAGCAAAGACAAATGTAGTACTATGAATAAGTGCCATACAGAACTTTATATACAGGAGATCAAGGTCCTCATTTTTTGTCCCTTTCAGGACAAAATTTCCTTTCACACGATTTGATAGGATTTTAAAAAAAAAAACATTTTTTGGATACTATAGCTTTTCAGCTTGTGGAGAAGACCTGAATGCCAGACCATTGTCAAAGGCTTTTGAGATATCCAAATTTACAAAAAGCAGTATTGCTTGTCTGAGAAGAGGCCCTGTGATGAGAGATGATGAATCAATTTGCATTGATCAGAGTTTCCCAGACAGAGGGAGAAGGCAAATAGGCTGATAGTTGGATGGGTCAGATGGTTCACCAGAGTTCTTAAAAAGTGAACAAACAATGACTTCCAGTAAGCAGGAAAAAATAGGTATTTATTATATATATATAGTTTAGAGAGAGCAGGAGCTAGTTCAGGAGCACACTTCTTAATGACAGGAATGCTATCAGGTCCACATACTTTGTGGGGATCAATGTTAGAGATGATAGCAGAAACCATAGAAGGAGTTATATGCATACCACTCAACAGAAAATCTGTTCTAAGTGGGAAGTTGAGACAGTAAGCTATTATCATTATTTTTTATTTTATATATATATATATATATATACACGCACATATATATAGTAAAATGTAGTAATAACAACCAAATAATAATCAATAATAAATAAATAAAGTTATCTAACAACACTATTAATAGCCAAAAAACTGCATTCAGATCCACAATTATTTCCACTCAATAAACCCTAGAATAATTCGAAGCACAGCTCCTGATGTGTCAAGAGTAGATTTTAAGGAGAATTTATGGGCAAAACATTCAGCTTTATAATCAGAGGAGGATAACACCTCAAATTGATTAAAGAGGTGGGGAAGAGAGACCTTGCACTTATTTAGTACCCTATTACAGGGATGCCAGTAGTCATGAGAGTTAAAGTTTTTAGAGGCTATGCTGTACCTCATTCTCTCAGCAAACAGACATAACTTTGAGGACTTGCTTACATTGGAGTAAATAGGCACCTGTTATGAGAAGAGCTGGTATATCTAGAAATAGTGGTTCCTGTTTGCTATAGTGGCCAAGCATGCTGGTGTGAACCATGGAGAAGAGTGCAGTTTCACCTGGTATTTCTGAGAAGAGATAAAAATTTCCATGCTGGCTTTGACCTAAGAAGAAACGTAAGTGGCACAATTTTCAATTGAAAGTTTGAAGATGTTGTTCCAAGAGGCACCACAAAGAAAATCCTGGAATGAGTCCCAATCAGCATGCTGGTAATGGAAAGTGGTTTTATGAATAGGAAGATATCAATAGCTACCGCAGGGTGGTCTAAGTTACCAAGAGGGCAGTATTGTGAAGCTCAGCAAGAGCAAAGAAAGAAGGTAAGAAACAGATGCAATAGAAAAAATGCTCAGTTTGGCTAGGGAAATAAGTAAAGAAGTCCATGATTTGAGTGTGGGATTGGCCAATGGAAAAAATTAATGTTTGTATAATGGCAACATCAGTACCTTTAGAATGCTTCAGCAATGTTTCATGGTGAGCATTAAAGTCACTGAAGACAAAGATGTTCACAGATGGATGGAGAGCAACTGCCTTTTTTATACTGTCAATTATTGTGTCTAATATACTGCAGTCTTGGGAAGAGGGTGACCGATAAAAGAAAAAGAGATAGCTGACAGTACATGAATTGAGTAGTCAGCAGCCTTGAAAGACAATTCTCTGGCCACTGGAAGATTATCCTCATGCATGTTACATCATGGAGCCAATGGTATCAGTAGACACATGTCCTCAGCTTTTTTAAAAGGTAAGCAGATTTCTTCTACACGACTATCTAACTTCAAATTGTAACAAAGGGTTAATGTTGAAAATGAATTGTGAGGAAAAACATGTAACAGAAAACACAAGATATTGAGTTGAGATGTTATTCTCTTTTATGAAATCATGTGTTGGTAATAAATTTACAGACATATTTTATTTGGTGTGTGTTAAATTGTGATATGTGACAGCATAATATTGAATAGTATCAAGTCAAAGTGAGATACAGAGTTATGTTCTTTTTGTATATTCATACCAAAAATAATCTAACTGTTGCTAGAATGATATAAAATTCTTTTACAAAAGGTTCACACACAAAATTGGAATTAAACTTTACCTTTTTTGATTGTTCAAACATAACTTTTTTTAATAAAAGAAATTCTTGTGCTGAATAGCAATGAAATGAATTTTAAAAACACACTGAAAATTACAATTCATTTTTTAAAAATAAATATTATTAAGTTTTAAGTATAGATTTTGTTTCTGTTCAATCCGAAAGAAAATAATGTGTATTATAAAATTATACAAGTGTGAATTGTCAATATTTTTTTTTTTTTTTTAATTATTTTTGGTAAGATCTGGGCTGAAAGTTCACACTTGATATTGCATAATGTTTTTACTGAAATAATATCTTCAGAGATTTTTGTTATTAAACTATAGAAACTCCCACACATTAAAAATTACACACAAGAGAGAGTGAAACATACATATTTTAGTATTAGAGCTATTTGTTTGTATTGTGCATTTTTTTTTTTTGTTTAACATATTTAAATGTCTCAGTCCCAAATTCATTTGGGAATCAAACTGTGTGGCTGGCAATGAGATCTAGAGTTTGATTTATCTTGGTTTTGTAGTAATCAAATTTTCATGTCTGTTGTATTGGGAATCAGATGTCCTACTGACCTTTCTAGTGGCTAAGGGATCTGTACCACACAAATGTTTGTAGTAAAAAGAGGGAAAGGTCTTTCTATGTTTAGCTTTGATATAAATATCATCACTTAGAGATTAATATGATCTTTACCAAGCAACAGAAACCATATCACTCGAAGACTTCTGACAGTGTTAACAATAAAAATGAGTGGCCCATATAACTAAATAAGTGACTAATAAGAAAAGTCAACATGATAACTTTTCCACACTGCCAAAATCAAAAAGTTTAGAAGGAAACTTCTATCATACTTAGAAAGATGTATAACATATAGTGGACTTGAGAAGTGTAATTTGCTGAAATACTAAAAGATTTTATAAATTCTGGCCAAAAATAATACCAACTGTTCGGTCAGTGAGTGCCAAATGTTTGCTGTATGGAAACAGCTATTTTCACCGTTCACCAATCATGCTTAGAAAGATGTATAACATATAGTGGACTTGAGAAGTGTAATTTGCTGAAATACTAAAAGATTTTATAAATTCTGACTAATGATAAAACCAACTCTTCAGTCAGTGAATGCCAAATGTTTGCCATATGGAAACAGCTATTTTCACTGTTCACCTATCATGCTTAGAAAGATGTATAACAGACAGTGGACTTGAGAAGTGTAATTTGCTGAAATACTAAAAGATTTTATAAATTCTGTCCAATGATAAAACCAATTGTTCGGTCAGCTATTTTCACCGTTACCATACAACAAGAAATGTTTATTACTTTTTAACAAATATCTCCAAATTTTATTTGGAAGATCACTGATTAAATTTGGAGGAAACATTATGTTCCCTATTAATTGAAAACTTAATTACGTTTTCAGTGTAATGGAATTATTAGTGCTGCCCTCAATTGTAAATAATTTCATATAATTAGCTGAAACTGATTAGATCAAATTTTCAATTTATTGATATTTCTTGAAGTCTTTGAATCACCATTTATCAAACAGGCCTTATATACAAGATTATCTTACATACAAGATTATCTTTTATTCCATTTATATAAGGATTGTCTTTGTACTGCTTTTAAATAGAAAGTTTTCTCTTTGTATTTTCCATCTATTCATCTATTTACTATAATTATTCTTGGTTAATATACACTCCTAATCTTAGGCTACAAAATTCTGGGAAAACAAACTCACCCTATGCATAGAAAATTCACTGACTTTTTAAGATTTATAGCAGCAAAATTTGATTTAAAGACTGGATCCATGTGGGATTGTGAAAGAAAGAAAATAAAAAAACAATAAAAACAAAGAATTTCATTTTCCTATAATGCAAAAGTGTTGTAGCATACCTATGGATGATAATAGATAATGTCCCCATTCACATAAATATAGTAGTAAAGACTGTATGTTGGTCTGCAGTTTGAGATTTTTCTTCCTCCGTATGAATCCGAATACGTTCGTCGCCAAGTGTTGTATATGGCGAATGAATTTTTTTTTTCTTCCTCTGTATGAGTTCGAATCCCTCGTCGCCAAGTTGTTATAGAGAAGTTTCACAGTGGAGGCTTGTATTTCACTAAGTCGGTCCTAAAATAGGTTTGACGTACAAAACATTAGAAACTTGATATAATAGGTAATGATGCAGCAATCTAGTTGTGGTGGCTGATACTTTAATATCCGACTAACGGTCGTCTGACATCAACTGACTGACCAACTCCTCTGAGCCACTGCTATTACTACTCCTACTTATTATAGGTGGGAGAGTCTATTAACAATAGAATAGGGGTGTTCCACTATAACAGTTGGTCTGCAGTTTGAGATTCATCTCCAGTTGTGCTGGTCAAATGTTCTGCCTCCAGGCAGAGAGGATCCTAGACAAGGCTCTGTCGAAGTGCAGAGTCTTGTCAGCTACCCAACCCTGTTTTATACATGGTCTATGGGGAATTTTTAGCCAAGCCTATGGGCTCAGATACCCTACATTAAATTCGGCCTTGTGCCACATCTGGAGTGGTTGGTAGATATCCTGCAGTTAGAGATTCATTGCTTAATTCACTTGACTCCCTTCTAGCAGTTGACTATGTCTACGTGCCCACTGGTGAATCTTTATGTATGTTGTTCTTGCCTTAATTTTTTATCCTTCATTACCAACCTTCGTTTGATTATTCTATTCAGTAACCTTCCCTAGGCTACAACAAAAAGTAAACCAAAGAGGGTTTCAGTCATGTGTGAATTTTATGACCCCCACTTCTGAAAAGAACATGATGTTTTTTGTTTTTTTTTCACCTTCCAACTACAGAGTTCAGACATATTTGGTAGCCATGCCAATGTAGGGGAGATTCAGCCATCTTCACTCAATGTAAAGCTGATTTGAGATTGTTCTCCACACATTCACATCTTTTTGAATCAATGAACATTGGCCAATCATTTTCTACTCAAGTCTTCATTTTTTTTATTGCAGTCTACCAACATTCAAATTCTGTCAGCAGCACAAGGCCAAATACAACCTACCACAGGAACAAGCAACTCCACCCTAGGGACATGCCATCTAGATAGGCAATATAGGCAGTGCCTGCCCTGAATAATATAGGTCAGCAGCTACATTTTCCTTCTGTGGCTCAATATGCACTCAAATCCAACACAATTATGAAAGTTACTCTGATTATTAGGCATAAAATTCAAAATATTTTATTTTTGTAGATTAACTACATAAAGCTCACAAGATGCCTGAGTAATTATTAATGGCACACACCTGCTCCACCCTCTTAAAACCTACTTGGTACAGAAACTACCACAGCAATGTGGTGAAGCTGTGGCTCTATACTCCACTGTAGAGTCTACAGTACTTAGATAGACACTTACATACATTTAGTAAAATTAATGACAGGCTATGTAAAAAATAGGAAACACAGATCTAATGTGTTTTGCTTTTATTAAAGCTTTCTCAGACAATTAAATATGGAGGAGAAAAAGAAAGAACATTCTGATATTTTTAAGTTTTGTGTTCTTTGTTTTTCATTGGTTAAGCAGACCTTATGTGTATCTATTTTGTTAAGCTGTGTTTGTGTGTATGTATATCATAATTCTAGTTTAGTTATGTAGGATTTGAATGATTGTGTGTGTGTGTGTGTGTGTGTGTGTGTATCTACTAGGTAATTTTAAAAGAAAAGTTTGGTATTTTTAATTTTTGTAAATTTTTCATTGGTGAGGCAAAATTCTTGTACATCAGTCCAGACAAGCAGTGTTCATGTGTATGATTCACGTGTGAATGTGTATCATAATTCTAGTTTGTCTATTGTAGGATTATAATGTATGTGTGTGTGTGTGTGTGTGTGTAATCTAGTAGGCATTTTTATCCATGTTTGGTGGTTGTCTGTAGGCTGATTTGGGTATGTTTTGTGTGCAGGCAAAATTTTTTATGTTACGCCAGTTGTAGTAGGACATGTAGCAGATTAGAATGTCTACATGTTTGCTAATAAAGAAGAAAGGATAATTGAAATTCTGTTGACTTACAAAGTTTTTCCAGAAGTTTTGTTGGATATTGGTTGAGGAAAGACCTTTGGCCTTACTTCTGCTGCATCAGTGTCTGTGCAGAAAACTAAACTGGTAAATATCATAAACACAAAATACATCTGGTAGCTAAATAAACAGAATGTATAGCCTCGAATAATCAGGGTGCACAGGTGTCCTGAGCAGAAAGAAATGCATGCACATGTGGGAGCATGCCAGAAGAAGTGTGTCCACTAGGCAACATACTGGAAGAAGGTGTAGTCATATGAAGTTGCATAAGTGTCCAAATGTTTTATGTCTCTGTCAATTCCTGTGTGCACAACTAACTTTTTTGATTCTCCTTCACTCTACCTATTTGCCACAAGTTGAGCAATAAAAATATTTATATATTTTGATATATAAGCCTGCTGCCTTATTTGAGCCCAGCAGCAATATACTAATGTTTTACCTTATCTGTTATAGAAAATGTATAACATTTGTGCTTCAAGCAACATGAAGCACTTCCTGTGTTCACTGGAAATATAACTTGGCACTATATATCAGCAGGTTCTAATAAAAATGCACAAAAATAAAAATACCTTAGCAGAGTTCAAAAGTCCTCAGAAAATATCTGATGTGGCAGTTAGCAACAATACATAGTAGCAGCAAGGTTCATGCAATGATCCAACAATACTTGGGGAAAATTTGTACTGGATAACAGATTTCCAGCTTGGTGAATTTACAAAAAACTGTAGAGCCTTAAAAGAGAAAATGCAAAGATGAGAAGACAACAATGAAAATCACAGAAAGAAACTGAACATGGATTGAAGAACAATCAAAAATGCTGTATCCTTAAAGGGGTTACAAACAGACAAAGTTGGTACTTGAGTGAAAGGAACAGTAACACAGGTGGAGATGAAAGAAAGAGAGGTTTATTGTAAAAGAGAATACACTACTGAAAGACAGGGATTCAAAGAAAGTTAGTAATTCTGAAAAAGGATATTTACCTTACATCCCTATGTGGCAAGAAAACAAGGCCATTGAAAAGAAATGATAAGAAAAAACTGAGAAATGTATTTTGGCAAAAATTCCCCATACACCACATATACATAGGGTCGGGTAGCTGTCTACCACACCAGATGAGACTGCCCTTTGGCATAGTTTCACGTGGGTTCCTCTCTGCTCGAAGGCAGAGAGTTCAACCAGCAAAGCTGGAGACAAATCTCCATTTTAATTTGCCAAACAAGGTTTTTTTACAGGGCTTTCCAACATCAAACATATATGGCACAAGGCCATTTTTAATGTAAGGTTAAAACTGAGCATATAGGCTCAGGAGAAAATTCCCCGTAGACCCCACAAAAAACAGGGTCTGGTAGCTGTCTACCACTCCAGACACTGCCCTTTATCAGAGCCTCATCTGGGTTCTTCACCATCCGAAGGCAGAGAGTTTCACTAGCTTAGTTGGAGACGAATCTCCAACTAATTGCCGAAGCAAGATCCCAGATATATCCTATGCTCAGTATATATAGCTATTGATATAGTCAGTCCACATAGGTGATAAGGAGTGTGGGACACCTCCCCTTGAGCTAATTTTCCCATGAAATTTTGCTCAATACCTCTTCTTTTTAGGGCCGGGACATAATTGCTTGACTTTTTTCCTCTTCCTAGTACTTTTTTGTCTTATCAGCACACACACACACACACAAAAATGTAAATGAAAACATTGGCACCATAAGTAAAAATCTGGCTTTAAGACATTGGAAAAATATTAAAAGTGTAGTAAACAAGTGGATTGACCAGCAAGGAAATATTTAAAGAATTTGGTGTTGTATATGTAAACTGTGAGAAAAGGTGGAGCATATTCAAGAAAATTTGATGTTTTCATATTGTACCAAACGACTACCTTTAAGTAAACATTCCAAAGAGAAATTTATAATCTGGCTGAAGTAGTATATGAAAATTGATGGGGGAAAAAAAAAGACAGAAAATTGCATATAGAAAAATGATTCATTAAAAAATGGGACAAAAAATTTGGGTTTTGTCGTCCTTAAGTATGTCGGAAAGAAGAGTTGTTAGTGAAATTAACAGCAGAATTACCATATTAGAAATAAATGGCTACAGAACCATTCTAAGTATCACACCTACATAAACCATTTCATAAATGACATGGTGCAAGGTACCAACAAACAAGAAACCTCATAACTGGCATCAAGAAGAGAAAGCTGAAATACTATGGGTACATCATAAAAGACAAAAATCTTTCCACTGCAATTCTACAAGGTATTACTTTAGACATAAGAGGCATACAGGAGAAAAAAATGGCTGCCAATGTCACTGACAGGATTGGAAGATCAGAGAGACTCAGATATCAGCATGCAACTGAGATATGGAGGGAACTGATCAGGCATTCAGCAACCATGAGCTCACATTTGTTAGTTCACCCAATACAAGGCTCAAGGGCCACTCAATGTAGAGTCATACTGAACAGATTGTTGTAAGGGAGGGGGAAGGAAAGGGAAGTGCACATTATGAGAACATGTAGGATAGATATTGGTTGAACCTAGACATGAAAAGAGCACAATTGCAGTTGCCAGGGAAGCACCCCCTCGGAAGTTTATTCCATATTTCTGATTATGAAGCTGTCTGAAAGGAACTTATTTCTTAAAGGAGAACCAAGGAAATGGGATGAGTTGAAACTGTGAATATGGTATGGCGGGTCATAACTGTGAAGGTCTGGAAACAAGGAATGTAGCTCATATGAACATCTGCCATATTAATAGGTATAGAATACTGAAAGAATAGTAACATTTCATCTGTGGGACAAGGGTTGCAGCATAGAGAATAATCCATCACCCACAAGGGTGCGTATTATGACTGTGAAACAGTAGCCATTCTGCTTGTTCATAATTGACAGGAAAAGCTCTATTAATGAAAAAATTGAATAATTTTTTTTTTATTTTTGTTTTTTTTTTTTTTTGTTGTTGATCGAAATTTCCTACCTTGGTCCATCAATAGTAGATGGGCATCCCAGAAGAGGGTCCCCACTTCTTTCCATATGTCATGATATTGATGAAATCTTCTGGTCATAACCATCTGGATTATATTAAATTTGCTAAAATCTTTAATGTTGTGCATGCTTGCAGTACTTCAAAATGAAGTACAAAAGGCTCGATTATCTACTTCGAGATCTCTGAGCATATACACTACAGTTGTGAGACTAGTTGTCATACATGCCACTAAATATTATATTTTGGCCCATCATATATATATATATATATATATGTGTGTGTGTGTGTGTGTGTGTGTGAAAAATATATAGAAAATAGGAAAAGAAATCGTTTCTTTAGTATTTTTTGTTTTTATTTTTAGAAAAAAACAGTGCTTGGATACAAAAGTAGAGCTAAATTAAATTATTTATTTACAAACAAGATTTTATGGAAAACCCTGTTTCAAACAAATGATACAAGAATGATTAACCCAACCAGACCGACATCGGTAAGATAAGCAAAAAAGAATCCTAGAAAGAATTACTTGGCAAATTAAAAACCACCTTGGATTAAAATTATGGATTAATACCAAAGATGTCATCAATTGGTTTACCAATTTAAAAATAAACCTGATTGCACCCTATTACAGTTTGATATTGTGGATCTGTTCACGACTGTCCTGGAGTTTGCTGCTGTGTAATCTGACCTGACAAAGGAAGAAATAAATATAATTCTCAGTGCAAAAAAATCTGTCTTCATTCATAATGGGGACCAATGGATTAAAAACAATAATGACCATTTTGACATCACTATGGGATCTTAAGACTCTGCAGAGTCTTCTGACCTTGTTGGTCTTTTAATACTGTACAACCTGACCGCGCACCGTGAATTAGATATTAAGGACATCGGGCTGTACAGAGATGACGGGCTCATGGTAGTGAGGAGTTCCACTAATTTTAAAATAGAGAAAATTAGAAAGATTATATATAGTGAATTTAGAAATCTAAATTTCAAAAACAACAGTCTGTACTAAATTAAAAAGGGTAAACTTCCTCGACGTAACTCTAGATTTAATAAACAACACATACCTACCTTATAGAAAACCTAACACTAACCCCTTGTATATACACCCTAAGTCAAACCACCCTCCATCCATAATTAAGCATATACCCTCATCAATAGAGAATAGAATCAGCATTAACTCCGCTAATAAAGAAATATTCCAACAACACAGTAATTTTTATAACGCAGCCCTAAAAAATAGTGGATACAAAAATGCTAACATCAATTATAGAAACAATTGTACTAACCAGAAGAAAAACAGGAAAAGAAAAATCATTTGGTATACCCCTCCGTTCAACCAAATGGTTAGTATTAAGCTAGGACATAAATTCCTAGCTTTAATTGAAAAACACTTTCCTACCAATAGTAGACTTAGTAAAATATTTAATAAAAACACCCTAAAATTAAGTTACAGTTGCACTGAAAATCTAGAAAGTATAATAAAAAAACACAATAATAAAATCCTGAATAAACCCCCATGCCAGAATAGTATTAATAAAAACCCTACACTTAAATTAGACAAAAATAGTGAAAAATTATGTGATTGTAGAAACCCAGAAGACTGCCCATTGGAAAATAAATGCTGCGTAAAATCTGTGGTATACCAATGTACTATCTCATCCATTGAGAGTCCTAATACTAATATGATATACATTGGGTCTACGAAGAATGAATTTAAAACCAGATGGAGGCAGCATAAGTGCTCCTTCAACAATATTAATCAGAAATCAGACATCTCTATCTAAATATTTTTGGCATTTGAAGGAAATGAATAAAACACCAAAAATAAAATGGAAAATTATAAACAAAACTAGAACTTGTAAAACATGGGATGACCCATGCCCTTTATGCCTACATGAAAAACTACACATTATCAAGTTTCTAAATAATAAAAATTTATTAAACAATAGACATGAGTTAACGGTTTTTTGCTGACATCATCAAATTTTCGCATTGAATAATTAGCATAAAAAACAAACAATAAAATAATAAATACAAATTTTAAACTCCATAGTCTAAATAAAAAGTTTAAATGCCCTACCCAAAAAAAAAAAAAAAAAAACCCTTTATGAAGTCGTCAAAAAAACAAATGTTAGCGAATTATGACAGTTTTTTTTTATATACACAAAACCCTTTCAGAAAAAAAAAAATTAAAATAATAAATCTCCATAGACACTTAACTAGACTAGACGATGTCATCTTCCGCTTTAAATTTAGACACCCCAAGCTTACCTTGATTTGACCTCTTTGAATGTAACTGAGATATTGATACAAATTATTAACCCTTACGCCCCTTTTTTTTAAATAATTGCTCTAGCCGTTACCATAGTAATTTTAATTTTAATAATGAATATGCTTATAAAAACGCGTAAATTTCAAGGAATTAGTTAAAAAAAAAAATTTTCGCTTGAAGATGGAACAGAGCTTGGTACTTTAATTCAATTTAATTCAAATAATTATATTGAAGTTTTCGGCTCTTGTTTTGAAACATGAGAACTCTTATGTAGCGTTGGAATCATTAGTGTTATTATACATTTAAAAGTTAAAATATATATTGAGTTCTATATAGCTACTGAAATTTTTTTGTTATTTATTTTGAAAATTTCCTTTCTATATTTGTGTGATAACGCATTTAAAATAAAAAATAATTAATGTCAAATCTTTTTGGGTTTTTGAATTTGAAATGAGCGGATGTCTACCAATTTTTTGATAAATATTATTTAAAACAGTAAAGGAATATATATATTTAATATATATATATATATACATATTACACACACACCATTGAAACTTTAAAAATAGTCTTTTTATATAAAATTCCTAAAAACAATATACTATATAAGACAACTTCGTTTAAATCATTTGACGATTAGATTATATAAACCCTAGAATAGCCAATTAAAACTATGAATTATTAATTTTTCATTGGTTAGTGTTACTGTTACTACTCTGTCTTGGTCTATTTTATAAAGATATTGAGCACTTTAGGCTATTGCTTAGGCATGTATCTGTTTTTTCTTTTTTGTTTATGCATCCTTTCCCTTTTGTCTTTTTTTCAAAGTATTTGTTATTTTTTATTTTTTCATTTCACAGGATTTGTGTTGGTATTTGGAAGCCTTACTAACATTCTGATATGATTATCCACATACACAATATAATTTCTAAAGAATTAAGATTTATTTTTAATTAAAATTTTTTTAAAATAACAAACAAAAGAGAACATTTTTATATGCAGTCAACATGGAAATTATTCATACACTCATCAATTTTTATTATTTTTATATATTTCTCAGAATATAAGCCTCTATGATGAAATTATTTTATATGTTAGATAAATACAAAAAAGAAAAAGAAAAATTTTATAAAACTCAATTTTCAGAACAATAGGTTAAATACAACAAATTTGACAGGCAAATTATGTAAGATTGAAAAAGACAAATTTATTCGTACACTATGAAAAAGAGAAAAAATTGAACAAGTTTCACAATATTAATAGTCAATAGCATGATTTTCATTATTATAATAGTATAATCATTTTATAAAATTTTTATGTATTTATTTATATATATTTTTCTATATTTTTCTTCCATTCAAATGATTTTGTTCTAATTTGTAAGGTGTTTGGTGAAAACCAGTGATTTATTCAAACATTTTAATTCTTGCCAGCAAAAAATTATTGGATTCATGTTCAGGACTTATTAAATTCGCATTACAATTTTTTTTTAATCAAAAAATTTTCAAAAAAGCCTTGCACTCAATGATTTTGAACTTTTATTTACATTTGTCTGCTTGCTGGAAATTTTAAATGTGAGAATAGATACTAAGAAGACATAAATGATAATGAAATTAAGAGAATTTAAATTTTTTAAAATTTAGAAGCCATAATCAAACTAACAATAAATAGATGATATTTTCACCTTGGAGCTAAAACAGTTCCAAAAAACATGAAATATGAAATAAATTTTTTAATCAAATTTCTTATAGTTTTTTGGATGAAATTTCTACACCCTTTATATGCCAAATATTTTCTTACATCATCATATATATAAAAAGGTCATTTTTGTTTCATTACTCTTTTAGGTATTGTTCCTAAAAAGCAATTTCCTTTGTTCCAAAAATAAAAGGCAGTTTAAATGAAAACAATGATGACAAATTTTGAAGAATATTCATCAAGTTAGGTTTAGAATACAACCCATTTCTATTTAAACAATGTTGTATTGTGTGAGCACTTCTGCTTATACCCATCGTATCCAAATTTTTGGCAATGTCTTTCAAAACAACTCTTGGGTTTATATTAACCTCATGACATAGTTTTTTTTCAGTTGACAATTTGAGTTTTCTTCCATACCCAGACAAATTCTCTGTCATGCCAAACTGTTTAAAAAACTTTATAATGGACTGTACCATAGATCTAGGGATAGCTACTTGATTTGAAATAATGCTTCTTAACTATTTCTTGATTTGTGAAAGTTAATAATAATTCTGTCTCAAGTCAACATTAAGCTCCTTTGTCTTCCCCATCATGTTGTTAACATAAGAATAACAATGGTGACACTCTATGCATCACATAATGTTTTTTGCTGGATTTATATCAAATATTCTACTGAATAAATAGTCTAGAAGGTTTTCACCAATAAAATAATTATGTAAATTACTTATACTTACAAGAATCAATCAATTTAAAACATTATTTCCTACTATACGAATAATTTTGTATTTTCCTATTTTGCATAATACGCCTGTTGTATTTAACCTAATGTTCTAAAAATTGAGTTTTATATTCCTTTTTGTGCTTATTAATATATAAAAACTGGCATCATCCGAGCATTAGATTCTGAGAAATGGATAAAAATATTCAAGATGATGGGTGTGCGAATAATTGTCATTGACTGACTATATATATATATATATATATATATATATATACACATCATACATATATATATATATATTTTTCAAAAGCCACCCTATCAGGCAGCATTTAAAGCTAGCTCCTGCAGAGCTCTTAATTGGGCCTTCATCAAAAAAAAGGTAGGGAGTAGATGCAATAGACAACAATAAACTATAGAAGAACTCAAAATTTATTGCTGCATTTATTTATTGCATTAACATTTAAACTTACCTTTTCAAAATTTAATGATAATTCTTCTGAAGTGACTTAATTTAAACAATGTGATGTATGTAGGTCCTTACTTTTTACAAACATCTTTTTTTTTTTTTTAACTTCATTGTGATTTTCACTGGATTTCACAATTAGTTTTGATTATTCACAAATTTATTTCCAAGTTATAAAAATTGTTATCATACAAAAAAAAATTTACCAGGGAAGAAAAAAAATTAAAAAAAAAAAAAATTCAGTATCGGTTTTGGGAATCCAAAATTTCATGATTGCTGGTCCAGACCTGGCATGGAATGTTTTTAATTTGCCTACGAAGTCGGCCCCAATTCCAAAAAATGTTTATGATATGTTGGGCTATGCCCTCTAGAGTAAGGTTGAGAAAGTGTGACACATGACACACTGATATTCACATTTATATATCATATATATTTTACACACCACATATTGCCCTATTTGTTAAATGTTAGTGTCTCTTTTTTACTGGGAATATATGATCATGTATCTACATTTCAACAATGACAATATTTGTTGTCTAAGTAGCAGTCAAATATGTTGAATTAAAAATAATTTCAAAGTAAAAATATTTCCATTTAAAATGCTTAAAGTAAACTGTAAATATAAGAAACTTATGTACTTCCACTTGGCACTTGAAATATTTGCTACTGCCAAACTGGTCAATGAATGTGGCATTTTACCAACAACAGAGGAAGTATCCCACAGTCACTTCATATTTCCACTTATTTGTCACTTTTTTCTATTATAATAGCTTTTGTTTTTTTTTTTTTTTTTAATTTATTTGATTTACTGTTGGATATGGTGGTGCTTTAGTGGTATAAAACTTAAACACTAGTTTATATATCTGTATTTTTAAGAAAAATTGAACAGTTAAAAACATTTAACTCTAAACAATGGCATGATGGTTAAGTGAGTTATAGATGAAATTTCATTTACTTGATCTCACAAAATATGAGGGTCAATCAACAAGTAATATCTGTTCTTATTTAAAAGTAAATCTAAGCAAAGTATTAATAAAATGGAAAATTTTGTTAGAAAAAAAAAAAAAATGTATTAAACCTAAATAATTATCAGTCTTCCATTAAATGTTGGACAATCTCCTTACAGATGAAGTCAACAGAAAAGTGGTTCTACAGAAGAAAACTGAGAATACTGTGGACTAAAGATGTGAATGAGTTTTTAAAGAAAACAGGAATAAAAATAGTACTTAAAATAATAGAGAGATAATTGAAATTTCTAGCACGCATAATGAAGAAAGGAGATTGGAGAATTTGACACTAACAAGACATATTGAAGGCAAGAGAGGCAGACAGAGGAAAGCAGTGAGCAACCTACATAATGGGCTTGTGTAAATGGATGGTAGAACATAGATTGGGAGATATAATATTTAAATAAAAAACAATCATTGTTAAAAACTATAAAGGATTGAAAGTTGTGGATATTGATGATCACCCACGTCCTGAAAGGATGCAGTATATAGAAGACGTCAGAATTCCTGGTGTCGGTGTAGAAGGCCAGAAGGAAAATACATTATCTTATCTTTTCCTACATATAATCCTTTTTCAAAATAACTACTTCTCTTGAAGCTGTGAACTGTCATAGAATTTATGATGGTGTTTTTTTTTTTTTTTTTTTTTTCTGTGGGCGGTGGGGGGGGAAAAAGTGCTGAATATATTCAGAGGCTAGCAAATATTTGTTGAAAACGTAATATAAACACAGTAAGGAAATGGGTTAGTAGCGTTAACAGCATTTCTAGAGAAAAGGATTGGAGGATTCATTTTGCAGGTTATTTAAAGCCATGACTTTTTTGGATTCTAAGAATTTGGAGGTGGGGTAAGATTTTTTTTGTGATACAAATTTTGCAAATTAATTAACCCATAGCTGGAGGGACAAAAAAGTGGATCTATACCTTTTTCAAGGGTATTTGTATGTAACTGACTATAACAAATCCAACTTAAATTGGAACTCTACTCTGAAAATTAACAATGCCAAGCCATTATTCATTACACTACCTGCATGTCCAAGCTTACAGTATCTGCTATTCCCAAATGGTCACATCTAGGTACTGACCAAGCTAGACATTGCTTAACTTTCAGTGATCGCAGGGGAACTAGTGATATGGCCATATGGCCCTAGAAAGGAGAAACTTACCAGAGTGACAATACCTGCAGTTAAAGATTAATTGATTATGGGAAGGACATGAGGTCACATTCTTGTTACAACTGAAGGCAGTATTACAAATCTATGGTAATTAAAGCAGTACATTGTTTACCAGCTTTTGTAATTAACTTATCAAAGCTTTCCATCCTGGATAAGTGTTGTTGGACTAGAATATATTTATTATAACATATCTGATGAGATTGTGTACCTGTTCAAGGTGTACAGATTAGAGAACTACTGAATAGATTGAGTTAGAAATATAGCAGACATGCTTTTTGTAGCCAGGTGAACAATAGGCATGTCAAGATCATCCCAGTACAGAAAACAAAGAAAAGGATATTTTAATAGAAATCTGACAAAACTGCTTTTAATTCAGACTTATCAATATGAGCATAAAATGCATGGAAATGTTTAATATTTTTTTTATAAAATAAATTTAGCATTGAACAAGAGATCATTTAGATGTCTTTGAAAAACTGCATAATAAAATTTGTAACACACAAGGGAGTTCTTTATTATGTCGAGTTTTTGCATAATAAGATTGGTGTTAACTGATGTTAGTATATTTATAAACGCTGGTATATCCTAGAAATTTTACCAAGTGAATTTCAACCTATAATATTAGATTTTGTATTTGTAACATATTTGATAGCATGAAATTCCATCTAACTCAAGGGTTGTTCATAATATTATAAATAAATATCTCTAAAGTATAAATATCAATAATTATGCTATTAATTTTATATATATATATAAATTGTCATAGGTTTTACACAAGAAGCAAGATATTGTAGTTATCAAGTTATGGGGCACAATATTGGAAATTAAAAAAATGTCTGTAGATAATAGAACAAACAAAATAGAAAATGAAAACATTGGTAAGCAAAGAACAAGTAGTGAAAAAGAAAAATGGTTTTAAGAATTTCATAAAAAGAGATCTGAGAAAAATTAAACAGGTAATAACTGGATTAATCCACAAGAAAAATATTTCAAGAAGCTTGTGTTGCAAATGTAAACAAAATTCAGAACAGTAAGAGCATTGATTAAAAACTGGAAAGCAATCAAACTACCACTGTTAGGAAGAGAAACGTATAAATTGAGGAAAGTGGATGAAAACTGATTTCTTCACAGTATCTTTTAGTGATGAATATAGAGCTATATTGGATGAACATGATGGCTGCATTAGAGGGTGGGTTATACAAGGAAATAGTTGGTATAGTCAGTATAATTACAAGTCTCCTCAAAGTTGATAAGATAAATGCATAGAATTAATGTATGTTCTTAGGCAATACATTTTTTTGAGTTGTACATAACACAACCCTCTTTATGTCCTTCTAAGATGTTGAAAATCTAGGCTTTCCAGAATTTCCTGTCTTTTTTAGCTCTTAATAAATTGTCTTTTTTCTGTCTCTCCTAATCCCTATTCTACCAAGCTCATCAGATAGGTTATGCACTGCTTTCCTCTGTCTCTCTTGCCTTCAATGTCTTGTATATTTTCTAAGTCCTCTTTCCTCAATGTGTCATAGCATCAGAAAGAGACAATTGAAATTTCTAAGTATAAGTGTCCTTTTTGCTTCCTTATTCTCTGAAACTTTGTCATTGCTCACATGTTTGGTCCCTGTTATTCTCATTATCCTTCTGTAGAACCACATAAAAAGCATTAAGCTATTCATTGAAGACAATGCTCTTTCACTTATCAAAATGGGTTTCAAAGACACCCAATTAATGGAATGGCATCATCCAGATATTAATTCAATAGAACACTTGTGGTCCATCATTAAAAAATAAGATCACAGGGAAGCAAGTTGAAACAGTAGAAAAAGCTAAAGCAATGGATTATCAACTAATGAAGGTTACAGAATATTATGGGCTGCCAGATTAACATATAAACTAAAAAAAAGATACTTTATTAAAAGGTATATAAGATAGTGAACTTCATTAGGCTATAGATGTTCGGACTATCAAGTAAAAATAAATGTTGCACTTAGTTTATGTGATATTCCCCATAAATTATAATACATTTTATTACTTAACAAAACAACAAAAAAATATCCATAAGCTGAAACCACATATGATAGATTACTCATTAATATATCTTGTGGATGTCCCATACTTTTGGCCTTGTGCCACATCTAAGCTTATATTTAAAAAAAAAAAAAAAATCAACATATATTATGAAAATTTTACTAACATCACTTGGTTAATACCAATCATATTGTGAAAACCTTGACCTACATTTAATGAAATTTGACATCAGATCTGTTTTTAAAAAAAAAAAAAAAAAAAAAAAGAGTATTTGCAGTTGAAATATTCTTTGCTGTAAATCTGCCTCACTTATTGCTCCAGGAATAGAAAACTTGAAAAAAAAAAATAAATAAAAATAAAGAAAGACATTTTAAAAAAAAAAAAAAAAAAAAAAAACAAAACT
>CAHIKZ030003690.1:0-12500 GCA_903632075.3 Acanthosepion pharaonis
TAAAAAACCTTTTAATAAAGGAAAAAAAATTAAACTATTTAGAATATTTTTTAAAACTACAAAATTTTGATTTAGATTTAAATAAATGTTTAAAAAATCCTTTCTTTCCAAAAATTTTTTTTTTTTTAAAAAGGGAAAGGACCTGAAAGAAATTTTTTCAAAGATTCCTGTTTTTTTTTACAAAACTGAATATAAGGGTTTTTTTAACAAATTGAAAAGTTAAAAAAGTTTTTTTTGGGTTTTTTTCCATTAAATTTTAAATTTTTTCTTTATATAAATAAATTAAAAATTTATTTTAATTAAAAAAAAGGTGAAATTTTTTTATTAAAATTTTTTTTTAAAAAAGGTTTTTTTTATTAAAGTTTTAAAAAAGTTGATAAAAAGTTTTAAAAAAAACCAAAAAAAAATTTTGGGGAAATTTTAAACCCAAATTAGGGGAAAGTTATTTTTTTTTAAAAAAAAATTTTTCCAAAAAAAAAAAATCCCCTTTTTGTAATCTTTAGCCATTTGCAACTTGGGGAAAAAATGATTAAAAAAGAAAGGGGAAAATTGATTTTAAAAAAGTTAAATTTTTTTTTTTTTAAAAAAGCTGTAATTTTCCAAAACCAAATTTGAAACTTCCGATTTTATTTAAATTCTGTTTTTCTGTAACTTTTTTGGGAACATTTTCGAAATATGTTGGGTTGTTTATTTTTCTTGTTTTCCAAACCAATTTTATAAATTTTTTTTCCCCCTTTAAACCCCAATTTTTTTTTAAATTTAAAAATTTTAAAAAAAATTCCATTTTTCCTTTTAAATTTCACCATCTCTCCCCTTTTTTTAAACCAATTCCATTTCATAATTTGGATGTATTTTTTCCTTTCAAATTAAAAAACAATGTGTCTTTTTTTTGTTGATTTTTTCGTTCAATTTTAAAAATTTTTTAAACGCCAGAAAAGGATTTGGTCCCCTTGCCCCTTTTAAAAATCTACAAAAAAACCCCAAAATTGGCAAAAAAAAAAAAAAAAAAAAAAAAAAAAAAAAAAAAAAAAAAAAAAAAAAAAAAAAAAAAAAAAAAAAAAAAAAAAAAAAAAAAAAAAAAAAAAAAAAAAAAAAAAGGGGGGGGGGGGGGGGGGGGGGGGGGGGGGGGGGGGGGGGGGGGGGGGGGGGGGGGGGGGGGGGGGGGGAATATAGATTATTTATTGTTTTTAAATAAAAAATAATATATTATAAAATTTTCTGAAATTTTAGATTTTTATATTTATATTATTTTATAACTTTTTTCTTTATATATATTTTTTCTTATATATATATATTTTTTTTTTTTCTTTTTTATATATATGTATATATATATATATATACATATATATATATATATATATATATTTTTCTTATATATATATATATATATATATATATATCAATATAAAAATATATATATTATATCAAAATAATATAAAAGAAAATTTTAAATTAAAAATAATATATGAAAGAATTTTTCGAGGTCTGTAAAGATATTTTATTAAGCCCACACGTTAGTTTAAGTTTATAAAACAGGTGTACAGACACAAACGTATTAAATTAACGAAGCATTACAAAAAAAAAGAAAAAATTAGACACCACTTTAACGTTAACCTACTTTAACATAAAACAAGATTATTTTCTCTTTATTAACACTTTTGTTTCATGATAAATTTAAAAACTTGATATCCACTAATGTTGTCCGTATTTCCTATGTGTCTGACTCATTTTGTAAACTTTATTTTGAAACTTCTGTCCAACAATAATCGGTGGATGAGAGAAAGTCATAGTCTGGCGACATTTTCACCTGGGCAGGTGTTTGTGCGTTCTACGTCGTATTAACTGCGATGACGTTGCTGAATTCAAATTAAGTTCATTCAGCCGCCGTCCACTTGGTATTTCCTTAACAGGGATATATTTTTTTTTTAATATATGAATATAATTATTTAAATATATTTTGAAGTTTGTCAGAGGAGGTGGGCAAATTGTTTATTGTCTTTATTTAACGTGAAAAATTTTATCATTTCATTCGACCTTTTTAAGTAATTTAAGGTGTAACAATGAGCACTCACCTGTGCGTAGTGCAAAAAAATGGTCTCCATGACAATCCGATAACATTTTCATATTTTATTTATTTTTATTAACAACTTACAGAAAGAAAATGATTTTCTTTTAATTTGACTGATTTAGTCATTTTTAGTCCTGATTTTCTGTATGAAGATCTTTTTTTAGTTTTTGTGCTGGAACTTAAACTTTTGAATCTTAAAGATTTTTTTTTTTAATGTGAAAATTTTTACTTTGAACTTTGCAGGATTCCCTTTGCTAATAAATTAATACGTACGATTTGGGACTGCATGTGTTCTTTAAATTTGCACCAAATTATACATTTTAATTTTTAAGCGACACCATTTCTTACACCTCTTTGTAAAAAAAAAAAAATTAATCTGGATTAAACTTAGTACGAAAACTCCTTTTTTTTTTTTTTTTTTAAACCTTTAATAATTTTGAATAAAAACGTTTTATTATTACTATAACAATATATCAGTTAGGATGGTTTCTATTTAGAACAATACACTAGTTTTGGTGCATTTCTTATTAGAACAATGCGTCAGTCAGTGTGCATTTCATCTTACAACAGTGAAAAAAATGCAAACCTAGAAGTTATTTGTATGCAAGTGATGTGTAGGTTGTTAGTGACTCCATTTCACATTTGCAATACAACTTTTATTGGACTAACCCAAAGTCAGAAGACAACACGGGATTGGAATTGTAAAAAGTTAATAATTTACACGCGGTGAGTCAAAAAGCATGATGGCGGCTAGCATAATTGTTTGTTGATGTAATATCTAAGTGATATCAGTCTATGCCTAACTGAAAAGGGTATTCTTTCCATTAGAGCAATGTAAAAGATTAACTAACTTTTGTACAGTAGACCCCCCCATGAAAACCATGCAATAATAGATTTTTTAAAGTTACCTCTAGTATTTTTGAACGCCGCTATACCTTTGACTGAAGAAGACATCACCCTTCGAAAAAAAAAAAACACCAACAGAAATGTATATATATATATATATATATATATATATATATATATATATATATATATATATATATATATATATAGTGAATTTTTTTTTAAGCACATTGTTTGACCTTCCTATAAAACATTGGATTACATGGCAGAACCCAAATAAAATAACTAAAAGCTTATTGACTTCAGCATTTCAAACTCTTTGCTTACGCAATTTGTGACAGATGTCAGAGTTTATAAATCTTTATTTGCATTATTTATATTCACACTATTGTTCTCATCTTTGTGGTTTTATCACAATGTTTCACTGTTCTAGCCTCTTCTAAAATTCATTTAAAAAAATTATAGAATTTGTACGAGCCCTATGGGACAATGGCCTAGTGGGCAAAAAGCGTTGGTTACATAGTGGTTGCGAGTTCAATCTCTGTGTCAGGCAGTGTTTACTTGCA
Organism: Acanthosepion pharaonis; assembly: GCA_903632075.3. Classification (NCBI taxonomy): domain Eukaryota; kingdom Metazoa; phylum Mollusca; class Cephalopoda; order Sepiida; family Sepiidae; genus Acanthosepion; species Acanthosepion pharaonis. The sequence continues at coordinate 3,481 of CAHIKZ030003690.1, forward strand.
CTTTTTTCATTATAAATATACTTATATATTTGCGTTTTGAAAAATAAATATTTTGATTTAAATTTTTTAATAAAAAAAAATAATTGACCGTCTATAAAAGTAAATTAAATAAAATCTATTCACTTTTAGATTAATTGTAGAATTTTATTTATTGGGTTAACCTGAAGAAATTCTGTTTATACTGCCAAAACGTTGTGATAAAATGAACAAAGATGAGGAAATAGTTCGAATATAAATAATGTATTAAAGATGTACTTATCCAAAAATTCAGACTAAAATTTATAAAACTTACATTGAATCTAATCACTGACTTGTAACAAATAAATAAATAAATAAATAAATAAGCCTCGTTTGTTATTGTGTACGTGCGTGTGTACGGAATTATGTTTTCGTGTGTTTTAACAATCGTCTAATGAACAGCATCATAATCTGGAATCAAAATAATGTCCCGTAAATTTAAGTTTCTTTGTTAAGACTCAGATAATGTAATTGATCTTCTCGACAAAGAACGATGACCTGTTAAAGAATAACAGAACATGAAATATATCCTCCTTTAGACAATAATCGCAGTTCAAAATATTGAAAAAGAAGAAAAATAGAATGAAGAACGGACTTTTACGTTACATTCAAAAACTAGTTAATTCTCTTGGGAAGGTAAATCCATCATCGGAAAATAGCTATGTATTAAATGTAGGACTTGAAAGGTAAAAATTTGGAAAAAAAAAGTTAATGCAAAATTCAAAAACAGAAAAAATGTTTTTTCAAAAATATTTAAGTTTTCCATCAATAAAGAACTCAAATGAAAATGTAATCGAAATAAAAAAAAATCAATCAATATGCATCCGAATAGTACAAAGGATATCTTTTAAATATAAACAATAACGAATCCAGTTGAGGAAGTTAAAAATTGTAATATAAAAAGTTTAAAAAAATAAAAGTTTCCTTGATGAATTGAAATTTTGAAAGTTATCTTCTCATTAATTTTGTCATAAATTTAGATATTTATTTCAGTAAGGGTGTTTATTGGTCTACAGGTTTATGGAAACAAAAAAATTAAATGACCGAAAAGCATTTAAAAAAGAGGATGTCAATCTGGATCATCGATTATTATGAAAGAACGAATGAACATTTATTATCTAGTATGTCACCCTTACATTGAGAGTTCTTTTCACAAACCAAGATGGCTATATCTTTTATATATATGGTGCAATGGTATATATATATATAAACAACTCCAAAATTTGTATATCTCCAATGAAAATTATATATCTGCTTTTTTGACAATAAGATTGCATTGGATATCTACATTAATAAGCCTTTTCATTAAATCCTCCTTTAAAAAAAAGTTTTTCCAAACTCGACTGTATGACTGGATCACGTCTATGTCCTTTTCAACGAGACGAGGAATAAACAAAAAGAAGCATTTCAACCTCACCAGGACCTTCAATGGGGCTTCAATCCATTTAATATTTTATATTATATTCTCTGAGCAAATGAAATGTTCAGAACTGGTTATTTAATATTCCATACCACAACCCAAACGAATTTACGAACAGATGATGAATGGCACTAAACAGATGACATGTATCATTCTTAGTTGAACAAGATGAATGAATGGCACTAAACAGATGACATGTGTATTCTTAGTTGGGACAAGATTTGAATGGCACTAAACAGATCTTAACCTCAATTCTTAGGGTTAACCGAATTTATTAAATAAAAAAATAAAATCTACCAAATATTCGAAGAAATAAAACTGAAGATAAAACTTTTCCAAATTTGAAACAATTATCTAAATGGAAAAAGAACACTTTTGTTGGTAAATTCCCATCATAAAAAATTCAGGATGGAGAAAACAAATTTTGTAGGCGAAGCACCTTTCTCGATAGATCAGTTATAACAAAATTTAGTACCTAGAATATAAAACATAGTATACATATATATATATTTCTCCCAACAATTGCTATAAACCAAAACATGTGTGTGTGTGAATCATGTTCTTAAATAGTCTCGTCACATAGACTTTCCATATGAATGTAATCGTCCTGAAAACCCTTATTCCCAAATTCGTCCTGTTTTTATGACGTTTTTAAAATTACATCCAAAAGTGCAAAAGGCCTCCTGATCTGTCATTGAAGATTTTGAGGTTCGATGGTACCACCTATTAATTGCTCTTTTACTGAGGTCCCTCTGATCCATGGTGGTAGCACCTGTTAAGGTCCTATTATGGGGAAAATGGTGAACCCCAAAAACAAAAAAAACAATTCCTTATATATATATAAATGTTATAAAAATAAAAATGCTTGTTTAGCAACCGGCAACATAGCAGACTTGAAAATAAATTATACAAAAACGAAAATTGGAGCGGGGGAAAGAATAAAAAAGACTAAAATGCAAACACTTAGGAAACAGTAAAAAAATCTTAGCCTATACTAACTAGACTTAAAAAAAAAGTGGCTTTACAACATCTACAGTAAACGAAGAACGCATGCGCAAAAATACTCAAGTTTCATACTGCAATCTTCAGGCGACTAAAATGCAAATGAAAAAGAGAGTATATTTACATCCAATATATCAACACAAATATAATCATCCTATTCGAAAGTTATAACAAAAATTTATAAAAAAAAAAAAAAAAAAACACGAGTTTAACACTAGCCCTCACGGGTCAAGGGATGTCTAATGTAGAATAAAGGTTTTTATTTTACACTATTAAGGATCACTTGAAAGAAAAAGGTCGGGGAAACAAACATTATTTTGTAGGTGATTTAATAACCGTTTTATACTATGTCTTTTGAATAATTCCAAATTTTATAATATATTTCTATTTATATATATATCTCTCTCTCTCTCCAAATTTTTTTAACAAATTTGGATTTACACCAATAAAATGTCCACCATATCAGAACTATCTCAATGCAGTTTTGAAAACAACTTTCCAAACATTGATCAATAACTTGGAAAAATTAAATTCAACAATAATGTAAAAAAAAGCTTGAAAAAGATCAAAAAATGATAAACAACTCAAAAAATTATTTATAAAAACAGATAAATCAAAGGATAATTTATAAAATTAAAACCAACAATTACATTAAATTAATCGACAAAAAAATCTTTAAATTTTACAAAACCACTAATAACAAAACAGAAAGTGATATAAACAAAAAGCTAAAAAACATAGCCATTAAACTAAAATTAAACAATAGGATAAAACAATTAGCAAAAATTAGAACTATTTATTAAATTAAAAAGCCATAAGGACAATTTCCACAAACAAAACCAACATGTTGATTACTAAACCCCACAAAAATGTAACATTGGGAAAATAAGCAAAAAAAATATTTAAAAAAAAGATAGTCAAACCTAAGAAGAATATTAAATATAAACCAATGAAAAAACACAAAAGAAACAATCAATTGGTTTAATAACATTAATAAAGAAAACTGATCCTTTCAATTAGATATAAAAAACTTCTACCCATCTGTTAATGAGAATACAGTAAAAATACATTAAACTTAGCAAAACAATACATGACTATCCCCAATGAAGACATAAATATAATTAAACATTGCCAAAAATCAATATTATACCAAAAAAAAAAAAAAAAAAAAAAATAATAATAATAATTAACTTTGATATAACAATGGGAAACTATGATGATACGTTTTACGCGACACATATGCATATACATAATCAATAAATTAACAAATATTATTAACAAAAAATTTATACAAAAAAAGTCTTGTATAGGAACAATGGTCTATTAATTCGAAGAAAATGCAACGGCAGAATTACAGACAAAATATTAAAAAAAAATAAAAACTCTTCAAAACCTAAAACTTACAATGAATATAAAGTTCAACCAAAAATAGTAAATTTCTTAAATATAACCTTCAACCTAAAACAACGGAACATACAAACCATACAGAAAACCAAATAACAACCCAATATATATTAACAAAAATTCCAACCCCCTTAATGTATTTAAACAAATATCCATATCTACAAATAAAAGAATTTCAACAAATTCTAGTAACGAAAAATATTCAATGAAAACAAAAAAAAACATGAATCAGCCCTAAGAAACAGCGGATATTCAAACAAATTAGAATACAAAAAACGAAAACAATTCAAAAAAAAACAACAAAAAAAAGAAATATAATTTGGTTCCCCCATCCCCAACGATACAACAAAAAACAAAAATAGGGAAAATATTCTTCAAAATAATTGACAAAAACTTTTCTAAAAACAGGAAATTATCAAAAATTATCAAAAAAATACAATCAAAATTAGTTACTGCTGCTTGGAAAACATAACGGAAATAATAACTAAGCACAATAAAAATATTCGACAAAACCAATACAACAATAAAACAATTACAACAATAATAACAATAACAAAAAGCAAAATAGCACTATCAAATTTATCTGCAGAAACAAAGAAAAATAACTGTTTAACCAATAAAAATGATATACAAAGCTACCGTAACTAATAACATTAACACAGAAAAAAAATTATATAACCACAGAAAAAACTAAAAGAAAGATATTATAACCAAAAAATGTCCTTTGAAAAAATACACAAACAATACAACCCTGTCAAAATACATATGGAGCCAAAAAGAAACAAATAAACCAAAAATCAAATGGGAAATTATATAAAAGACAGCCCCGTAAAGTATTAACTGTAAAATTTGTTAACTATGCTTAGAGAAATAAAATTAGCCATAATTAGTTTTAAATACCAAAATAAATTCATAAACAAGAAAAAACTAAAATAATGGCTAAATGTAGGCATATAAATAAATACTTACTTTGTTATCTAAGCAATAAAAAAAATAAAAAAGATGAAAGAAATAAAGAAAGAAAGAAAGAACCCTTCAAAATAAAAATGGAAAGAAAAAAAAGAAAAATGAAAGAAAAATCAAGAAAGAATGGATGTGGAAAACAAAAGAAAGAAAAAGATGATAGAATGAAAAACAAAAGAAAGAAAGAAAGAAATGAAAGAAAGAAAAAAAAGAAAGAGGGAAAAAAAAGAAAAAATGAAAACAAAGGAAAGAACTGAAATGGGGAAAAAAAAAAGATGAAAAAAAGAAAAGAAAAAAGAAAAATGGCAAGAAAGAAAGAATGAAAATGAAGAAAGAAAAGAAAGAAAAAAAAAGATGAAAGAAAGAAAGAAAGAAAAGAAAGAAAGAAAAATAAGAATGGAAGAAATATAATAAAAGAAAGTAAATCTTGCTTTTCCTGGATTTTTTTTTTTTTTTTTTAATTTCAAATTAGTTTTATTTATTTTTTCCCTTCAAGAAAAGAAAGAAAGAAACCAAAAGAATGAAAAAGAAAGGAAGAAGAAAGTGAAAACAAAAGATAGATCTAATATATCTGAAGAAAATAAAAGCTAAAAAAAGAAAGAAAAGAAGGAAAGAAATAGCGTATGAAAAATTGTTTAAGATAAAGCGAAAAATAAATAAAACTTGGAAAGAAAAAGAAAAAATGAAGTTTCAACCCTAAATGATAGATGACCTTTTCTCGCGCGTCGGTTGTAAGAGAAAAAGATAAGAAAGACCGAAAGAGTACGAAAGATTTAAGAACTGCAATCTAAAAGCCAGAAAGGAAAAAAAGATGAATTAAAAAGACTGGAGAAGGGGTTGAAAGGATCGAATCCTGAAAATCTTGTGACTTTTCCTCAATTAATGGTCGAGGAATTTAAATATCATCACGTCAACTCACTGTTATATTTGAAATAGAGCAACAACCAATCAATATATCAACACGTGTCAATATCAACTATTATTAATAAAGCGCAGTTAGGACACTTATGGTGGAAATGGAACGGAATGAAGCTACACAACTTTTGAAAAAATGTTGCCCAAATAACAGTTTATAATGTCCAAATTATATTTGAATCAATCTAAAGAGAGAACTGTGTTAGCAATACACAGATCTTGAGCATACTGTGTGCCAGTTCTCTGCATCTGACTGTTCCAAACAGTTTGGTTGGTTCTGTACAAGCTCTTCACCATTACAATCAAATGATATGTACAGGTAATCTGGCTGTTGGTTCTGTATAAGAACTGAGCCAAGCTTGGCCTCATATGACGAAAATGACGAGTATCTAGTATATATATATATATATATATATATATATATATAAAGTATACACATACACACATATATATATATATATATATATATATATATATATATATATATATATATATATGAATTTGTAATCGCAGATACAACTATAGTAAAGCCGTTGAACAATACTGGTGCCAGTCGCCTTCGAATAACAATCGCACTAATAGGACTTCATCGATAATACTCGCCCGAACAGTAATCGGTATAGTGATCCGAATAGATGAATAGTATAGTAGTGTAGAGAATAGCGGTCCGTATAATATAGACGATAGATTAAAAATAACGATACGTATAGTAATAGAGGATATGATGAGAAATGTCGATCAAATAGACACACGCTACCCCCAATATATGCGCTTCCTTTATGGTCACATGGTCTACTTAATTTAATAATGGGATCGCCTATGTTTGCTCACTGGCGACCTATGTTCAAACTCAACTGTCGTTCGCGACACTTTATTCTTATATAACTGTTTTATTTCAAAGATCGTTAGATATAATGCATAAAATGACAATATTAATTAATAAGATAGGAGATAAAGATTTAGATTACAGGTCAATGTTTGCTGGAAGCAAGAAAATGGAAGAAATTCCCAGCAGCTAGAAGATTGAAAGAAGAAGCTGTTAGCTTAGAACTTGCGGCTACATATTTCTATTTCAACTATAAAATTTGGAGAACTTGCCGCAAATCTAGTACAGCGCTTAAATTCATAAAGTCTAGGTGCCAGGGAAGAAAGGTTCTCAGAACAATAGCAATAAAGGTATTTATAGAAAAGACACAGGGAAACTAGGTTGCAATAGTAGGAAAGAGACTGAAGACAAGATGCCACGACAGGATCAGTAAACTTGCAGAGGTTTCTTTATAGTTATCAAGAATCACTAAATATCTACCAGATGCACCATACATGATGTGGCAATAAAATTCAAAGCATGTGTTAAATGGTAGATCTATAAATGCTTAAGGAGTATTCTGGCGAGAAAAATTAAAATATAATAGAATTGTTTTCTGTACACATTTTACTTTTAAGTAGATTATTTTTAGTGGTTTGATAATCTTAAGCCTTATCCTTCTCTGTTATTAATTTGAATTATTTCCGTCAGGAAAAAGTGCTTAGGTAGACATTATCTGTTTATTTCTCCCTAATTTAATTCTTTATATCTTATTAAATAATGGGGTTTACATTGTCTAAGTAATTTCAAGAAAATTCTAAGTAAGAAATGACAACTCGATAGCCGAATGTTAAGGGCATTATTATTATTATTATTATTATTATTATTATTATTATTATTATACCAGGAAAACATATAATGCTTAACTTAATCCAAATTTATAAAACATATACAAATGTGAAATTTAATTTAGTTATGTGTTTACAGTATTTTCTCGGTCTTACTGCATGCCAATGTACTAATATATAAGAGTAAAATAGATAACTGAGAATATATATATATATATATATATATATATATATATATATGTATGTATGTATGTATGTATGTATAATTACTTTCGTCTATATAATTCTGAGATTTTATTTGACTGAAAAATATTGTTGCCTAATATTAACCCATAAAAATTCTAACGTTCTGTCATAGAAACACAACATCAAATTATATAAACTTACTTGCATCGAATTACAAACGACGGATTTTGCGAAACATATTTAGATAGATTAATAAGATACCATTCATTATAGAGACTTGAATTATGTCATTGAAAAGAAACACGCTATTGTTTTTTCTTTTATGAGTTTTGAAAAGCTAGACGAAAGTTTGGAGAGAAAGAATATGTTATTATTTAATAAAAATTCTTTGAGATACTTCTTGCTATTTAAATATCTCTAATATATATATATATATATATATATATATATATATACGGAGGGATCTTGATTGGGTATTCATCGAAATTGATACAGAGGAGTAGATGTGATAATCAACAATAAACTACAGAAGAATTTAAAATATATATATTGAATCATGTTGTGTTAAATTGAAGCAAATATAGAAAAAGTTAAATATATAAAATTATACAGCCTCATTTTTATGGAGTTAATTAAAAAAACTCTTTTTATGAATCATAGCAGTTGAATGGCACTTCATATAGATGTATATATATATATATGATAACGTATATTTTAAAGGTATGCTATAGTTATGGTTTAAAGTGCTCAATATCAGAGCTAGAACGTGTGTAAATATAAAAGTGGCCATTGGAATCAACACCCAGATTTGACTGTTTCACGCTAAACGCAAAGGCCAGGTATATTTATCTGTGTGGTTGCGTATATCTATATGACACAGAGACACATTGATAGAGAAGGAAGGATTACGTGTATATATATGTGAAACCATAGTGTTAGACGTTATCAATAATATCTATTGGAATAATTTACTATTGGAATATCTTTAATCTCAGTAGGTGAACAAGACACACTTACGTTGGAGAATTCTAGGAATATTGTCAAGCTGAGTAATGTTAGAATCTGCTCCTGTTTTTTTTCGGTATAACTTTCTACCCGCCTCCGAGATTAAGAATTATGTATTTTACCAAGTTTATTGACAGAAATATAAGTGAATGCGGTAGGAGTCAAAAATAATCCTCATAAATTTCAAAATTATATTGATACAACCCAAATGCAGAATTTGTGGTGAATATCCAGCAACAATAGATCAGCTTGTATCACGTTACATCGAATATAAAACCGGCATAAAATTTTGAAACAAGATATACACTGGAAAATCTGTAAGTTTTATGGGCCCAAACCAGTTTAAAAAATGAAATGAACATGAGCCAGACTTGATTAGAAGTAAAATTTTATGGGATTTGGAATACACATCGTCTATAAATGGAGATCAAAGAGCAGAAAATGAGAATTGACT
>CAHIKZ030003690.1:17500-22500 GCA_903632075.3 Acanthosepion pharaonis
AAATAACTGGATTTTTCCCGAAGAGCGTAATAAAAATTTGGAGGAAACATTATGTAGTGTAATAATTGAACCTATCAAAAAACCTTATTGAAACAAAGGAAATGTTAATCCAAAAGAAAATTTTGAATTACTCTGGAAAATAAATGCTATATTATCATAAATATAACATTATTACAGACGTAACCACTCAATAATGAAACAACAAAAAAAAAGAAAGTCGTCGAGCTTATTTCTACCACAGCACAAAATCAAGAATAAAAAAATGAAATTTATCTGGTTAATGATTATCAAAGTAATCTGACAGCAATTGTATATCAGGCAACTAATGATTTCTGTCATACAAGTATTCTTTTAAGATAAAATGGCCGGGGAAAATTGACATGACGTGAAAGTTAGAAACTTAAAGAAAGTCAATAAAGTTACTGTGAAGTCTCAAGAGATATAATAAATTATAAATAATTCAAATTCATTGGCAGATGAAATGGTTTTACACATGGACAATCTCGACTCACGGAAAGATTACATGGTGAGTTAACGAATTTTTTTTTAAAATAGTCAATGTTTTTTGGGTTTTTTTTCTGCTTCAGCAACACTTTCTTGGAAATTTCAATGCATTATTCATGATTTGTGTTCATAATTTTTTTTTAGATATTTGACCAGAACTGCTCCTCTCTTCTAATGAACCAGACAAAAGGTTGCTTTCTTTTTATCATTCATCCTACTTACAAGCCAAGAAATAATTAATTACATCGCGACCTGTTCCGAAAATTGAAAAAAAAAAAAAACTCGCTTGTAGTTAGTGTTAAATGTATTAATTCGTATTTATTTAGTTTTCAAAGGAAATACAAGCTAGTTAAGCAGTTGTCTACAATAAAATATTTAAATGATTACCGGTCGATATCAAATTTATCTAAGCTGTGTGGATTTAACTCAAAGAGAATGTATCCTTGAATTGGAATTAAAGGTAAATTCAAGAAAATGGTTTACACTAATTTTAAAGGGTACTTCGGTTTTATCGATTTTTATTGTTTTATCGTTTCACACTAAGCAAGGTGATAATGCCACTAGAATGCAAGGACGCTTACAGAGAGTGAATGGAAATGATATGATTGAAAATCGGCAGAATTGAAAAAAGAAAAAAAATGAAACGGGCATAAAGTACACAGAAGAGGGGAAATGACGTATCGTTTTAATTTGCAAATATTGTAGTTACCACGAAAGCAAGAAATCGGAAAAGGATTTCCAAAGGCTGGAACTGTAAGAAAGAAAATCTGTTGGAGTAGAAATAATGACTGCATCTAACTAGGTCAACAGTAAAACGGCGAGACCTAGTTACCAGTCTCGTAACATGATTAATTCATGTAGGCGGGACAGCAGGAAAAAAAAAAGTCTGGTTCGAGCGGTTACCATCAAAATATTTGTAGAACAGGCAGAGGGTACTACGAATATATCAGTGAGAAATTTACTAGAGTCGAGATGCCTAATATGGATCGATTGCATTCCAATCACTTCTCTGAATTTTTCAAGAATCTTGTAATGGACAGTAGCATCACCGGGCCACTCTTTGGTCCACAGATGAATGGTAGATTTATAGACGTGCAAGATGGATTCTGATAAGAAAAAATAATTTACATGATACAACCACAATATGCATATATATATATATATATATATATATATATATATATATATATATATATATATATGTAATTCCAGGATTATTATTCAATATATATATATATAGAGAGAGAGAGACACAGACAGACAGACGGACAGACATATAGAGAGAAATATATCTATATGGAGCTCAAATATAAATTACAATCTGGTAGAATTGTAGGATGAAAAGAAACAGGAAAAGTGTATAAACTTCATATTTTTCTTTTATTTAGATTTTAAAATAAATTTGTAAAAGTTTCCCACGAAATTATGATAAACGTAAATAAAACGACATGTATAAAAGTTTTCTATTTGACCTTTACGCTATCATTCATGTATATATATATATATATATATATATATATATATATATATATATATATATATATATATATATATATATATATAGATAGATAGATAGATATGAAGAGCGAAAATGAATTTTCGCATTACCTTTCTGGAGACCATTTATCTTGCTTATTAACTTTAAAAACAAATGATCCAAAAAAATATCTTTTTCTATTTTTGTTAGAAATTAATTTCAATTCCCATTCTCGCAATAAAAATGTCTGCGTTATATTTTCATCGTTCGCTTAAAAATATTCTTAAATATTCGACGCCAAAAAAATATACTGTAAAGAATGTTGTCTTTTCAAAATACGATGAAATATGGTTTGCTGAATGGTAAGTGTAGATTATATGTGGTGTAAGGCGGAGAGCTTTGAGCGCTCAATCATAACTGCTCTAATAATTTAAGCCTTCTAATTTTTACATTAAGTCTAAGATTCCTAAAATGCATTTCTAAGCGTGGATTATATGTGCCGTAAGTCTGAGATCTTTGCGCATTCGATGAGGATCGAACTCACTGCTCAATCGTAACTACTTTAATAATTTAAGCTTGCTAACGATTACATCACGTCTAAATATCGTAAAATGCTATTGTAAGTGTAGTTTACATGTCGCACAAGGCGAAAATTGGGACGCACAATACGTCTAGGCTTCAAATATCCTAGAAAATAAGACGTAATAAAATGCCATTAATATAATTCAGATTCGTTCAAGATAATCCAAGTTCCAGTTATTTCTTGTACTCTTTTTAATTTGTTCTACTTTCATGTTTGATGTAACGAAGAAGATTGCTCTTTGTAATATTAGATTAGAATGTTTATTTATGTTTGTTTAATAATTGCAACGTTATCTTAGCAAAGTATAGATATTCGGAAAATATAGAAATAATGTGTTTAGTTTAAGGAAATTTCAGCGATCTTTCACGCATATTCACTCAAGGATTATTAAGAAAAAAGTTACAAACACAGAAGAAGCAGACTCAGATCATACATACAAAAAGTAGACCCAAGTGTATCACTCCGCTTCACGAACTTTAGGGCTCTTCGATCCAACTCTCCAAAAAATTAATTAAATCTTCAAGAGGCCTCATCTTTATATCCAAATCTGAAATTCACCATTATATTCTTGTCTAACACTTCACAGATCCAGGCGATACGCTCCGACTTCGAAAATATATAGATTTATGTCGAAACTGTCATGGTTTTGGGGCCAATATCAAGGATGGGTTCCTGCACGGCGCAAATCCCAAAACGAGTTTATTGACTTTCCATACATGTGCTTTCGTGTAGATCTTGCTTGCAGCATGTCTTTCGACTTCACCGTCCATTGCCATCGGGATTATTGTAGTGCAATGTTTGACAGAATAGAGGAGAAGATAAAGGACAAATTCGCCTGTCTTCCTTCAGCTAACATTCACATTATTAACGATTTCAACACCACAATCAGTGGCTAGTGCACTCAAAGAAGACAGCGAACAGAAATAGTTAATATTTTTCAGATAGCTTACGAGCTGATCAAGATTGTCGATAAGCCTACTCGAGTTCCCGAAATAGGTGGGCATCATGCTAACATTTTAGACATATTTTACAACCCTTTATCCTGATCAATCTTCCGCTAATCTCTTACTTCAATTTTGGTAAATCAGAACTGTCATTGATGTTGGTCAAGGGTGATGAAAGATCAAAGACATCATTTGGTGCGGATTTCATAGGATAATCTGTTGATACGTCACATGTGATTGGGACATCCTCAGATCATACATTGCAGAAGCACCACTCTTAGATTTTTTTAATGAGCATCCTAGATAGCTTCCATCATTTCTGAATGTATTGTCTACGGTATAGATATCATTATCCCCTGCAAAAATACGAACATATCTCAACTCAACATCCCAGTTTCACGGCTTAATTTACTGTGGTTCATCTTAAACTCTGCTACGATCTATACCGATGAGAAGGTTTAGTAGAACATTTGGCACATTCAGAACTGTGCGAACTAACTGTGAAGCAGTACTAGAAAATTCCAGGATCAGCTGTGCTCAGAAAGTTCAAGACACTTTGAATATACGCTCTTTAGCGCTAGAGGACGTCGTCAGTGATTAGATTTAGATTTAGAACATTGGGCAGTTTCGGGTCTTTCAAATATTATATTGCCCTCAACAATTCGACACCATCAGGGTTCTGATCCGCTCTCTAATTTAAGTGTAAGTTAACAGACTGCAGACACCGACTTATATAAGGCAAAACATACCCCGCAATCAGGCGTTTGATTGGACGGTTGACCAACAACTAATCCAATGGTGTGAGCTCTATTTAAATTGTTTACGGGAGATATTTTTTTTTAAAGTTGTGTGGACACCCCATCAAAAAAAAAAAAAAAAAAAAGAAAAAAGAAAAATGGATCACCATCCTCCATAGTGATATCAGGAAATATTTGAAGCTATCGCCAACAAAAGTTTTGTTAACCTGCTCAAGAGAGACAACATGCTGAGCAACAAACAGTCTCTGCCTTCACAGCTGACATCTTTAATGTTAGCCTGCAGAGAATCGGTGAAGCGGTTGATAATATACACATCTTGAGAGCAACCAGTTCAAATATTTCCAAGTCCTTTGACAAGATATGGCAAAGGGGATTGCTGCACAAACTCTGGAGCTATTGAATATAAGAAAGAGTTATCAATTATCAAGTATTTACTAACAAGAGGGACCAGGAAGGTCGTTTTTAATGGCCAGCCATTTCAGGCAAATGAGATCAATGGCTGGTGCCCTACAAGGCTCTCACCATTCTTCGACCCTATTTCAGCTTCATATTAATGATATACATAAGAGCATTATCAGATCATTAATAATTATATATTCAAATGATACTTCGGTATATATGTGCACCTTCGCATATCTGGATGACAAGTAGCTAACAACTGATCTTCTCCTTTGACCAAACTCTCACAGCTCAATGGGGATGAGAGACTGTCTTGCATCATTTTACAATCTAGA
>CAHIKZ030003690.1:25000-40000 GCA_903632075.3 Acanthosepion pharaonis
CGGTATTATGTTTTTATTTAATATATATACAGTATAGTATATATGTATATATATATATATATATATATTTATCTCTCTTTTTTTCTCTCTCTCTCTATATATATATAAATTATCAATATCTAACTATGTTAACAACATCTATCTATTTATTATCAATATATATTTATCTCTACATTATTAACATTTTTATCTCTCTCTCCCTCACTCTCTTTTTTATATATATATATATATATATACATATATATATATATATATATATATATATATATAGGTTTGTAATATTTACGCAACCTATTTTTAGAAAATATATTTTTTACCAACATTATCTTTTTGTAATTAGAAATACACCTCATTATAAATAGAACAATTAGTAGAAATTGATCATTTTAATTCGAAATTCAGTAAACGCCAAAGAATCATATTTCCGGCTTCTGTTTAAATCATCATAAGTTTGGTGAAATGTTACCAGTTCAACTAATGTCAAACGTCAGATGATTATGTCAATGAAGTGGCTCGGGCCTAGAAATCTTCCTCAATTCCACTTTATAAAATACGCGCTTGAGCACACACACACACACACGCATATACTCTCTCTTTATCTATCTATCTCTCTCACACACAAGATAGATAGATAGATAGATAGATAGATAGATAGATAGATAGATAGATGGTGTAACAAAAATACAAATTTTAGGGCCAGGCGAAAAGGATGAAGAGAAGGACAGGGAATTAGATCTAGACATCTGGAGATGTCGATTGACATTACATTTGAATAGTTGGAGATTACAGCTGTCAGGGAAGCAAGTAAGAGGGAGGAAATTCCACTGACAGGAAGTGCAAGACATGAAGCTATTGGGGAAGAAGAGACGGCTAGATTTAACCGTTTCTATAGTGAAAGACTGGGACTGAGATGCCGAATTTATGGCAGGTTTAGATTCACGCAGTTTTGGAACCAGAGGAAATAACTCGTCGGATCACTAACGGTGAAATTATTTGTAGAAAAGACAAAGGGAGGCAACGGCACGTCTATGAGAGAGCAACGGCACGTCTATGTGAGATGCCAGATATAGAATAGCATTAATCTATGACGTCCATATTGTTTTTACCTGTTTAAAAATAATGTTTTAAAAACAAAACATGCATATTTTGTATTTTACATTCCGAAATGCGTGTTGCGTACAGTTTTTTAATACCTTTAAGAACCTGCTTGCTTATTAATGCGGGAATCATGAAAAGGCTTCTATGAAAAATACATGAGTAAAAGCAGAGACGCACAGACGGCCTTAAATATATTTGCCATTATTAATCAAATATATTATTATGTAAATACATGTCTGAAAATGGGTATGTTAATGTATGTAGATACCTGCAAGTTTATGCGTAATTTAAATAATTTTGCACATGATTTTGGTGCTGTTTTCAACTCTCACGTAATACGTCTATCAATTCAATATCTAGCTTTTTCTCGTGTCGTGAATATTCATGTAATACAGCGATAGATACGATAGATAACTTTCTACTGTCGGCTCCAGTATTTCTAGAGAGGAATGAGTGTGTCAGTCATGGAGAAATCAGTCATGAACATTTCTTTGTTTAATTATTCATTTTTATTCATTTTTTTTATTATTTGGCCAGGAAAGAATGAAGGATTAGATTTTATTTGTCATCCTTAATATTATTAGGTGAGCAGTAAACATACTTTATCTATATATATAATACGAAGACGGAGACTCTAATTATTCATGTGGTTTAGAATTTTTATTTTTTTGAACACCAAGCTACCATTGCCCGGCATTTTACTCCTCTTCCTCAACCCTTCCACTCCTTCTATATATGTCGCCACTGACTATAAGACTTCGGCCAAGAAACAAATGTTTAAGTTTTTATACTGTAACACCGGATTTTATTTAGATTAAGATCCATTCAATTAAATTGACCTGATTTGTCCTGCATAAAAACAACAAACAGCATCGGCCAAAGTAACATACAAACCAATATTAAAATCTAAAAGTGTAGAGTAAATTATTGGTTGAGGAAACAGACTACTACTAACCACTAATCTCTCAGCCCTATCATTCCTCCTTGGAATTATCCCTTCCAGTCACAAACTTTGAAAGCGTATATAAGTGAACATCAAAGTCAACACTTGAGGTGACAGGCTGTTTCATGCTAGATGCAATAGTCAAGCCACATTGCCTGACGATTGCGTCTAGCAAAAAACAACCTGTCGCCTCTAAGTTTTGACCTCAGTGTTCACTTTTTATATTTAACCACGCTCTATCTATGATATTGAGCACTTTATCTCATAAATATAGCACACGCAAAGACTATATATATATATATATATATATATATATATATATATATATATATGTGTGTGTGTGTGTGAAACCCCTCTCTCGCTTCCCCCCACCATCAACACCCCCATCTCTCTCTCTTCCACTACCAAGCTAAATTTTCTGTCCCGTGTACTTTCTTCATTTGCAGAGCAGGTTTTCGTTCTGATGAGATTAACCTCACGGTGTCAGGGAAAAAAATTAAAAATGATGTGGATAAGTAACGTCTCCGGCGTCTTTTTATCATTGTAATGCTCTTTAGTCTACAATGAGCTCTACCTGGATTTATATCCGCCTTGGAATTATGACTTCCAGTCACAAACTGGTAAAACGGTGGATGAATGTGATCGAGCGGCGCTATATCGACTCTAATTCGCCTTTTCTTCGTCACCGAGACCCGTTGGTACAGTTGGTATGACGATTGTCTGATAACGAAACTCTACGGTTTTCAATTCTCGGTAGTGGATGCGCACTGCTGATGAGTACCAAAAATAGGACGAAACGGCCGTTCAGTGTTTTCTGCATTCTGTTGAGGTTTCTTCTAGACACGATGAATTAGTTAATATATATATATATATATATATATATATATATATATATATATACACATTTCAGGATTTTATTGAAACGATGGCAGATAGAAGAAACTGAATAATTTTGATGTCATTTATTATTGATAAAATTAATTGTTATTGTACTGTACTCTCTGTTGCTTACCATATATATATATATATATATATATATATATATATATATATATATATATATATATATATATATGATGGATTCTCTCGGCGTATTCCTTTATGAGAAACAAGCAGCACAGTGCCTAGGAACCGATAGTCAGGTACCAGCAATTATGATTTGATTATACTCATGAAGTATTTGTGTAGAACCAACCACATTTTTTGAAGTGCCGAATCCAGAGGCCTGGTGCACTACGTTCCACAAGAACCCCAAACGACCTTCCGTAGGATGGGAATTCAGAGTTGTCCTTATCCTAGACCAGTTTCTATCCAAGGCTATAGAACCCATTCTGTCCTGCTATTTACCCATAGCTGGAGGGAGAAGAGTAATACTACCATTCTGAAGGATATTAACACGAAAGCGAATATAATGGATTTGACTGTAACACACACACACACATATATATATATATATATATATATATATATATATATATTGTAAAACCTCATCACTACAGTTATAGAGGTGTCAAAGTTAACTAACATTGACGAGTGGAGCCCACCTGAATATTGGCAAAGACTAACCTGTGTTATGATGATACTTGCCGGGCATCAACATGCCGCAATTATGGCAGCCGCTCAATAATCGTTGAATACCATGAGCACAATAAGACGTGAAATAGTGAGCTGTAGAGTAGACTACGCGGCTTGTAAGAAAGGACACAGCGGACGTACTGATTGCCTCCGAACACGTTATCTTTCAACTGCATAGGAAAGATATGGTAAAACCATGTAAGAGAATGCGGGCTTTGACCCCGAAAATGAGTGTTGCAATGAAACTTGTCTTGAATGAGGTTCTCCGCTACGAGTCATCCAAGTGCTGTAAAATTCAAGTTTTTACAGATAAGGACTGAGAAAACCTTCTAAAAATGGGGGAAAAACCCTCCTAAACAACGTGGAATATCTTGTTGAACCAGGGACCATCTTGTTCTTCTCTGATGAAAATCATTTTTATTTGTACAGCAGTTGAGCTTCCTACAAATCATATAATGTTCGCATATCGTGAAGACCAAGTTTTTCCAAACTGAGATGGTGTTTCGTGGTCTCTGCGATTTTTCGTGTAATGTGCGTAGATTGTTTTCGGAATTACCAATCTGCATGTTACAACAAATACGATAAAATTCACAAAATATTAAACACACACACTAGTTCTGTTTTCTTTTTTCTTTATTTTTTTTGTAATTTCTTTGGCTCTATTTCGTAAACACCACTTTTTATGACCAATTTCACTGTCGTTAGATGTTACTATTTTCTATGATTCCATTGCCGCTTTATTTGATATACTTCGTAATAAGCCCTTTTTTATTACCAGTTTCACTGTAGTTGTGTCGTACTTGTTTCTGCCAGCATCATTCTAGTTGTAGCCAACCAAGTACCATTATTTCAAGATATGTATATTTCTTCCTTCTATAAAAGCTTTTTTTAGTGGGTACACGTGATAAGTTTGCTCCCCCTTTTAATTATTTTTTTAAAACAAAAAAATTAATTCCAACAGGCCTAGATTTAGAGATCATACTAAAGAAACTTTGTTCTTCCGTCAGGAACAGAACCTGCATTCCTTAATTTTTTTATTTTTATCTGGCTTATCATTTTACAGCGGCCTGTGTATCACTACCAGTTTGACAACGGTGAAAAGCCTGACTGGTTTGAATTACTGATTTAAGAAAAGTTTTGAACAAGCAATATCATGACAAGAAAGTACACGCAATTATATATATATATATATAAGCAAATATATGGATATAGATCCGAAAGTATGAAGAAAAATATACAACATCGCCCACGTGACTACGACGTTATCATAATTAATCGGAACGCTGAACTTATATAAAAACTTTAGTTATCTGTTTGGATTAGATGTGCTCTTATGTCCATCGTCTTTTCATGGTAAATTTTATATGTTCTAATGTAAATTATGTTTAATGAAAATGTCCTGAAGATGGTCTAAAATAGACCGAAACGTCCGACGTTGACTTTATATTAACATTAATACAGCATAATTGCGAATTAAGATTTTTGTTTGTTTTTTCTGTATATTTTTCTTCATATATATATATATATATATATATATTTAAAATGACAGAGGTCATGTGATTATCATATGATTCGGGCATTAGCGACCTCACCATTGTCTTCCTAACAAGCTAAAATGCGGCACACATCAAGATTTCTTGATTATTTCTTGTTTGGAGATCACCGATGCCTGAATTTGAGAGTTCGCTAAGTTTTCAGCAAGCTATGAATGATTATGAACAATCGCGTGAGTGTTATTCAACTTGCGCGTTTGAGTAGGAAATAACTGATTCTACCGCGGCCTGTCCGCCTTCCGTTATCATGTAGAGACTGGGCACCTTTCAATTATAATTAGGCTATAAATTATTTATAGCCCTGCCATATTGAGTTTTTTTTAAATAAACTTTTATTGCATGCATGCTATGTCCATGCCCAAACTGATACAGCGTGAGAAGTAATTTTAAAATATTCCGTGGTTAATATCTAGCAAAATATTCTTGCAGTTACATAATCTAGGGTATCCCGTGTGAAAATATACATTCATGTAAACTTTATTACTAATTGACGAGTAAAGAATCCCTAAATGACTAAACGTAATAAAAACCTTACATTAAAAATATATCTCTGAAAAATAATTATATCAATATGATAAACATAAGATTTTGGATATTCTACAGAGAATTAAAATAAAAACAAAATTTTGAAAGAATCTCTTAATCCCGTAGAATTTTTAGAATATTAAAGCCAAACCAATGAAAAGGAAATTCCACAGTAAATCCATAATGGAGAAACAAAGACTCCAACAGAGTAAGGAAATTTAAAAATAACACCTTCGTTTGTTAAAATATATCACATTTTCCGGGTCATTAAATGCCGGTTTATGTCGTTTAGATTAGCAAAATTAATAATGTAGGTATGGTTGGTTTGCTTAAGAACCACAAACGTAGATATGCCTTTGGTTGCATGAAATTCAGAAATGTAGCTATACACAAGATTGCGCTAGATTAATAAAGATATATATTGATTCGGGTAGAATCAGAGTAAAAAAAAAAAAAAACTTAATTTTTATTTCTAAGAATACTAATATATAAACTCTTGTGTAAATTTATTGAAAAAAAACCGCATAATTCCGTTATTATTTACATTTGTTGTATTTTTTCAATTGTCCCAATGTACATATTAGAACTTCGTATTTCGTTCCTTGCAGATTGATTACAGATTCTCGGTTGGATTCAAATCGGGAGAGTTTCTGGGCCAGTTTATATTACTTTGATTTGCTCACTGGTAAAGCTTGCCAGTATGCTTGTGCAGTGTTACAATTGTCGTACGCTTCCTTGGAGTAACTTCCATCGCATACAATGGCCGAAGGACAACTAATCGACAGTCGAGACAATAGTTTTTGCGCGGGATAAAAATCTGATGCAATCACGAATGACACAATATTTATCATGGCCGAAAAAAATTCATCCTACACCCGACAATAGATTCATATTAATTCACATCACAGCTAATGACCTAATCTGATAAGAAAAAAAAATAGAAATATCGATTAACCCTGTCATTCAAGAAGATCTAAAACTGAACGTATTGTGAAAGAAGGGAGACTAAAGCGGTTGTTTCAATTAATTTGCACAAAGGTGTATATAGGTTTGGTTCGAACAATAATCTGAAATAGTCGTATGTTTTCGTCCGCAAACATGTTAGTGACATGTTTATTTTTCACAAGACTCAATTTAGGTAGATGTAAATAAAATAAAGACGTGTCGCTGTTTTGTGTATTTCCAGATTTTATCGGTAAATACAGTTTGCTTACTCTTAAACATGTCTAGAGTAGGGGAAACAAATAAAGAATCAAAACTTTATAAAAAGAAGAGTTCACAGAACATATACATTTCCAAAACATAACATGTAATAGAGAAAAATAAACATATTATCAGATGTTGCTGAAAGAAAATATATGAGGCTGACTGACATGATGATGGTAAAAGAAAGATTCAAATGAAAAAAAAAGGAACATTGAATAGGCAGAAAACAATGAATAAAATGTAGATTCCCTCCTCGGAAATAGACGTCAGAAATAGACGATTTGGAGCAGGATTTTTAGAAATATTTACAGGAGAATGATTAAGAAATACGTATCATGAGAGAGAATGAAGAAATCTCATACAACACGTCGTTGAACGAAGGATCTTAATAAATAAATAGATGTTGAACTCCTGACAGCATTTTACATGGGAAAAAATCTATCAAAAGTGAAACAAATCCTGGAAACTATGGTAACATGAATCTGTAATATTTAAATGCATTTTGCAAATAAGAAATTTATGAAATCAACTACAGAACATTGATATGTCTACAAATTAAAGTGGACATATTTTCTATAAAGAAGCGAATAAACACTGTATAAAATAAACAAAGAAAAACAAAACAAATGACATAAACTGTTTTTTTTTTTTTAAATAGAATAGAAAAATAGGAAAAAGCATGGAAGAATGATAGATTCTGGAGAGAGAAAGTGCCTAGCATGACACAGATAAAAATTCTTAGCAGCTACCCTGCCACTGAATATAGTCTTTTCACTTAATGTCGGCCCAGAATGTTAGCTAAAGAAGGTGGAGCGAGTCACTCTCCTGGAGGTTAGTTTCAGCCAGGCTGATGGAACATCTAAAGCGTTCTCTCAGATTAATACAGAGCAGTTTCGGTTTGGAGACTTTAAGATTTACCAACAATTTTTACACCAGTTAACAGCATACAATAGGTCATTTTTTGACATCAGTCTCCAATTTGAATTCATGGAACTGATCAGACTTACTTGCAAGATTTCCACAATTTAGATGTTACATTTTCAGATGGCCACCATTATTAGGTCTACCACTTCAGACATTTACTGGTAGAATCAGTCATGCTGCTTCCACGGAGTTGATTCAAACTTATTACCTTTCTATCCGAAATTTAAGAAATAAATTCTAAACAGAGAGTTCCCTCACAAGAAAATTATTACCTCAGCATGAGTGGTTTCTAAACATCTCTCCAACCAAGGATCATTCGCTACCATTCTTCCTAATCCTTATAATTCCCATTCCCCACCAACTTAACTTCAATTCACATTACAAGAGAGTATGTCGAAGTGAACCCTTTATTTTGCTCACTGGGGTAGAGTGTTCTATTTCCACGTGCCATGTTTTTTTGTTTGTTTGTTTTTTTTTTTTTAATGGATGTCAGTTATCATTTATCTCCTGTTAATTCCCCTCTTAAGGACACATATCTCAGTGGATATAGGCATTAGTGTTAGTTAGATACGGTGACAGGGCCCAAAGAATGTTAGTTCAATACCCGGTTAAGGCAGTGGAGAACTTGGAGAGGGGAATTAACAAAAGATAACTGATAACTGACATCCATTAAAAAAAAGATATGTCACGTGGAACTAGAACTAGAACAGTAGACAGTTCTAGTCTCTGTGAGCGAAATCAATGGTTCAGTTCGACATTCCAACCAACTCAAGAAGGCCGGAGCGTACAACGGCCGAAACGTTCTAATAAATATGGCGACGAATATGAGGACAATAGTCCAAATAATGTAGTGTGTATCACAACTCATTCATTATTATTTTTCAAATGTAACTCTAGGCCTTGTTTGGCTCTCGAGCCTTGTATTAAGTCTAATGCAGTAAAATATATATTTGGTAATCTTTCAATATGACTATCAACCTCAAGCATAATTTCATTTTCCAACAACCATTATAGACTACAACTTACCGTTCAGGTTCCTACGCAAAATAGTTTACATAATCATCTGCAACAGATTACTTATTGATAACTTTTCGCACATGAACAGATGACAATCGGACGCAGCAAGTGAAAAACCTGGGAGGCATGGCGCCTCACGTCCACTCTGTCAAAATTACTCAGAGCTTTTAGCTTCCGGCTAAGACGGCCTCCATCAAGTTTTACTAACTTAGACAGACAATAGAGGCGCTTGCCTGTCGACATATCGATCAAATGGCGTTCCTTAACATGTCAATGAAAACACTTATCTCAAACACGATCCTGAAAAATATTTCCTACTATTTTTATTTGAAAAAAAAAAAGTTATTTAACACCAATGAACAAAGTTATTTTTATCTTATCTTAATTTTAATATTAATTAAAATTGTCAAGTATAGTCGGAGAACAGGGTTCAAATTGTGTCCAAGTTTGTTACGTTCACTTATGCCTCAAGCTAAACATCCCAGGCTAGCACATACTGGGCGATTTAGTCATGAGCGGCTGCATTTCCAATTGTGCAACATAGATTTAGGAAACATTTAGACTGTTTTACGTTTTACCAACATTCTGCAGGTTATTTAAAGCCAGGAAATATTTTTTAGATTTTAAGAATTTTTTGGAGATAATAAAGATTTACTGATACAAGTCTTACTGATTAACTCATGGCCGAGGGAGAACAGGATATTCGTGGAATTTGAACCCGGGCCACCAAGACCCAAAATGCGAGTTGTTATCCATTACGGCACCCGAACATCCGCGCTTACAGCACTTTATATTCTTCAAGAGGTTACATATCTTGGTACTGACCAGGCTGGGATTTCAATATGAAACCGTGTAGAAGGCAAAAGGAAACATTACGCTACTTGTCCCAGACAGATTACCGGTAATACAGCAAATGAAATACAGGCATCTGTGATGGCTTCCGTCCAAGATAGATACAGCATATTAAATAAACACTTTCAACAGCAATCCGACAGAACGAAAGGAAAAAAATAAAATGCATCGCTATTATGTTGGCCCTCTGAGACAGAAAGTAATATTCTTTTTAAAAGTATTTCGAAATAATTTTAAAAGTAATCTATTTTCGAGGGAAGAATGGACACTTTGAAGAAGTTGATTTTTATCAAAATATTGAACTGTATGTTAACTGAATTCTTGCACGATATAATTGGTCTAACGTCGAAAGACGTTGGTGGCAAATCATAAGGACAGGCTAGAATAGACTCTTTAATCTTCGATGGTCACGACGCATTCTAAGACTGACATGGGCAGAACATCTGTCAGTAACAGTCGACAATTCGGGATTTTAAAAGTCTTTAAATGCTATTTTAAATATGTCAGTTGATATCGATCATTTTATATGCTCCATCTCTGATATTCTGAACTCTCAGCATTCAATTTTATTAATGCATATATACATACATATACCATTTAAACATTATTTTTAGTGGAGACTCGTATTTGTATAGACGTCCCGTTTTTTTTATTAAATAGTATATTTATTTTAGTTCACCGGCCATGTTAGAGAAAATTTACTAAAGAAGAAATTGCACTTTCCTGTAGCATTGGAAACTTTTGCCCTCTAGGCAGAGGGTGCTATCGTGAAATTCTGATGCTCTAAACTACTTAGCTACAAAGAACCAATTAAACAGTCAACGCTGAATTGTATGTTGAAGGTTGAAGTGAAATTTTCTCTAGTCAGGGATCTCCCGAATTTTTTCAAATTATATATATATATATATATATATATATATATATGCGCGTATATTTCGCCAGCATATTTTCATTAAGGCAGGTTTCGTTAAATAATTTAGACATGTTCCGTGTACTTATTTTCGATAGGATCCTTTCATATTCACTGATGAGCGTTTCTTTGTGGTTATTGAAAGACGAGAGGAAAACGGCGTGATGGTACATATATTTATTCTCCGAGTACTTTTGACTTAGCATAATGTCATCATCAGTGTATTGTTAATTATAGGCTGAGTATTGCAGTGTTCATGGTTGTGAAAGGCAAAAATTCTTCTGATCATCTGAAAGTTAACTTTCCTATAAGTGGAGTCAGGAACGGTGTATCATGGCGTGGCTAACAGGCGTCGTTTAAGAGGAGGTAACTAGGTATGTTGGGGAAAGTATTACCGACATGAGTGTTCGAAAAAATAAAGGAAGGAACTGTTAGTACGAACACTGAGATTTAAAAACTATCTATTGTACGTTTGTGGATTATTCATAATTAATTTTATTTAGGTATCTTTCCATTTTTATATAAATAGCTACAAGAATTTTTAGTTTATGTTTATTCTTTTCGTGGAAATTTATGGAGGTATTGTCGATGAGGATTTTCCTGAATTTCGAATGTGAACAGGTATGTTGTTGTAAGGGTTTAGACATATTGAACATGTTATTCAAATGAAGACTTAGCTTATGTGATAGCGTTTTTGTCGTGCGTCCAACATAGATATTATTTTTATCGTTGGAGACGCAATCTCCGAGAGGGTGTTAAAAATTATGAGCTAGTGTCCGGAAAAGTGTCATTACGAATGATTTTATTATTGGTATAGGGTATAGTTTAATTAATAATTAAAATGTGTGGGCGGGGGGAACTTAACGAAAGTTATAAAAACAAAAGAAAGGAAAACTGAATGAGACTGCATGTTCAGTTATGTCCCAGAAAAAAAAAATTCAGTGTTTCAATGTTGCCACAACTTCAGCGTTTAATCCCTTTTCTCTATACATATTATTTTGGTGGCGCTATCTTGGGCATTCATATGTCTATCAAACCAAAGATTAGGGTCCTGTTTCAAAGTCGGAATATCAATTAAGATAGCAGCCTTTATAATTTTATAGTTGACCAATATATGTGTTTTCTGAGCTACGAACTTGTCTTGAAACATTTGATCGATCATTCGCATTTTCTTGCTTTGCTCGAGAGCAGTGTCCTTCAAAGCGCATTCTGCGTCCACGCAAGATTGTAGAAATGTCAGGGATGTCTCCATAAAGGTGAAATTTAGTTGGATATTGTCTCCGAGAGGTGTTAGCTAAAATTCTTAGGATCCGAGTGTAGGTTCGACCAAGCTTAGAGACAAGGGTTTTAGTTAATGTCCAAGCAGTACATCAACACCTGTTCTACAGTGACGCAAAAAGAAGCTCCGTTTGAGGTTGTCTGACAGATTCTTCTATAAAATGGATGTAAATCAAGCAATTTACTCCAAATTTTCATTAATTTACCTCTCTCTCTCTCTCTCTATATATATATATATATGCACAGAAGGTGGTAAAATATCCACCAACATAGATTTCATACCTCTATTAATAAAGAAGCCTACTTTATGCTCTTTTAATATGACAACTTATTTTTATCGACTGGCATCTACTGTTTCTTCATTTCGTTGTGTGCTTGAAGATACTGTCATTATTAGAATGTTACATGGGACAAAGTTCCCATGTGTGAAGTCCCCCTATGACGTCAGTAATATATTGGCTGTCATATTTGAAAAATGGTTCCGACATTGATAATTCCCGTCGACCTTTGCGAAAATGAGTTCGCACGCTTTAGCTAGTCGCTGGAGTGATTTCATGTACATCGTTGATAGGATGAGGCAGCCACAGGCAAGTACTGCAATGAAGTAATATAATCATTGATTACGTATGTACGGAGGGCCGTGTAAAGATAAGGATTCGGAAAGGTGCACGCTTGCCGTCACACGTCAATCTGCAGGCACGTTGGTTGGAAAGGATGAAAGCACGTACCAGCGGTCAGTGAATGGAGAATTGTCTGTTAATGATGTTAATCGAAAAAAGCAAAACGGTAATATAAAACGCTGGGAATAAAAAAAAAGAATAGAAAACATATGGAATATGGTATCGATCGATCGATCAATAGATAGATAGATTGACAGATAGATAAAACAGACAAAATTTTACATAGAATACATTAAAGCTCTCTGCTAAATTTCAAACATGACCACTTTTATCTGTTAGAAAGTACATGTAACTTATATATATATATATATATATATATATATATATTATAGCGATAGACATACGTCCACTAAGAGTCACATTCTGAGCATCAGCTGACATAATCCAGTAACAAGTATTCAAAAGATAATTTGATTTTGTTTTGTCGTCTATCATTCGACACAAGCAAGGCAAAAAAGCCACTAAGACGCAAAGTGGATACTGAGTGTAAGAGAATATAAGAAGAAAAACTAAGGAGAGAGAACTGAACGTAAGAAGACAGAACTTAACGATTGACGTTGCATTTATATTTTTGAAGATCAAAGTTGAATGGAAAGCAAGAATACGAAAATGAGTGAGATTGCTTCAGTCTTAGGTGTTTTAATTCAGAGTTGTCCTTCGTTTAGACTGATTGCCACCCAATGCTAATGAGACCCATATACCGTACTACTTAAGCCTGGAAAAAGAAGAATTCTTATCTTTCACCGAGTGTATTTGAGCGAAAGTTAATACAACAAATACGACTGAAATTCGACCTCGACTCCCCGGTTTCCCGTTTCCAGCAATTATCCATTATACTTCACCAGCACAACCTGGGAATGCACCCGAAAATATATACATACCAATTGACTGCGTTCTTGTATTTTTTGTGAGAAGCAATCACATGATAACAAAATATTTCCCCAATTTTGCCACAACGGAACCTGAACGAGGCTTTAAAGCCCAGACAAAGAACGACACTGTCAGCCATATTTTTAATAACTTTCAGTGAGTGTGACTCTTTTCCTGTAGAAATTGGATTGTAAGTAGATAATCTTACGATAATCGAGTGACAAGGAATGTCGATACTTGAAATATCGCAAGGAAACGCTTTATACGGATTAAATTTCGCCCCTGAAGAAACTATAGACTTTACCGGAAACGAAGAAATAATCCCCTCTATTATAAGCGATATAAGTGGCAGATTTTATACGACAGTGTCTTCTAGTTGATAAAAAGATATATCTAACCATGAGTTAAGTAGATCGCGCATTTGATTTTCCATACACACATATCTGAGGCTGATTAAGACCATCATAATCTATGAAAGTCTTACTTTTTGACACAATGATTTAGTAATAGTGACCTTGTGTCATTCATCTTTTCCATGTACAATTTGTAAAGCTTCAGTCAATTAAACATTTTATAAATTTGTGGTATACTAATAACGGGAATTAAATTCCAAAACTACAATTTTTAAGTTCAACGTAATTTTGAAACTCGTTTCCTCAAAAATTGGAAGGTATTTGGAAATAAATATATGTATCGCTTTTTATAATGATACACCCCAACATTTCAGTTGAGTATTATACCGAGGTTCCAAAATAAACCTGACCTAATGGAGAGGAAACGTTTAACACATCCGAAAAAGTAGCACTAAGGTAGGCCTCTGAGCAAGATAGCGTTTAACTCAACTGAAAATTAAGTCAACATAATTGTATAGCTTAACGAAGGCTCAAGAATCTCACACTCCCACTGACCTTAAAGACAAACTTAACAGCCACGCCAGTATTGTAAGTCTATGCTTCGGCACATGCACACACACAAACACTGATATATATATATATATATATATATATATATATAGAGAGAGAGAGAGAGATATTTCAACCTAGTCACAACACATTACATTGGATGAAGACATGGCTCTGTTGTTAATATTTCGTGCGCTCACGTGGTATGTTGTCATACGATCGCATAATAAATTTACGACCCGTGTCTGCTGTTCTTCGGCCGTTATCATCATCTGAAATTAAAGCAACATAGTGAAGTTTAGAACGGCTCATGATCAGACATAATAGATATTCATTGTCTGTTATATTGAATAATATATGTTTAAATAATGATTTTCTGTCCCAGTAGACATTATATATATATATATATATATATATATATATATATATATATATATATATATATATGTGTTAAGAAATGGACAAAGTCCGACAATTTATTTATTAAAAACATTTCTTCATATATGACGTCATTTGTTTACATTTGATACGCCATGAGCAGTTATGAATATACGAGATTCATGGAAGATTGAAGTTTATAAGCAGTAAATTCAACCTTGCCAACCGGACGATCTGTGGCCGAGCGGTCAAGGCACGTCAGCGTAAAGGACTGTTCTGTATAGGATGC
>CAHIKZ030003690.1:42500-60000 GCA_903632075.3 Acanthosepion pharaonis
ATATATATATGGTTGTGCTATTTAGTGCCAAATATATATTCTTTTTGTTTTTCGGTCCATTAGTATTTAATTGGATCTCAAATTGGTAAATGTTGTCGACTTATATTTTAACTGAGAAGCATTTGTTTGGTTCGGGGTTATGTAAGTATTGGTCCTTTATAGTCTAGTCCTTAAGCATTTAACTGTGTCCAAGGATTGGTAAATATTTGAATCTATACCGATTTACTTAGTTCGAGAAGAAGCAAATATTGGCGTTTGCATTAGGGTCTATAAGCAGTTGTTTGCCGGAAGGCTATCATATCTGTCATTTACATTGATTTTATAAGCATTTACTGGTTTCGGGTATAGTTTAGTTTTGGCCGTTTTTATCTCTCAGCATTTAATTGGTTCGGGAATTGGTTAATATTTGGCGTTAATATTTGAGTTTTTATGCATGCTTTTCTCTTCAGGAAAGTTAAATATTTATAGCTTAATATGAAAATTTGCTATGGCAATAGAGAAATATGTCTTGTTCATATGCGTGCCTGGAAGTACGGCGTATTAAAACCAAATAATAGACTTGCCACGGATTTAGAAATAAATATTTGTCCGTAAATGTAACAATGACTGTGCCTCAGAAAAGGCCAGGTGTACGTATGGATTTCACAGGGCGAGAAGGAGAGGGCAGACGTTTTGGAAAAATTAATATCATTACTTTTATTCTAAAAAAAGATTTATATTGACATCATTGTGTTAGTATTGAATAAACATTTGACAAAATGAAGTGGTGAAAACAACATCACTCATGCGGTGTGCATTTTCAATGATGCATTTCTGAAGTTGTTCTTGGAAGTTATCCTCCACTTTTTCCAGAATTGATCTGTCGATTTGAGCGACTTCAATGTGAATAACTTCCAGTGTACGGATCTTAGGCACATACATAAGTGCCTTGAGGGGCATCTCGGCGTGGTGTAATGGTTAGCAAGCTTATCTTGCTAGATCAGTTACTACTGAAAAGTGAGTTCGATCCTCACTGGATGCCCCATACTTTCGGCCTTGTGCCACATCTAAGCTACGCTTGGAAAATCTCTACATAAGTGCCTTGAGTTTTCTCCACCTAGGAAAATAACCCATGGACAAATCAGGGGACCGAGTGGGGCCGGGGAGTGTTAGCAAATCTGGAAATGAGGCATTCACCGAAGAGAAGGCGTAGAACGTTTATTGAGGGTCTGACAGTGTGGGCACCATCCTACTAAAACCATACACGTTGTATAGGAATACGT
Source organism: Acanthosepion pharaonis (assembly GCA_903632075.3). Lineage (NCBI taxonomy): Eukaryota > Metazoa > Mollusca > Cephalopoda > Sepiida > Sepiidae > Acanthosepion > Acanthosepion pharaonis. The sequence continues at coordinate 43,763 of CAHIKZ030003690.1, forward strand.
TTTCGTCATTATTCAGATACAAAGATGGAGTTCACCGTAACAACGTTTTCATTATAAATGTAAATGAAAGGAACCCCAATTTACCTACCGGAGAAAACAACAAATAAAACAGGATTTGAATAAAAAGATAAAAAAAATAAGGACCAGTGACGCTGGTTCTACCAACATCACATCAAATCGTCCATTTTGGGCGACGCAGTGGCCTTTCGTGCAGTTCTCTCGGATTCTCAAGACCCTAATAAGGATTTTCTGTTGATTCATCAGGTCATTGAGATGTAAACGTCATCTCTGATTAACAAAATGGGATTGTCATTGGCCTCAAAAAAAGGTTCGATATTTCGCGCAAAGTTAAGCCGCCGCGTATAGTTTCTTGGCTTTAACTGTTGTCCAATGACCAATTTGTAAGAGTAGAAATGCAGTTCTTCATGTAAAATACACATTACCGAACGATTATCGATGCCAATTTCAGTAGCACGCCTCTGAGCAGAGAGATTCCTCCCACGCAGCATAGCTTCCACATTTACTGGTGTACGTTTAGTTCGTGTGACCCCCTGTTCATTAGTATAACCCGGGTACGATGTGCATAGACACAACATAAGACTGTGTTACGAGAGGGAACAGTCTGATTTCGGTGACGAAACTTACAGTGAACTACAGTGACAGACATAATATTCTTACCGAAACTGTCTTAAGTAAACACGACGAGCTCTACCCCCCACCACCACAGCGACATGGCTTCAACGAAGAAGAAAAAGATATGCTAAGACATCACGAACCAAATGGTACCTGTTGGATATATATATATATATATATATATATATATGTGTGTGTGTGTGTGTGTGTGTCCTTCGGAATGAGCAATAGCCATTTAGAATAAAAATGTCCGTCTTTTCTGCCTCACCGTGTATGAACCTGTCATAATATCCAGCCTTCTTTAAAAACCTTCGATTTTAAGCTAGTTTTGCCATTTCGTATTTACGGCTCAAACCCTGTTTTGTTTGCTGTTTTTTTTGTACATTGGGGCTACTTCATTTACAATTATAAATGATATTCATCACATCAATTTTAAACGCAAAACTTGAAGGAGTACATGTTTTCGGTTATTTTTACAGGATCTACGGGCAAATTTTGCCCGAGCGTACCGGCTTGGTCTCGCCCCACAATAAAAAAGGGCCTTATGCCACATCCAGCCTCGTGAGGAGGTAAGATAAATAATCTTGCTTCGGCAATTATGTGGCGATTCGTCTACAGCTGTCCTGGTCGTACTCTCTGCCTTCGGGCAGTGAGGAAGGCAGACGAGGCAGTGTATTATCTGGGGTGATAGACAGCTACCCGACCCCGTGTATACAGGGTCGACGGGGAATTTTTGCCTGAGCGTACGGGCTTCGTTTTGCCCCGCATTAAAAAACGGCCTTGTGCCACCTCCTGCCTCGCGGGGATGTAAGTTCCTTTCATTTACATTTATCGCCGATGTTCTTCACATCAATGTCAAATACAAAATATGAAGGCGTACATGTTTTCAGTTAGTGTGATTGCTATCCACCTTACAGGCTGCCACAAATATATCCCACTAAAAAATTTGTTTGGTAAATATATCTGCCATATTATCATATAAATCCATATAAAATGATGAAATATAACACAAATTCAGTAATCTATTAACGCTATATCACATAACACCTAAAAAGCTGAGTCAAATGGCGGATGGGTATTACTGTATTTAACAATAACATACGATACGTAGAAATACTATATAAAAATACCTCGTATGATCTGTAATCTATGGTATGAATATGTTATAGGAATTTATGTGGAATTTAATGTATTTTTCAGTAGACCTGGCGAATTTTAAATCTTCATTAAATCATTCCGATACAATATACCAAACCTACTTGTGTGTGTTGTAGGTTGTTTGCAATACAATATATATAGAAAGATATTACGGGTAATGTCTCTATATACTGGTAAGTGGTGGGTCCTTATGTAATTTTCGTACAGGTTATCGTATATTTTAGCGTAACTTGAATTACCTGTAGGTGTAAATTTTGGGGCCACTCTTGACCTACCGTATGTTTAAGATAGATGGGGTCAACCTGTACTGCAGGTATAGAACTAAGTCAGAATTTTGAGCTAGAAATCTTGATGTCGTCTTATAGGAAATTTACTGTAATTCTCACTAACTCATTAAATTGGTAATTCATTCATCACTTTTAACTTTATTTTTACGCATGCGTGAGTAGATTTATTTATTAAGCAGTATATTTATTTACGTGTACCGGCTTGAATATTCGAGAAAACTTATTAAAGAAAAATAAAAGGTATTGAATGTTCATACCAGTAGAAGAAAATAAATATACTGATTATATGAATAAAGGGGTTGTCTACTGAAATAAGTGTATTCACTGAAAAATAACATTTAAGGTGATGAAAAAATAATATATATATATATATATATATATGTATATATATATATGTATGTATGTATGTGTATATATATATATATATGTATGTATATATATATATATATATATATATATATATATGTATGTATGTGTAGATAGATAGATAGATAGATATTACTTAATTCATTGAGTCTAGAAGAAACTTCAACAGAATGCAGAAAGCACTGGACGGCCGTTTCATATATATTGGGGACTACATCAGCAGTGCGCATCTACTACCGATAATTGAAACACGAGTTACATTGACTGGTAAACGTCATACCAACTGTACTAACTGGCCTCGCTGACGAACAGGTAGCGGACTAGACTCGATAATGCGCCGCTCGTTCACATATTCCGTGATGGAACTCATCCAAGTTCTAACATATAGGACTGTGTCTCCGAGAGCCACGATATACCATATATATATATATATATATATATATATAGATACACCTAGTGAGCCAGACAAACCTACCTAGGTTTAACCTAAAGGGATCGTCAGGAAAGTTTGGCTAACTAGGCAATCTAGAAACACATATTTAGCTCTTTTGTTAGTTGTTACTCGTATCGGGGTTTTTTCTTTGGGCTTCAGACCTGCATCTGTGCGATTTTTTTTGTCGGCAGAAGTTCATGTTTGTAGCTCTTTCTTTTTTAAAACCTTTTTTTCCCTCGAGATTGATTTGATTAGCAAATCAAAATTGAGGGTTTTTCAAAAACGAGTCTAGTTATATATATATATATATATATATATATATATATATATATATATATATATATATTATTTTTTTTTCTTATATTTCATAAGCGATTTACTTGTAAATACAATTGTTCATAGCCTTATATGGTTCTCAGTAGTCGAGATGCATACCATCGAAACAAGAATGCATCTTTGTAGTGAGTAAGTTGTTTCGTGCGTATGTAAAATTATAATGAATAATTATTGCTCTCCTCTTGGAGCCCTCTTTTGATTTAATGATTTGAACGTTAGAATTTATATTATTTTCGTTCTTATTACATTCGGAGATTATATATATATATATATATATATATATATATAAACAGGTATTTTCTTCCTATTAGAATTATTTAGTATTTGTTCATTGAATGACATGTTTTCATGCGTTTTTTTTCGCCGTTTATATTACTCCAACTTTTGCTCCCGAAACATTATTTCAGTACAATATTTGTGATATTTCGCTTCTGACATTCGAATACCATTTTTGCTATTTACTTTACCCCGACATCCATGCCTATGTTTTATTCTTTCTTTCTGCCAATCGATTCTTTTTTTACCGCGTTTCTCCTAAATAATTCTTCCTACCTCGCTTTCATCATTTGTCATAATTTGTTTTCGGCATGCTTTCATATGCTAATATACTCTTTTAGTTATACCCCGTCTACGTTAATTTTTGTCTTTCTTTTCTGAACATTGCACAACTCATTCTTTCTCTTTTTATATCTGTGTATCACTATGTCTTTCTCGCTCAACCCGCAGCCGTATTTTATTTCATTCTACCCTTTACGTTTGAAGTAATGATTGTAAAAGCTATTAGAAAAGCAACAAAAATTTATAAAGAGAGTGGGGATCTAGCGAATACGTTTTACACTGTTTCGAAATTTCTTAATATTCTATTCTATTTATTTATTTTTGTATTTTATTTTTGATAATTTCTATACTATTCTTTTCATTGGTTGGAAATCAAGGCATACGAACATTCTTTGAAAAAAAAACCGCTCGGTTGCATTCAGATAAATCTCTTCTGAATGTTGTCTTGGCTTTAACTCCTTAAGGAATTCGGTTCCTTTGTCCAAGTTGACTAGAATATTTTAAATCCACTCGATGCGTGCACAGCTAAGCGTTTTTAACAATAAATCAAAGATTACTTTTTTTTAAATCTGAAAAAAAAAAAGTAAAATCGATCAGTTGAACGAAGCAAGAAGTACGAACGTCAGTAAAGTTCGATACCTAACTAACCAACATGTACGCATAACAATGTTTATAATCATATAGACATAGGATTTATACGTATTGAATAGTGGACGCCTTTTCATATTCATATATTTATATTGATTTCATATATGAGATGAATTCTCATTTATATTTTTTATATTGAAAACAATGCACAACGTTATACAGTTTGGTAATTGGGCAACAATCCTTCTTTAATACATGTTTCCATGAACAAGCCTGACAATGTAAATTTTATTTTGTTCTTTCATGTTTTTTTCTTCCAGATTTAATGAATGCAAAGAATGTGCAGACGTGTGTTTGTTCTTCAGTTTAATTGTTTTGTTTTCAAGGCTTATTCTTTGTTATACTATTTTAATAAATGTATGTGTTATCACACTTGGCGGTCTTTAATTGTATAAAAAAATTCTCTCTTTTAACCATTTTTAACTCTTGATCTAGATGTAGTAGACGTTGATATGGAATGCTACCATTGATGCTTATTCGCTTCCTTGGGACTCTGTTGACTTCTGAACACTGATAAACACATAAACAAGATCACACTTATGTTTTTCCTCTTGTTACAATTGCGTGTACATCTAATTTCTTTTGTTAATCACAGGTATTATAGTTTGATTTATATTCATTCATTTGTTCTTATTATTTTAAACCAGACTCACAGTGAGTCCGCCAAAATTGTTTGCGGGTTAAATCTTGTTATACTGGAACATACCTATTCTTTATTAATAGACTCTCCCACCTATAATAAGTAGTAGTAGTAGTAGCAGTCGCCAGTGGGCTGAGAGAGTTGGTGAGTCAGTCGATGTCGGACCTTAAAGTATCAACCACCACAACTAGATTGATGCGTCATTAACTATTATATCACGTTCCTAACGTTTTGTACGTCGAACCTTTTTAGGACCGACTTAGTGAAATACAAGCCTCCACTGTGAAACTACTCTATAACAAATCTTCCTGTAATCCATTAATATTTATTATAATAGGTTTATACACATTCCAACCAAAGAGGTGATACCCAAGTATCATAACATCCCGCAACAAATGTTTTTTAAATGCTGTTGTAGACGATATAAATTTTGATGACATTAAACAATCTTAATTTCCTAATACACTCAGGACATGTTTATAATGTTATTAAAGGCTTGTTTAATTTAATCATTTTTAAACTCATTTTCCATTGAGAGGTATATATCAGATTACGGAGGTGGGCTGAAAATTTTGATAGACTACATAGGAGTGATGCTAGAGCTGTGACATCTTGCCTGCATTAATTTCAACTTTTCTTGTACATAGATGCAGTGTTTCTTTCCAGGTAAATTAACACTGGTCAAAGAAGACATCAAAAGTAACTTCTAGCGAATTTTCATGAAAATGGACAAAATTTGGCATATTGCAGGAAAACAGTCTATCTCCCAAGGACATTCATGCTGACATGTTTGCTATATTAGTGATGAGGTACAAACTTTATCGACAGTGGACAGCTGAATTTAGAAGGGGAAGGGGCAGTCTTGAATATGACCCAAGTTCTGGAGATCCGTCTACTGCCGACACCGAGGACAATGTTGATCGTATTCATCTCATGATGATGGATAACAGGCAGTTGATTATAAATAAAATTACCAATTCTATTACCATATCCCGTGAGACAGTTGAGAAAATTCTGGACAATGAACATGGCATGACGAAGGCTTTCTGCTCAGCGGGTGTAACATCTTCTGACAGCCGATCAAAAGGGCACCATAGTGATTACATCACGGGTAAATGTGACATTGTTTGAGACGTATACAGCTACTTTCCTTGAAAGATTTCTAAGCAGGATGAGTGTTGGGTTTATCGGTTTAAGCCAGGGACGAAGAATCAATCCATGCAGTGCAAGTACCCCTGGTAAACTGATCTAAAAAAGTTGATGGTCTCAGAGTTTGGTTGTTCAAATGTCATTGTGCATTTTTTTCCAAATGGGCACGCCATCAATGCAGAGTATTATGTCAACATACTGATGTAGTTGTGAAAGACTATTAACACAAATTTCACAGGAAAACTGACGAAAGAGAATTGTTTCATCAGGACAAATCTCCAGCACACTCGACCTCGGTTTCAGTGGCTGTTCTTCGTAATTGTGGCTTTGAACTGGTTGGATACACTCGCTATTCTCATGATTTGTATATCATCTCTTCCCTAGCGTATAAAAATATTGACTGGAAATCTGAAACGCTGAGATGATGACGTCATATCTGGTGTCGGCTTTTTTACCAACTGGATGAACAGTTACATATCAGTTTATCTTGAATTAAACAATTTAAACTTCCGCATCTACCTGATTCTAATGTTCCCGCCCTTCCAATCGCATTTCGGGCTAATAGAGAACGATAAGTGAGATCCGTAGACGTATTGGGATGGCCAAGGAGACATTCCAAAAGCAGTGCATAGTACTACGAGACAGGAGAATTTCTTTGGTAACAAAGAAAAGAATACTGACCTGTTACTTGACATCTGTACTTCTTTACGGCAAAGAATGTTGGTTGATTTTCTCAAAGATGGAGAAGAGGCTTGACGCGTAAGAAATGTGGTTCTACAGAAGGATGCTTAGGATATCATGGTCCGAGCGTGTGAGCAACGATGAGGTCTTCGAGAGGTTGCAAACAAGGAGTAGGATTATACATGACATCAGGAAGAGGGGGCTGAAGTTTATGGGACACATAATAAAGAAGGAGGTTCTGGAGAATCTGATACTCACGGGTCAAAACGAGGGAAATATTGACAAGGAAAAGCAATGAAAAAACATACCTGGAGGACTTCAGCAAGTGTATAACAGAACGTAGCCTGGGGGAGGAAGAAGAGGGAATGAACTCGTTGAGAGCTGCAAGGTATAGATGGAAATGGAGAGCCATTATTGCCTACGTCCAGCAAAAGACATGGCATATGAAAAGAAAAGTAAGAAGTTAATAATAGGAAGAAATGAAATTAATGTATGCAGTATTTCACAGATCTAGCTTTATCCTTCCTAGTCAGCCTATGAATTTTCAGCCCATGCGCGTACTGTTCTCGATGATTATACTACGTATTTTAGTTATTATAATATAAGATTGGTTTAAATGTATACGTAGTGATCTCTGATAAGAGATATGTAAAATCTCTCGTCTTGGGTCGTGATGTGTCCACCATAAATATTTATGATCTTCTCTCCGTCGTGAACGCCGTTCTCGATGGGGTCTCTGAATTCATAAATAACATTGTCTTGGTATAGTTTTGATTTCGTCGCCTAGATGTTATTCGTGATAATAAGTTTAGATGTTTTTTTGTTTGTTCGACAAGAGTGTTGCCATCGATAAAAATGCTAATGCCTGTGAACTGATATTATCGATGGTTTTGAACGAACAATTTACATCTATTTTCTGTCTATAATGTAGTTTGGAAAACCGTTGTTAAATACCGCTTGATTTATCTTGCTGTATTTAGGGAAGGGTTTGTGGGATAAAGAGGCAACGTGCTCTCTTCTTAGAAATAATTTAAGATACTGCTAATTTATATCTAATGGAAAAATAGTTGATATATATATATATTTATACCGATGTATGATGTGTACGAAATGGTGGAAAATATTTCCAGGCACAGGAAAAGGGATTTAAAATAAATTATGTTGTTTGGAGATTTGGTCTGTTATTCTGAAATGGGTCATATACAAAACATTACATACTCAGATGTCTAGTCACACTGAGGAGCTGTGATACAGCGAAACAAGGTCTGTGGATGACGATATTAGCTGTCGATAAAAAGGTATAATCGGTCGATCATTTATTTCAAGGACTAAAAAGCGAATTTGTAAAAAAGTCACTATTAGTGCTGATATTGAACAAAATCATTCAGTACCGTCATAGCTAGTCACATGAAGGAGCGTTTACATTCAACGTAGAAACAAAATGTACAATTTTGTAGTGGGTATTTACATGGTCTAAAGTAACAGTGTATTACATATAACAGTATATATATATATATATATATATATATATACACACATATATATATATATATATATATATGCACAAACATATATCCATCTATACATATTTACACATCTATATACAAATATATATATATACATGTAAAATATATATATATATATATATATATATATACATGTATACACAAAATATATATATATACATGTATACACAAATATATATATATACATGTATACACAAATATATATATATATATATATATACATGTATGAATATACATACATGTATATATATTTATATACATATATATATATATATATATACATATATATATATATATATATATATATATATATATATATATAAATTATAATAAAATTTATCAATACAACATGACAAAGACGATGTACAATGTTATAATTTATGAATATGTCTGACGATGATTTATTAGACTGAAACGTCCGACGTTGACATTAACATTAAATATATATAATTGTATATATATATATATTTATTTAGTTAATATATATAGTTTGAATCTTCATACTGTCGGATCTATATCCATATATTATATATATATATATATATGTGTGTGCATTTTTGTGATTTCTTGATAACTTTGATTTATATATTATATATATATATATATATAATTTTCAGCTCATAAAAATAAATTTTAATGAATTTCCCTTCTAATCATGATTGTCGTGATTATGTGTCTTAATTCTTTTTTTTCTTCTTTTCTTGCTATGCGTTTCATGACCTTTAATGACATTCTGTTATTTTCTTAATTTCTCAAGAGAAACTTTACTATCATATAATATGATGCAGAATACTGGTGCCAGACATAGTGTGGTCCAAAAGCCACCCTCTTGACCCAGAGCTGTAGTACCTCCTCAAGGCACTTGATGCAGGTGTTCGTGTTGAGTTTGAGGCCCTAACCAACAAATTTGGGAGGTCTTTACTTCTCTGAAATATCAGATTCAATTTCCGAGAGGCCGTACATTTTAATCACCATTAGATTCATCCAACTCTTTCCGAATCCTCTCGAATGTCCTCAGATTAACATTCAATCACTTTAAAATATTCCTATTGGTTCTTCTAGCCTGAATGCCAAGGTGAGCACCATTCTGTTTGCAAATTTCTGGCAGAGTGAATTGTGCCATTGTGCACTTTGTCTCACAGACGGTATCCAACTAACCATACTATTCTGTGAAATCGAAAAAATAAAATAAAAACAATGCGCATGCGCAAAATTAAGACTATTTACCTATCGCACATGTTAAAGACGCTTCCTCAAATTTCAAAATCTACAAAAATATACATATATATATATATTTTTTTTTTCAATTTTCCCCGAGGTGTTCATTCCTCGCGGTGAAATTGATGGCGTTGGACTAAACGGACAGAAGGCAAATTCAAAGACCTCTAGATAGAAATCAATAGAATGTAACTCCTCGAAACAAAATACATTACCCGTTATTGATGTTCTAAGAATGATATTAAAAGGAGTTAAAACAAAATAAATATGTGGATCAAATTCCTGACAACACGAAAATGCGTGAATTTGAAAATATAATAATAGGTATCTTCTATGAATGACTACAGTTACATTTTTCTGATTGTATAGAACTTATTTTCTTTTTTTTTTTTCGATCTTACGAGACAAAAAAATTGTTTTCTGTCTAAATTTCATGAATGAAGAGTTATCATTATTTACACTATTTATATTCGAACTCTTGTCTTTCGCTTTCTTGTTATTACAGCGTTTTGGATTTTGCCCCCCCCTCCGGCCTCTTCTGTATTGTAATTTAATGGGTATTGAACAGGGAATTTTGAACTGAACTATTTTTTTAATAATTTTGTTATAATGTCTATTTACTTAAAGCAAGAATTACGTTATAGTTGAAGGTAAAAAAAAATATCATAATTCGATTGCTCCCTTTCTCTCAGTCTTTCTTGCTCACACACAATGACTCCCCCTATATATAACATTAATAAATATCGCAATCGAATTAAGTCGACTCCCCATGAAAAATTATTACCTGTAGAACAACATTTCCGCCTAGAAAAACACGATTTCAAAACCTATGCCAAATTCACTATAATTGAGAGAATAGAAAAGTTCAGAGCAGATAACATTAGAAAGATTTTAGAGTACCATGAAAATAAATGGATACAACGTTTAAAACACACTATCCAGCCGGGCTAATCCATAAATTTAACGATATTGATAGTACTAATATTTAAGCCTACAAATCAAAACCTACCCACATTTCTCACCCACACAAGACAGACATGATTACGGAGGGGTTGAGGCCTCACACTTATACACACACCCACACATGAATATACACACTTACACACATCATACTCACTCATTCCCCTAATGAGCCAAATGATAAACACACACCCACAGCAATACACACGCTTACACATATCATACTCACTCACTCCCTAAGAACCAAAGAACCAAACAACACACACACAAACACTAAACAGAGACACATCCCCTCTCCAGGACCAATAAAACTGTCAAACTGACCAGGGGAATTCAGAGAAGCATAGATCCATCCAGCTCTTATCTCAAATAACAACTTAAAAGAGACTGTTTGACCAACACAAGGAATGTTAAAAGATTCATGTTAAAAAAGAAAAAAAAAAAAAAACAAATGAAAACTACAGACAAAAGTTCATTTTCTCCATCAAGACATTCATTTCTGTAGTTTACTGCTACCAGCAAGCAGAAATATTTCTTCTCCTGATGATGGCCATTTTGGCCGAAACTAGTCGAGGAATCTAAATGAAATAATAATAAAAAAACGAAAGAATATTAATCTACAACCCAGTGTGTCTGAAGATTTTAATTTTTTAATATTTTTTATTGTTCAATATATATATATATATATATATATATATATATATATATATATATATATATATATATATATATCCTATATTCGAATGAGGGTCAAACAATATATTTTATATAAAAATAAATAGTTATTTATATTTCAATAATTGAGATTTGATTATTTGAAGTATTATGAAAGAGTTTATTTTAAACTACATATAAACACTTTTTGAAAGGCTGAATATTTGATATTATTTGAAATACAAAATCTTTATAACAAACGACCCTCCGCATTTTTTATAATTCAGACCATATTTATTATATAAAATAAATATATATAATGGATATATATATATATATTTTACAATCGGAGACATATAGTTCGAATTCCATTTTGTTTTTAACTTATAATTAATATTTTATAAAACCATAGAAAATATAGAAAAAAATATAAGCTATAAAAAAAATTGAATAAAAGGACAGGCTAAAGGATATATATATATATATATATCGTAAATAAATATATATATATTATATATTTAATGAACAAACAATTTCATTAACATTTTTAAGATTTAACAGAACTTATTGAACTACTTGGTGAATATAAGAATAAATTTTTACAACAGTTTTTTTTACCTAACGTCAATTTATATAGGAAAAGAAAAATATATAAAAAAAAACCTCGGCCATTTTAGAAATCATAATATAAATTTGATTTGGTTGGGCATATATTTAAACAGAAAATCATATGAGAAACTTCCGGCAATTTTTCAAGCCAAGCCAGAACTGAAATTTTTTTAAAAATTTAATTTTTATAAATCTTTTTTTAAATGATAATTATAAAGATCAAAAACTGGTAGGTTTATATCAATAGCCAGGCCTTTTATTTATGGCTTCAGTTTCACGAACAAAAGGATTGAATTTTGATGATTTTAATTTAAATTTATATTTAAAAGAAAATAATATATATTTTGAAGCTCAAAAAAAAATTAAAAGGAAAGAAAATCCTGGAAAATGAAATAAATTTTGAATTCTAAATAAAAAGAAATACATATATTTTGAAAATATTGAATTTTATTGTATAATTAAAATTTTGTTTTCCAACTTTTTTTTTTCGAATTTGATATTCACAAAAAATATGATTGAAATGACCTATCAATCCAGGAAAAAAAAAATCAAAATAAATAAATTCTTACCAGAAAACTGCAATTTTTAAAGGGAAATATTTCAATGAAACTAATTGATTTCTCCACGGTTTATTTTTTAATGAAAATTTTTGAAAATTTTATTTCATTTTTAAAAAAAAAAAAGCCACTTTTAAAGGAATTTATAAAATTTTTATGATTGTTGATAGGAAATATCACAAAATGTTTAAAATTTTATAAGAATTTTTTTGGATAGATCATAAAACATAAAAATCAATTGATTTATATTTGAAAATTGTAAAGAAATTTTTTAAAGGAAACTAAGGAATGAAAAGGGAGTATGGAAATGATAAATCAATTAATATATAATATATGTTTATTTTTTTCAATTTATAAAATTTTTTTTAAAATAATTTTCAACAATAAATTTTTGAGCGGAATTTTTTTATCGTGGGACAAAAAATTTGCCACTTTTTAAATGAATTTAAAAGCCTTTTAAAAATAAGCAAAAAAAATTTTTATTTATAAAAAAAATTTTAGAAACTAATGGAAAAGAAAAAGCGAAAAAAAGTCAGAATAAAAAAATTGAATTTATTTAAAAAAAAAATATGCAAAATAAAAAAAATCAAATTCCAAAAAATAATTTCATCTCAAACCAAAATAAATTTACAAATATTAAAAAAAAATAATTTAAATAAATAATAAAAATGATGAAATTTAAAATTTCCCAGGAACATTTATTTTTTAAAACTACAAAGTTTTTAAACGTATTAAAGGAATTATTTAAAAAAAATACAAGATATTTATATTTATTTTAAAAAGTTTGAAAAAAATAAATTTAAATTTAAAAAAATGATTATATTTAATGATATAAAATATTAAAAATAAAATTTAAATATATATCTTTGTATTGTCTGAAAATATAAATATTTATTATATAAAATGAAATATTAATATATATATATATCTATATTTTTTGCCAATTTTAAAATCGGTTTTTAAAAAAATTTTTTTTTTTAATAAATTTTATTTCATATTCAAAATAAATTTAAATTATATTTTTAAAAATCAAAAATTTGAAAAAAAAAAAAAAAAAAACATTATTTGGGAAACATATTTAAATAAAAAAACAATTATAAAAATTTTATTGATATTAAAAATAAAATTTCAATTTTTTTAAATTTTTATTAATATTTTTGAAAAAAAAAAAAAATTTTTTATTTTTGTAAAAAATTTTTAAAGAAATTTTTGTTTGGAAATAATTTTTCTATGTAAATCTTAAAAAAAAATCAAAAAAAAAAACAAAAATAAATATATTAGAAATAAATTCAATTTTAAAAAATAAAGATTTCATTTTAGAATATATATATTATATATATATATATATATGAAATATATATATATATATATATATTTTTTCAAAATATCAATTCAATCATTTTATACATTTAATTAAAGAAAGTTGACAATTATTATTTTTTATTTAATTTTATATATTATATTTTTTAAATTTAACAAAATGAAAAAGAGTATGTCCAAATGTAAATAAAAAAATTGAAATCAAAATTACATATAAAATTTTTAAAAAATGGAATTAAAAAATTTTTAAATTGCATTTATTTTATATATATATGTTTATAGAGTTACAGTATTTATAATTTTTTCAAAACATAAATACCAATTTTTTTTATTTGTATAGTTATATTTTATTATTTTTTTTTATTTTTTATTTTATACTAAATATTTTTTTATTTAATTTTTAAAAGTTAAATTGTCTGTCGTTAATTATCCATATATAAAAAATTTAAATATATATATATATATATACAATATAAATATTTATTTTTGCATGTATATTTATGGATGGATTTTTTTTACATTTAAATCTATGTACGCTGTGTGTCAAAAAAAAAATTCATAAATGAATATAATTAATATTGCAAAAAATAAAAATATGAATGAAAAAAATAATATATATATTTATATAAGAATATAATATATATATATATATATATATATATATATATATATATATAAAAATATATGATATATTAAAATACATTATATATATATTTCTCCAATATATATATATATATATATATATATATATATATATATATATATATAAAATAAATAGAAAAAATGGACAAATTTAAAAAATTAAATTTTTATTCATTTATTTTGATTTTTTTAAAAAAAATGCAATAAAAAATAAAATGCGTAAATATTTTATTAAAGGATGAAAATTTTTAATCCTTCAAAAAAATATAAAAATCTGATTATTTCTCAAACAAAGGCCGGTATTTAAAATTTTATTTAATTTAAATTTTTTTGGGGAAAAAAAAAAAAAATAGAAAAAAAAAATATTGATATTAAAAAAAAACAAAATATAAACATAAAAATGTCTTTATAAAAAAATAATATGAATTTAAATTGATATTAAATGTCCTGATCAAAAAACCAAAATATTAAATTTTAATAGAAACTGAACAAAATCATTTTTTTGGTAAAATAAATCTTTTATCAATTTAGCCAAAACAATTTAAAATAATTAAAAAAAATTTAATGGATAATCCGATATAATTTGTCAGATTCAAAAAAATTAAACCTGAAATGAAAATTTTTTTAATCTCTAATAATATTAAAAATTTATATATATATAATATCGAAATCAAGAGTTTTTTTAAAGGCATTCAAAAATAATATCATCAAAAGAAAATAAAATAAGACCTAATAAAATAAAAATTTTATACATATACTACTATAAGCCCATAAATAGAAAAAGATGACTTTCGTTATAATTTTTGTAAATTAACCTGAAAATTTTTTACATAACAAAAAATTTTAAATTTTCGTTTTCCATTAAAACATAAGAATATCATATAAACAATAACTGAAGTCAGTTTTTACACCGGGAGATTTTTTTTAATAAAATATTTTTCAATAAATTATTATTCAAAGTGAATAATCTTGCTATAATGATTAGTTGTTTTTTTAAATTTGTTAAATCAGTGATATATTTAATAAAAGTATAAATAAAATAACACAACTCAAATTGAATTCTTTAAGCGTTTATGATATAGAAATACCCATATATGGGTAACATATTTATTTTCAATGAAAAATATTATAAAATTTTTATTTAAGTTTTAATTGCCTGATTTTTATATCAAAGATAAATTTTAGAACTTTTAACAAGAGAGAATTTTAGTATATTCTATATAAAAAGAATCACGTGGACAGAATATTTGAGCATAAAAGGGAAAAGATAAAAAATTTTAAAAAAGAAAAATTTTAAAAAAATCAAAAGGAGATGGATGATTTGAACTTAAAAATAAACAACTCGGACCCAAAATTTAATTTTTTTTTATTTATTGAAGACATTAGTTTATTTGGGAAATTAAGAATAAAAACTGTTTAGAAAATTTTCAGTTTTTTTTTAATCTTCCCTATTACAGTAATGGAATTATATTTCTATATATAAATATAAATCATATAAATATAAATAATGAAATGATGCAAAAATATGTTTTTACAATAATAAAATATCGATTTGATTTTAAAAAAAATCAAAAACAAATTATTTACGTCATTATTTTCCATTTTTAATTAAATATGGAACAAATGGATTGATTTATATATATATACATTTTTATTTAGTTCTCATTTAATGTATTATAAAAATATTATATTTTAATTTCGTTTTTTTTTAACCTAGTTTTTGTTCCTTCGAACATTTGAACGATTTCCTAATTCTGAATTATTTTGAACAAAGATAAGCATCACATTTTCAAAATTGAGGAATGAATGGTATAATAGGACCAATAGTGTTGCCAAAGGAAAAAAAATCCTTTATATTAAATA
>CAHIKZ030003690.1:62500-72500 GCA_903632075.3 Acanthosepion pharaonis
TTAAAAAAATCAACATTTATTTTGATTCTCTTATGAAATTTTTTAATATACAAATTTTTGAATTTAAAACCAACAATAATTTTTTAAAAGAATTGTTTGAGAGGGTTAATTTTTAGGAAATTGGAATTTTGTTAAGATTTTATTGAATTAATCATTGTTAAAAAAATTTCAGAAAGAATTTCAAGACGATTTCAAGAATTAGAGAAACATTGAGTCAAAGAATAAACAGTTGATTTTTTTTAAATAATTTATAACACAGGGTAAATTTTTCATGGATTTATAAAACCACACACACAAAATAAAAACAGAAAAACAAACATGGTCGACATATATATATAAATATAAAATATATATATATATATATATATATATATATATATATATATATAAAAAATATATAAGAAGGTTTTTTAAATTTTTCAAATTTAAAAACAAGATTTTTTAAAAATTCAATATAAAATTATTATAAAATTAAAGAAATAATTTTTTGTTTTTGATATATTCATATATAAATATTTTATTTGATTGTCGAAATCTTTTTGAGAACGTTTCAATAAATATTTCAAATCCATATTTAATAGAATAATAAGACTAAATGAAGCTTGATGTTCCTTTATAAAATTAAAGAAGGATGAATTGAAACAAAATTATAAATTTTATTGAATGAAATTTTATGTTAATTAATTTAAAAACATTTTAATTTTGTCTCCTTTGTGAGATAAAGAATTAAAATTTCAATAATTTTTTTTCAAAAGATGACAGAACATTTATTTTATTAAATAAAAATTTGAATAAAATCAAATAAGCATTTTTTTTTTTTTTAATTTGAAGTGTTTGATCTTTGATTAAAATAAATTTATATTATATAGTATTTTTTTTCATGTTAACTTCAAATCGTTAAATAATAAATTTTGTGAATATTTAAAAAAATAATGGGAAATTTGAAAAAGAAAGTCAGATTTCAAAATTAAATTAAATCTTTTATAGAACAAGATAAAGGAAAAAAATTTTGTCGAATCTTTTAAATTCGGAAATTCAATTGTCATTTTCAAAATAAAAAAATTTCTTTTTAAACAGAAAGGGATATGGATTATATATTTATATATAAAATATTTATATCATTAAACAATATAAAATTTAATTAAATTTATTTTTAATAAAATATTTATATATATAATAAAATATATTAAAAAACACAATTGTAATATATAATAAATACAACTATATATATGAATATATATATATATATATATATATATGCTAAAAATGAATTATAAATCCAAAAAAGCCAAATTGTACAAATTGTATTAAAATTTTTAGCTTTAAACAATATTGTTTTTGAATTTTAATATTTAAGTATTTTTATATTTTTATATTTTGTTTTATACCTTTTATTTAAAAAAAGAAAATAAATATTTTAATATGATATATCATATTTTTTTATAAATATATTTATATATATTATAAGGTTTTGTTTAAATAAATTAATAAAAATGAAATTACCGGAGATTTTGAAGTGGATTATTTATCAACAATGTTAGTAAGATTTATTTACCAAAAATTGACTCATCCATATTTTTTTTTAATGAACTTTTGATATGAATTCTTTCGATATCGAACTGATCCATTTGTATTTTTCGCCGGTTGTAGGTTATACCCAGGAAATACATTATACACTTATATAAATTTAATGGATAGATAATTTAGATTTCCTATATATTTATATAAATGGGATAGATAAATGTAGGAATTTCCCCCAAAATCAATTTACAAATTTTTTTTTTTCATTTATTAAGAAAAACAAACGATTTAATATTTGATATTTTGAATTTTATTTATAATTTAAAACGTTTAAAAAAAAAAATGGATAAATAAAAAAATAATAAAAAATCAAACACAAATTTTTGATTCGAAAATTTCAATATTAAAATATGAAATTGAATTTAGTTAATTTACAAAAAAAAATAACCCAAAAAAAAACATTTTATTGAATTTTGGAAAAAATCGTCACCAAAAAATTACAATTGATATTTCTAAAATATATCCTTTATATAATTATATTAGTGGTTTATGGGTTTTAACCGCATAAAATTCATAATGGAGCTGTCAATCAAAGCTTTTATTCTGATTCAATTTGAAGTAAAAACAAGAAAATAAACAAATTTGAAAAAAAAAAAAAATAAAATTTGCTTAACAGAAAATAGGAATGAAGATGAAAAAGTGTTTATATTGAAGATGCATCCAACATCAGAAAAAAACCAAATTTTGTTTTTGATATATAAATGGTAAATATATATATATTTATGTTAAATTGAATTAATTCAGAAATCATATATAAATAGTAAACAAATCAAGAGATCTATTGTAAATTAAAAAAATTTGTATTGTTTAAATTGAAAAAAAAAAAATTCCCATGTATGTTTAAATCAGGTAAATGTTTAAATGAATATCAATATATATATATATATATATATATATATATATAATATATATATATTATAGATATATATATATATATATATATATATATATATATATATATATATATATATATATATATATACACTGCGTGCCAAATTATTATCGAGATAACTTTTTTTCTAATATTTCAAAAACCGTCCAATCAATTCACACAAAATTTTCACACAATGTTGGCAACACTGACCTGCGCAATCACTGAAATTTTCGTACTGATCTGCGCAATGTAAACAAACTGGCGCCATATTTGTTATCAGCACGGTGATTTGAGCGTGCCAAATTATTAGAAAGGTTTAGTAAAATTCCCAGAATTGAGCAAACAAAACGTTTATTAATGTTGCACGTGAATGTTTATGATCAAAAGAAGCTAATAAATAAGATAATCAAACAAATAATAACAGATACAAACAAAGGCACAGTTTTAAACAAATTAATAGGGAATGTGCTTTCCCTGTTTTGAAATTACTTGAAGAAGTCGACGATCCATAGAATTTGTTAATTGTAGGATGTCATCTGCTGTAATGCCGCGAGATATGTCAAGAATTGCTTCCCACAACTCAGCGTTGCTCCTGAATTGTCGTCCGTTGGCGTACAGTCTTCGCTTCATGATGCTCCAAAGGTTTTCGATTGGGTTCAAATCCGGAGAATTTGCTGGCCACTTCATTTTTCGAGGTCCATCGAAGCCTAACTGTTTCAAATATTCAGTAGTCTTGTGAGCAGCATGTGAGGGAGCATTATCTTGCATAAAAAACAATGGCCCTTCTGAAGGCAACTCTTTGCCTTTTCATCCACGGTTCAAGATGCTCCTTCATAAACGCTATGTATGCATCAGCAGTCATTTTGACGCCATCTGGTACTCTCCATGGGCCCACTAATGTTTTTCCAATAATACCACCCCAGATCATTATGCCTCCACCGCCTTGTTGGCATCTCAAACGCTGATGGCGATTCTGTCCGTTCATTACCCAGCCTTTGCACCATCTATCTGGCCCATCAAGTGTTGCTCGAGTTTCATCTGTGAACAAAAATTTAGAGAAGTCAATCTTCATATTGTACTCGGCCCATTTCAATCGATTTTGAATGTGATTTCTTGTCAACAGAGGCTTCGATACAAGTTTGACTGTTGTTGCTATTTTCCTCAGATACCGATACCGAGTATTTTTAGACACAGTAGGATCCCCAATGCAACTGAAAAGCTCTTGACTGGTAAGTCCAGGGTTCTTTGTGGCCTCTCGTTTAAGTCGTGACATGAGACGACGTGAAATATCTCTCGGTTTGCCTTTATCTGCCCTTTTGCGTATTTGTGTAGGGTCGGCGGTGAACTTTTTCACTGTTTGATTACACATCCCTATCATTTTAGAAATTTCTAGGGTAGATTTACCTTTTGAGAGTTCTGAGGTGATAGTTTTCTTTTCAGCATCACTTAAACTGCTTTTTACGGCCCATCTTTTCACTAAATTCTTACACTTTTTTTCTAATAATTTGGCACGCTCAAATCACCGTGCTGATAACAAATATGGCGCCAGTTTGTTTACATTGCGCAGATCAGTACGAAAATTTCAGTGATTGCGCAGGTCAGTGTTGCCAACATTGTGTGAATTTTTTTGTGTGAATTGATTGGACGGTTTTTGAAATATTAGAAAAAAAGTTATCTCGATAATAATTTGGCATATATATGTATATATATATATATATATATATATATTATATATATATATAAATATATTTATATATATATATATATTTATTGAATATATAGTAAATGTTTTTATTTGATGAATATATATATATAAAATTATATATTATTTAAACACAATAAATATGTTTATATATATATAAATATAAAAATAAATTAAAAATATTTTATAGTTTAAACTATTTTATATTAAATTTTTATTGAATGAGATGTTTTAAGTTTTTAAAACATATTTATCAATTAATATTAATTATATATATATATAATATAACGTTATTTTTTAATATGAGATCAAAAGAATTAAAATTTAAATAAAAATATAAATGAGAATGGGGTTTTAAATATTTAAAAAAAAATATTTTTCAATATAATTATTTTTCTTCATTTTAATGGAAACAATTCACTAATGTGCAAATACTGATAGAAAAAAATTAAAATTTATAAAATATATATTTAAAATATCAAAATATAAATTTTATATATTAAATAAAGATCAGAAAATCCACTGAAATAAAAACACTTTAAATATTTTTATAGCAATATATCATTTAAATTCAAAATGATATTAATATCCGTTTCTTTTTGTAAAATTCTATCTCAACTTTTGTACGGTTTGAATAAAATTTAATATTACTCATTATATACTTTTATAATATATAAATATATTATATATATATATATATGTTAAATAAAAAATTCAATATATAATATAAAATATATAAAATAAAAAAATTTATAGAAATAGGACAAAATTATTTATATAGAATAAATCGTATATCTATATAATATATAAAAATAACTGAATTTGATATTTATTTCTCCAAAAATATATAAAAAAAATTGATTGCAGAAAATTGAAAATAATATACACATATATTTTTTTCAATAAATAAATTCTTCTATCAATTTTCATTTTGTTTTGATATATTCTTAATATAAATACATTTACTGAAAAAAAATTAATCATATATCTTCACAATGATAATTTTAAAAAAAAATAACTTATGCGATATAATATGAATGAAGAATTTCAATTTTTAAACAATTTCTTTTTTTCAATTTATGAAAATTAACTGTCTTTGACAAAAATATTTATTTAAAAAATTATTTTAAATGGCATTTATTTATATATTAAATATTTATATATATATATATTTTATATATAAACAAAATTTTTTTACACTCACTTTTAAAAAAAATTTATTAACTTTAAAAAAAAAATATTTTTTAGATTTTTGAATTTTTTTTCCAAAAAAATGTAAACAAACAAATTATTTTTATATATAATCTTAAATTTATTTATATATTTGATAAATTTGATTTTTTTTATAATCATAAAATATTCATATTTTTTAGATATTTAGATTTTTTTATTTCATATATGTTAAAAACTAATTTTATTAGCATTTGTCAGAAATTTTAGAGATTTATATAAATTTTTTGGTAATATAGATATAACAAAAAGACATAGAATATATATATATATATAAAATGTTTTTTCACCATTTAATATTAAATTATATGATAAAATTAAAACACCATAATATTTTAATTATTTAAATTTTATTTTATTTAGAAATTTATGAAATAAATTATTTAAATGAAAAATGATCATTTTTTTTAAAAAATAAAATAAATCAACAAATTTTCCTTTTTTTAAATTGATGTAAATAAAATTTATAAAAAATTTATTCGAAATATTTCTTTGAAAATTCTTTTAATTTTAAAATAAAAATATGATTTATTTTTTTACATGTCCAAATAAAAAAAAATATAAAAATATTAAAAAAAAAAAATCTTTTTTATATAAAAAAAAATAATAAATATGTAAAATTAAAATAAAAAAAAAGAAAAATTTCTTTAATATTTTTACATAAATAATAATTATATTTATTATATATACAAAAATTTAAAAAAATTTTTATTTTAAAATAAGCATGAAAATTGTTTTTTTATTTAAAACTAATTTAGATTCAAAACAGAACCAAAAATATATATTCAAAAAAATTCTAAATATATTTTAGTGATATTTTCATTGTTTTGTTAACCAAACATTTTAAAAATTTTGAAAACCTCTTAAAATATAATTTTATTATTGTTCATTATTTTATAACTTTCTTTTTTAAATGAAAAAATGCATTTTTTAAAAAATTTAAAATATTTATTATCCATAATTTTGAACAAGAATCGACATTCATTTTAAAAAGAAATTTCATTAACTTTAGAATTTAAATTAAAAAAATAAAAAAATAATATTTTATTTTTTATTATCATTGAATGGTTAAAATTCAAATATTTGTTCTAGAACAATATATTTTTATTACATATATATTTTTAAATTTTATGATTTATTTATTACGTTTTTTTATATTTTTTACAATTTTCAAAAAAATTTTGAAAAAAAAAAATTTTGAAAAGTATTCATCTGTAGATATTTTGAATAAATATTAATTCAAACAATATGAATGATAAAATTTAAATTTATATATATTATATTAATTAATATATGTTTTAAAGAAATTTTTTTTTACAAAACATTGACAACAAATTTCATTTAAAATTAAAATCAAAGCATTAATCATGTTGGAATTTATTTATTTTTTATATCTCAATCTATTTTGAGACAAAATTTTTAAATATTTTTTTAAGTTTTTAAATTTAAAAATAAATTTTGTAAAAAAAAATATTTCAAAATAAAAAAAAGTAAATATAATAAAAAAAAAAATTTGTTATTATTTTCAAATTCATCAAAAGAAAAAAAAAATTTCTGAAAAATAAAATTGAAAAAAAAGAAATAAGACATGAAATTTAACAAAAAAAAAATTAAAAGAAAGGAAATTTCATTTTTTTTAAAATGAAATCTTTATTTTATCAATTTGAGAAATTTTCCTATCAAAATTTTAAATTTGATATACAAATTTTTAGAAAAAAAAGAAATGAAAAAATAAATATTTAAAAATAAATAAATTTATTTTTTGCTATATATTCAATAAAATATTAAATGGAAATTCAATGATTTCTAAAATAACCTTTAAATTTGAAGTTTGAAAATAATGATTTCAAAAAATTTATTAACTTTAAAAGAATTAAAAAAAAACATTAAAAAGAAAGAAAAAAGATTATATTAAAAATAAAAATGTAACTCATATTTGGATATAATTTGATTTCTACAATTTTTAAATCATAAAAAAAATGAAATTTGATATATTACATTGATGATTAAAAAAAAAAAAAATAAATTAAAAAAAAAACGAAGGTCTTTATAAAAAAACTTTTAAAAAAAAATTTAAAAAAAAAATTAAGATTTTTAAATTTTAAAGTTTGGAATTAAGGAAAAATACCAAAAATAAAAAATGATAATTAATCAGACATTCAAAAATGGCCTAAAAAAATATATGTTATATATAAAATGATAAATTTCCAAAAATTATACGAAAAAAATGAAAAAAAAAATAAATTAAAAAACATTTAAAAAAACAATATTATTGCACAAGAAATACAAAAAACCAAAAAAAAATAAAAAAAGAAAATTCAATGTGATATAAAAAAATTGATCTAATTTAACTTGAAAAATCGTATTAAAATTTAAAAGAAATTTTAATAATAATAATATAATATATAAATTTATATAAAATATATAAAAAAAATAAATGGATATAGAAAAAATTTTTTAAAAATATTTATTGTAAAACAAAATATATATAAAAAAATATTATGAAAAATATATATTTTTATCAGGAATGTTTAAAAAATTAATTTAAAAAAAATATTTTTAAAAATATTTTTTAAAATTGAAAAATTTATTTAAATTTAAAAGAAATAAAATAACATAAAGATAAAAATTAAAAAAAAGATGAAAACAAAATTTTTTTGCTGGTTCAAGATTTTTATAACATATTTGTCTTCGATATAAAAAAAAAAACCTCAAAATTTGGAAAGAAATGCATGATTATAATAAACGTTATAAAAATATAATTTTTAAAAGAATTTTAAAAACAATTAGATACAGACAAATTTGACAAATTATTATTAAAGAAGAAATGAATGTTTAAATAAAAACGATGTATTCTAAAATATTTTGAAAAAGTGTTAAAAAAGGTTTTTAATAAACCAATTTTAAACAAAAAGAAGAAAAAAAATCATTTTCAGAAGAAAATTAATAGGGCTTTAATTATATGTTTATTTTTTCGAAGAAAAAAAAAAAAAATTAACTTTTAGGTTATTGCTGATAGGAAATATTCTATCGAAAAACAAATTTCATTTTATAAATTTAAAATATAACTGAATAAAAAAAATATTGATTTATTCAGAAAAATTTAAAACAAATTGTTTAAAAAAAATAGATTTATTTTATATTTTTTTAATGGTTTGTTCAAAAAAATATTATTGACAGGTTTATTAAATATTGGTTTAGTATTTAAATGTTATAATGTTACTAATATATTTAAAAAAAAAATTTAAGTGTTAAATAAGTTTTGAATTGAGGACTAGAATTAAAATATAATTTTTACCTCAATGATTCTAAATAAAAATGTTTATGAAATTTTTTTCAAACTTATAAATACATTTATTACTGTTGACTATCAAAATTTCTTAAAAATTAACCCTTATAATATGTGAATTTTTAAAAAAATTAATAATGAACATCCATTGATGGACATCTTGTAATTTCAAAAAACATATTGTATTGAAATGCCATTCTATTACGATATGCAATGGATTTTATTTAAAATATCATGTTATACAGTGCTGTTCGATAAAAGTGACTCACCTTTTTTTTTTACTATTTTTTCGCCTATTGTTTTTGGGGGTCAAACTAATTTTAATCTTACTAATATAAAGACCCCTTCCCGACCACCTAGTGAAAAAGTTTACTCACCCTAAGGTATTCTATTGATAATTATAATTTTGGATATAAATGAGATTTAGGGAAAAACTATGCAAAAAAAAAGTGATTCACTTATTTCCTGCAACTAGTAATCAATAGAAACATAACCGAACAGCTTTAAATAAAGAATAATAGAGGTATAATTTATTTATAATAGGTAATATAGTTTGAAATATTTAATAATCTATGGGTCCTCCTTTATTTTGAATAACCTTTTCAACCCTTTTTGGCATTGACTTGATTAGGTTC
Source organism: Acanthosepion pharaonis (assembly GCA_903632075.3). Taxonomy (NCBI): domain Eukaryota; kingdom Metazoa; phylum Mollusca; class Cephalopoda; order Sepiida; family Sepiidae; genus Acanthosepion; species Acanthosepion pharaonis. Next base: position 71,812 of record CAHIKZ030003690.1, read on the forward strand.
TGGCAAATCTCATCTCCAAGCATTGAATTCCATTCGGATATGAAATTCACAATCAAATCCTCTTTGTTGCTCAACTGCTTTCTCGAGAGCCTGTACTTTATAATGCTCCATAAGTTTTCTATGGGGTTGAGGTCAGGAGATTGGGGTGGCCATGTCATAACACTCACCTGCTTCTCATCAAAGTATTCCTTCATCAATTTTGATTTGTGACAGGGAGCATTATCCTGCATAAAAATGAGCTTGGTGGGGTCGATTTGCACCCTTTCAGCAGAAGGGAGCAGACAAGACTCTAAAATTCTCTTTGTACTGCTCGCTCCTGAGGGTCTTTTCAATAGGTTTTAAGAAACCAGTTCCATGAAAAGAAAAGCATCCCCAGAACATTATACTGAACGGATGCTTGACAGTACTTACTGCTAAATTCAAAGAGCTTTCAAAGCGCGTTTAAGCATAAAAGTAGATCGTCGCTCTGGTGTTACTTCAATGTCCACTTTCTTTATATTTATAAAATGATCTATCCCTGATATTGCATTTAACCCATAAATATAGCATACCTTAAATTATATTTTTATCATATATAAAAATTGGGCGGCATTTAGAGATCTCATATATAGTTATTCATCGAGTCTAGAATAAATCGTATCAGAAAACACCAAATATGAGCCTCCTACTAACGAGAATCGAACCAAACC
>CAHIKZ030003691.1:0-97719 GCA_903632075.3 Acanthosepion pharaonis
ACCCTTTAAAAAACGGTAAATATTTTGGGAAAAGTTTCATTTTGGGAATTTTTCATTAACAATTATCATACAATGGAAAACCATATTCTTGGCATTTGGGATCATTTAAAAAAATCGAAAAGGTTACAAGGGCCCTTTTTTGGAGAAACCATATTCCTTGACATTTGTGGCCCACGTTAGTAATTAAACTATCGTACATACTGGAAAAACATTCTTGCATTTGGGAATTTTTCGGGGAAGTCAAAAAAGGCAAAAAAACCCCCGGGAAAGAAAACCGTATTCTTGCGGCTTTGGATGTTTTCAAAATACATAATCATAATTTTTAAACCACCACTGGAAAAACCTTTTTAAATTTTGGATTTTTTTCAAAATCAGAGGTAAACATTCAACACACGGGGAAGAAACCATTTTTTTGTGAGGAAATTGAACCATTTTAAAACCCAAATTTTAGTAGACAAAATTTGGAAAACCACCCCTGCATTTGGGGAATCTGATTTTAATTAAATCGAGTAAGTTAAACATGTCGCATTACACATAATAGAGGTGAAACTATATTCCTGTGACATTTGTGGATCTGCATTTTCAAATAAGTCAAATGAGTTGAACATATGCGTACACATACTGGAAAACCATATTCTTGTGAAATTTGTGGATCGTCATTTTCAAGGAAGTCAAATATGGTCATACATGTCGTTACACACACACACACTGGAAGCCATATTCTTGTGGGGAATTGTGGATATGCATTTTTCACAGAAGTCACAAAGGTCAAACATGTCTTTACGTACACACAATGGACACATGCAAGAGAAACTTGTTACTGAGACATAGTCTGCATACACATTTGGTGAGTCATAATCTTATACATAGTGGAGAAATCAATTCTTGTGAAGTTTGTGGATGTGCATTTTTCATATTCATCTCATTTGATGAGACATATACACACAACTGCAGAAACTTTATTCCTGTGATGATTTTTGGATCTGTATTTGCAGATATGTCAGTTCAGTTGAAAAAACATATGTATACACACACACTGAAGATTAAAAGGAAATTTATGAACTAAAACTATAAATCATTTGTAAGTAGCATTATATTAGTATGGTAAAAGTGAAAGTTGTTCTCCATTGGAATATATATATTTATTCAACAATTTCCAGGCCCCTATGCTCATGAATGTCTTTATCCATTGGGCCGTGTCCACAGATCATTGTGTTGGTTAGATTCAGTAACTAGACCCAAAGACTTGTAAGTTCAATACCAGGCCACAGCATGATGAACCCCAATTTGAGCTTTGAAATAAAGTGAAAAATACTGAGACATCCACAAGAGGCATGGCACATGGAATAGAACAATCTACCTTGCTGGATAAAATAATATTTAGGTTTGAAATTCCAATCCATGAAGAAAGCTGGGCGCACAATGGTTGAAATGTTGTGAATTGGCAACGAAGATGAGGATAAGTCTGAGTTATGCAAATAATGCAAACAAACAGGATTGTCTTGAAAATTTGTTTTAAAAACAGTATCTCTTCCCATTTCTTCCCAACAAATATAAATTCTTATATTTTGCTCAAAAAATAAGTTTCTGTATACAACAATTTTTACATAATGTATATGCTATGGATTCAATTGCACTTTTTTTCAAAACATTTTGCCAGATTATTAGGAGCAAACTTATCTCTGTTCAACATAAATATAAAAACAACACTACCATGTCATCATGATTTCTGAGAAATTAGTCATGATACCTGTAAACACTAAAGCTGTGGTTTTTCTCCGTATAGAAACAATTTATCACAATTTCTGACTCACTGCATTAAACTTAACTCATGCTGCTAGATTCACATATCCATCACAATAATATTCATTGATCCATCAATCACCGAGTGGATGGATGAAAACCTGACAAAAGTTTGGTTAGATTGAGTGTGGATGAGAAGAATTGGAGCCTTGCTTAACCTAAAAAATTAAACCGCATGCAAGAGTAGTATAAAACAGCTATAAAAATGGCCTGTCTTTATTCTCATCCCTCTCTTTTCCAAACAGCAGCCTATAGCAAAAACAGCCATGGGGACTTCTTCCCAGGCATGAGGATATATTTCCCTTTAGTGTTTGTTTACACATTAGTGTGTGCATATCACCCTAAGAATTTCTCTTTACATAATTATATAAAAGCAAAAAAATACAAAATATTGCCTTGTTGGAAGACATTCTGTTTCCTTATGCATGTCATTTGCATGTATAAGATATTTTTGCCATTATTTTTACCTTAACTTTGAGCAGAAATAGTTAAGGTTAAATGAGATAATTGATAAAAGCAACAACGGCTTGAAAGATTAGAGTGGACAATTCTCTCTTTTAGGCAGAAGAATAAAGACTTAAACACTTGCTCGGAGTGTAACATAGAAGAAGAAAATGTTTACATACACAAAAAAGTTTTGTTGAGGAGGAAATTGTCAGAAGATCCATATTTTGTAATCAAGTGAGCCCAGAATCACTTCTGTAGCTCTTTCCATGGTCAACTAGTTTGCTGATGAACGTTACGATAATCATTTCCTTTCAGTTCATCTTTGATGTTCAATGAATTTGTTGGTCTCACCAACTACGCCCCACACAATAATCATCAAGGGGTCGCAAGTTCAGTAATTGAAGCGGTCAGATGTAAGGCGATGGAGCGCAGAAATTTCTGACAGCCACGACTTGGTTTCTTTCTGATTGCGGCATGGTGCAGAGTCCGTTACCAGTCATATAGTAAAATAGCCTCTCACTATAGCTGCACTCCATCCTCAAGGCATTTGTGCAGTAAATTGACCTGTCTACCGAACGCTTCTTCGTAGCCTAGAGGTAAGGCACGTCAAAGCGTATATGACGGTTCCGTATAGGGATGCATGTTCGAATCTCTGTCAAAGAACGAATATTTTCTATGAAAAATTTCGACATTCAGGTTTATATATTATTTTTACGTAATTAATAGAATTATTTAAAAACATTTTCTTACTTCTTCTTCTTATTTCTTCTTCTTCTTCTTCTACTACTACTAAAATGTCAACTATATATTTTATCTTTTGTCTTCTTCAGCAATCCTTGCTATGTCATATTTCATTGAATGGCGATCATGGTTCAACAAGTTCCTGTACTTTGTAGTTTTTAATAAATATTATCTTTCGCGATCTAATAAACCTTGCCTTTCAGATGATACCCAATATTGTTTTCGCCTGAATGTTCTTTTTTCCTCTATTGCTCTTACATCAATCTGATTTTGAGTATCAAATTTTTTAAGCCTCTTCCTCAATATATGTCCTTGAAATTGCATGTGTTCTTTTCTATGTTCAGTTTTCAATCTTTCTGGAGAAATTGTCCATGTTCACTGTTTCAATTATTCTTCATTTTTCGTTTAAAACGATAGTTTCGATTATTTTTTAGGAGAGGCTCGGATGGAGGAATGTAGATGAATTCCATTGAATCCATTGTATTCATCGATACATTAGGTCTTTTGTTTCTTTTGATTTTTTTAAATGAGATCCGAATTAGCAAGATTTCACCCTTACCTATAGTCTTGGATGGCATTAATGAAGAAAAGGAAAGAAAAAAGAACATCATGATGTTTAAATTGAAACTCCTCGTCATAAATGTATTAAACAAAGAAGAAAAACGAGCCTGTATCTAAAAAATAAAACCAAACTGAGAAATATTTTTTTCCGTAAAATGTTTAATTGTGTGATAGTTATTTTAAATTGTTGCTCATGGCTTAGTGAAGTTTCGGATACTTAATGAACAGAACCAAAACACTTTTCTACCTGTAAAAAAGGAAAAATGATAAAACGTGGGTAAAATTATTATTAGACCGGGTTCTATAGTCTTATTATGGTCTACAACAGAAAGAATGAGAAACGTTTTTAAAACAGATATCCAGGAACACAATTCTACATGAATATTCCTATTTGTTACATGGGAGTTGAAGGACGTAATTTTTTTTCCAATTCCTTATAAACGACATTTAAATACTTGGTTATATTTTATAGCAATTATTACCACTTAATAACACAGAGTTTAAAAAATCTAAAGAAAAATAAGTTTTCTACAGAGATTAACTATTTTAATAGGCATTATTATTAAATAGATGAAAATCAAAACGCGTTAAACGATTTTAACAACTAGATCTTTAAAAATTAGATATAAGAATGCAGTGTCTGGATATATTTAAAACTTTAGGGAAAAATGTTTTTCTTGCAATATTCAAACTTATCTGTTACTTTTTTAGTCGAAACCTGCATGTGATAGAAATTTAACGCAGAAGAAAAATTTTACACGTTTTCTCTAAGGGAGAGAATAAATAGATTAACTATTTGAATATTATCTGTCGGCTTTTTGGTCTATGCAGAAAGAAATGTCCAGATGTTGTGTGGATAAAATTCGTTTCGTCAGTGATTTAATCATTTTAACAAACTCTAGGGAAAAATCTCTTGTTCCATTAAATTGAAACATGTTAGATTAAGATCCGAAATTTTCCTACTATGTTCTTTACGTGCGAGAAATGATTGAAAGGCGAATATCTATCTCCCCAGATATGGGTAAATAGCAGAACAGACCGGGTTCTATGCCTTGTCGGCAACTAAATACCGCAGAAAGAAATGGCAACCCACTGTGGATAAAAATTTGCCTAATGTCGAAGTCATGAATTCAGGCTAGCTGATCGGACGTAACTTGGAAATTTTAGTTTACCATCCGATCTATGTAATTATAATTTTTCAGCTATTAAAATTATTTTAGGACATTCTTATTTTTAGTTATTTTAAGAACCCGCTGAAGATTTTGTATAAAAGAAACATGAAACTAAAAGTAAATTTATTTTAAATTGAAATATATTTTTATTCTTTTTTAAAATCACCTACTTTGCGTCATCTACATAATTATTATTAATGAAAGAAATAGAAAAAATATATTATGTATTTTAGTGATTAAGAAATCCGCTGAAAATGCATTTATCCGAGAAAAGAATTAGCAATTGAACCGGGTAGACATCCATTTTTAAATACTGAAATTTAGACTACTGGCCTAGAGAATAAAGCGACGAATAATACCGGAAACTTAAAGTGATCTTTGATTTAAAGAAAAAAAAATTTTGTGGAAGTATGTTGTTTAAATGCAACTATCCAGGACAGACATTCATTTTATTCCTAAAATTATGTCTACTTCAGTAGGTATTCAAACCCTGGATAAAGAAACATTTCTATAAAAATATGGACGGATATAAAAAAGAGGTGCGGAAAAATAATTGTTTAAATTGTTTAGAAACGTTCTTTGTTTAATTTCAGATACAAATTGAACTGGGAACGAGGTGATATGTATTCTTTTCAGGTTCAAATCTTGGGCAGGAATAAAAAATCGCGATTTGTTTTTAATAAAAAAGGAGCGGAGGTCAATAAAACCATTGGATTTCATAATTATTTCAGATTAAATTTTTTTTCTCGTTTTTGAAACGAGGTGAGATGTTTTATGCGCAGGAAGTTTTTCATTTTTAAAAAATATTGTGGAGTTTATTGTAAAGCACTGTTTTCTTAAAATAAAACAAAATAAATTTTTTGAAGTAATAAAAGTACCTGTTTTTTGTTTTTTCAAAAATAAATTAATATGCCTATTAAAAATAACGTTTATAATAAAATATATAAATTAATATGTGTCTGTGGAAAAGGCAATATGAATGTGAAAAATAAATTTGACATGTTTCACTATTTATTTATTAATCAGAGAGCAAATGTTTCGATTTTCAAAAACTAATGCTTTTGTTTAATGCAACGTTCTATCATTGATGAATATAAGAACCCAAAACAAGTAAATAGAAACAGGTTTAATTATGATTTTTAAATTTAAAAAATTAATTTTAATTAAAATGTTTTTTTAAATAATTTAAATTTAAAATGGTTTAAAATTGATTTTAAAATGAAATTTCAAACTGAAATTTTAAATTAAAAATTTTAATGTATCCTATTTTTAAATGTAATTTTCCTAAAATAAAATTTAAATTTTAAAAATTAAATTTCAAAATTTAAATTTTAATAAAATAAAATTTTAAATAATTTAAATTTTAAATAATTTAAATTTTAAAAATTTAAATTTTTAATAATGCAAAATTCTAAATTAAAATTTTAATGTATGATTTAGTCTTAAATTTAAAATGTAATTAATTTAAATAGCTAAAAATAAAATTTTAAATAATTTCAATTTCAAATAATTTCAATTTTAAATAATTTAAATTTTAAATAATCTAAGATTTTAAATTAAAATTTTAATGTATGATATTCGATCGATCCAAGCAAAGGACGAAATATAAAGTCTTAGTGGAAAAAAATATAAAGATTTAATATCTGAGATATTGAAAATATTGAGTGCTTGAGCCTAGAGGTTTTCAAAAACTTGATTTAATATTTTTTCATCTTATACTTTCATAAAGTAAATAATTTTCTATCTGTTCTCCGAGTATAAACATTTTTTTTTTTAATTTTAGATAATGATTTTCTTAATTTTTTGATTGTACTTTTTTTTGGGAATTGAAGCCAATGAACTTTCTTTTCGTTTTAGAAGTTAGTGTTTTGAAAAAAAGTAAATAAAACGAAAATAGAGTTTTCTTATTTATTTTAAAAATTAATGATACAGCTTTCTCAGAGTGAGGACAGATTTTTAGTCTCTCATTCTCATTAGCAACAGAAAGTTGTTGGGGTGGGGAATCTAAAGCTCTAGTCCCAACCCACGAAATGCCGTGAATGGATCTATCAGATCAGAATATTCACCGTTAAATTGAATGCGTTGACAAGGGTGGATATTATTATTATTATTATTATTAATTATTTGTTGCGCAAAATAAAGACTTTCATCTGAGAGCTTATTGATGTGCGCGCACACACACACACATATATATATATATATATATCCAAATGTAAAAGAGAACGAAGAGTAAGATTTCTGCGTTCAAAACATTAATTTAAAAACAGGGCTCAATACAAAAGTAGAGCACTAAATATTTATTTATTATGCAGTGTTACATTAGAACATGCATATACCCACTACAAAACTGTACATCTTGTTTCAACATTAAAAATAACGTTTCCCACCTGAAGAAACGCTATTATTAAAGTTAAAACAAGATGTACTGTTTTGTAGTGGGTATGTATATGTTCTAATGTAACAGGGCATAATATATCTATCTATCTATCTATCTATCTATATATATATATATATATATATATATATATATATATATATATGAAACAAATGTTACCTGCTTTTTTATTTCGCCCTCATCAGATGTAAACCCGTACTTCCTTTCATGTGTATTTTTATATATATTCATATTTCATTTTTGTTTTAATATGTATTTTCAGATGTATTCATGATTCGGTGTAATTCTTTATAAGATTTATCGCGATCAATTGCAATGTATTGATGTGACTTCATTTGTGTTAGACTATCGATATTCCAGGCTTAAAGAGATTTTAACTCCGTCCTGTGAGTATCAACTTTTCCAGAGTTTCTTTCCTCATTATGTGCCCTAGAAAATTCAATTGTCTCTTAATTATCTGAATTAGCATCATAAAGAGATTTTTTTTTTAAAATGGGTTGTTTTTTAGTTAATTAAATTAATGTAATATTAACGTATAGAAATGAAAGCTGAATATTATTGAGATGTATTGGAAAGTTTTAAGAGTAAAAATACAGGAAAACGAGAAGAAAAAACTAATCATCATTTGTAAGACGATGCTCACAGTGCGAGATACAAATTGATAACATCGAAATAAAATAAGTACAGAAATTTAACTATCTGGAAAGTTTCAAAACAGACAATAGCAAATGTGACATCGAAATCCGAAGTCGAAAGCGAATGTATGAAGTATTAAGAAGCAGGACCATTTAGAAAGAAAAGACTACTGAATTGCTTTGTAATATTCATATATGTCCAGTCTAGAGCACTTCGACGGGGGTGATTGCTTATAACGCTTGTATTGCTAGATCAACTAGTGAATTCGATCGTCCCTGTTTGCATCACACTTTTGACCTACGCTTAGAAAATCCTTTTTGGGCACTTTCAATAAAAAAAAACTTTCATATTGAAATATTAGTTAGATTGAATTATAAACTTTTAAATCTTTTAAGAATCAGTATTAATTGGTATCGGTCGAGTGATATTGTTAAATTAAATAAAAATCACAAATGGAAAAGCTCACCACAATTCAACGAACATCCGTATTTTAAAGACAATTTTGAATTTATTTTATGTTTGTATAAACGTGGAAATGTTTATGAATACACGATATTATCAGAAAATAACAACAGTAACTATAGTAGATATAAAATGTGTTAATAATTTTCTAAAATTTTTCAACAAACGTCATCGTAAGTAACGCTATGATTTTTAAAAATTCAATAAAATATTAGATTACTTATAATATTTTCCTAAATTTTTAGGATTACTGGGTAGTTAAAAATTACATAAAAAAAGCGTTCACGTTGTATTTGTCAAGTATTTTTTATAGTTATGTACTGCTTACTTAAATTTTCCAAACTCTGGCTATCGATAGATTCGTCAACACCACAAAAAAAAATGCTTTTCTCCGATATTTTAAACTAAAAGAAAGTAGTGTTTATTTAAATTCAGATTTATTAAACTTTAAATCAGTTAATTTTTCTCAAAGGTGTTTTTCCCGGTTCTCGTTCGATCACGGAGTGAAGCAACGTCGAACCTGGTCAGTACCTGGATGAGAATACTAATTGCTGTGGGTAGTGTAATGGATAACGGCTCTGAATGAGAACTCGGAGAGCTGTAGTTCGAATTCTAATGGGGTTCGTTATATTCCCAAGGGAAATGAATGAATCCTCCTCTTAAATAGTGGGTTAAATAGTAGGACATGTATCTGAAAAAATAACTCAAAAAAATTGTTAAAGCAGTATTCACTGGTAAAGGGAATTATGCTTACAACCCCAAAATATGTACATGCTTAAATAACTTTATAAAAGGTTGATAAGCCGTAAAAGAAAAAACAAATCAGTCAATTAAATAATATTTCTGAAAAGTATATTTTATTTTTGAAATATTTTTATAAAGATAATTATGTTGTGTTGACATATTTGACAATATAGACAATTTTATAGATTTTACTGATAATCATAAAAAAATGATGAAATCAATTTGAGTTAGGTTTTAAATATAGCATAGTATTTTGTTTATTGGAAATATTACATTTAACCGATTAGCTTGGAATTAAATGACAGCTTCAAGAAAGATTTTTCATTTTTTAAAATTTTTTTTTAAACCTCAGTTAACGAAAAAAAAAAAAATTTACCTGGTTTGTAGTGATAAGAAAGCATCTTATTAAAAAAAAAAGATCATCAAACAAAATGTCCGTGAAATGCGTAAACCAATAACACAAAATCGTTAAGAATAACATGAATTGACTGAATTTTACTAATTGTTAATTTTGAGTCTATATTTGACAGGAAGCAGAAGCGAGTATCATATTCTAGGTCCTTCAAAAAAAATTCTAACAGATGATAAAAATCAAAATCTCAGGTTAGTCCAAACGCTTCCGCCTCCCCTTCCTCGTTGAAATGTTGAACGTTAGTTGACCTGCAGTCTTACATCTATCTGAGGATCATCTCGAGACATCGGTCATTATTATTTGAGTGGCTTGTTCGTCGCCGTCTCAAACGGGTTATATATCTGCTTTTTACAACTTAACCGAATCTGACACGGCTCAGCAGGAACGCTGGTAAACATCCGACATAATGTTTTCAGCTGAATAAAGAAAAAAATCATTTTTCGGGGTATATTTTATGACTATGCTTTTAGAAGTCTGTAAATTAATTTTGAGTGTTTGTGTGATTTACAGTGTGTGTATTGTATATATATATATATATATATATATATATATATATATATATAATTACGAATTAAATAAAATATATAGATAAAGCAACCATATATGCGTGCGATGATGCGAATATATACAATTTGCAAATAAATATTTAATTTAATTTTTGTGTAAACAAAACAGTGCTCAATGGGGTAATAAATATACATATTACCTTACGCCGAAAGTACTTTCGACGTAAGTTATATATATATATATATATATATGTGTGTGTGTGTGTGTGTGTGTGTGAAAATATATAGAAAATAGGAAGGAACTGGTTAGGTAAATAACCCAAAGTCCCTTAGTATTTTAGTTATTATTTTTAAAAAAATAGTGCTCGATACAAAAGTAGAGCATAAATATAATTATTTATTTAAAAATATGATTCCAAATCGCGACATAAGAAGTCTCATGTTTCAAAACAAGAGCCGAAAACTTCAATATAATTATTTAAATTAAATTGAGTTAAAGTAAGCTCTGTTCCATCTTCAAGCGAAACTTTTATTGAAATCTATCTATCTATATATATATATATATATATTTGGAATATATATATATATATATATATATATATATATATATATATATATATATATATATAACATACTAACATTAAAACAGCATAATTGTATATATGATTTTTTGTTTTTTTGTTTTAATTATATATATATATATATATATATATATATATAGCAATGAAAAACAAAACCTGCGCAAAAAATACCCCTTAAAACATCGCCAAAAACAATCGCAGTAGTCAAAATTTGTGATTCGAAAATTTCAGGATTGTTGATCGTGATCCGGCCGGAATGTTTTTAATTTGCTCACGGAGTTGCCCTGATTCCAAAAAATGGTATGATATGTTGGGCTACGGTCTTTAAGAGTAAAGTTGAAAAAGTGTGACACGGTGACACACTGACATTCACATTTATTATATAGTTAACATATCAATTTCTGCAACCGTCTGTAACGAAGTAAATAGACACTAAAATAGGTACCTCAAAAATTCGTTTAAATGTATTTTTCATAAAGGAAAAATCCTTTTCAAATCTTTTTACCCCAGCTTCAATTGAAAGCTAAAGGATTAAATTTCCTAAATCCAGAAAAAAAAATACTGTGGAGTATTTCAAATAGAAATTTGAATGATTTTTAGTCGATTCTCCGAAAAAAAAACCAATGAAAAACGGCCATTTTTAATTTTTTTAGAGAAATTTAAACAAAACGTTATTTTCGTTTTTAAAAATCCTGCTAAAATAAGATATACATTTCTGAAACGTTACTTTCATAAAATTAGCAAATTTAAAGTTAAATTAATCTGTTCTGAAACAAAAATCATTTACTCATTGCATAAAATTTTTAAACAAACATTTCTTGACCTCGGTGTATTGTTATTTTCACGTCTCCATCGATAATTTGATGGCTGAATGTGTTGACAGGTTTAGTACGGTGCATCAAAATTGACATAACATTTTTTTGGTTTCTTATAATAATTTAAAATTCTATAAAAATATCTTATATTATTGAGTTACCTCTATCTCTTTCATTATTTAATAGCTAAGATAATGATGAATAATTTTATTAATTATTAATATTACATTTTATTACATTTTTAATTTAATAACTGAGATAATAACAAATAAAATTATTATTATATTAATAATTAAAATATCTTACTCAGTTATTAATTGCTTAAATTGATGAATGAGATCATTTTATTATCTCAGTTTAATTTTAATTTAATAACTGAGAGTGAGATAAGACCTTTATATGTCAAGGACCTTTGAATAAGGGGGGACAAATCTTGAAACACGTGACCTTTTCCATAATGTCACTTACGAGATAGCATGAAAAAAAAAAACATTTTGACGCACTAAAATATATATATATATATATATATATATATATAATAATTTATATAAAATTTTGGCAAAATCAGAATGGCAGATTTGTATTAAGCTTTTAATTTTCGCTCAGCAAATATAGTCTTCAATTAAAAACTTAATATTGGCCATAAACTCTCTTTTGAAATTTTTAAAACATTTTTTAAAAAAAATGCAATATTAAAAGACATGAAAACAATTCTTGTAAAAAATTCCTTTATTCATCAATTTTTTTTTTTCTTCAGATAATAATGTACTTAATGTATATTATTTAGTACCCAGTCAAAGACAACCCACATGACTATCCATGGGGACAGCAAAAATCTAAAAACAGGTTTCAGTTTCCTGTCTGACCAGTGGCAGATGAACATTGCCGGAGGAATTGTCCCAATTTCAAATGCACTAACCATCAATATAAAGAAGACAGCAATGTTTGTCGAATAAAGAATGAAAGGACAGCTATCAAAGTAAATCAACCAATGAATACCTGTATGTGAGGCTGTGAATCTCCAACCATTTCTGAAAGAAAAGGAACCCAGGACAATTGCCAGCCGACAAAATATTGTTTCATCAGAGTAACTCTCCTTTCAGTGAATTAAAGCTAGGGTAGTATACCAGACGAGCCCAAAATCAACCTTTTGATTATTGTAGCTTGTTCGACATTTCTGTTTACAGTGGTAGTAATAATAGTAGCAGTCTTAGATTGTTGGAGGAGTAATTTGCTTCTTCGTACTTTTATCAACAAAATATGTTAGCAGGTGTTTGGTTCCAGTCTCTGATGTCACTTCCAATTTGCGGCCTCTCCACCCAGCTCAACTTTGTGTGCAGATGAGCCAACGGATCGTCAACAGATTACTGTTGCATTTATATAGATAAACCTTTTGTGAACAAAAATCGACCCTTGAATTGCACATGATTATCACGAGTGAATGCCTTCAAACCCAAAATCATGTGAAAGATATTTATAGCTTTAATAAGCTTGTAGTGGTATTGAGGGAATAAATCAACCCACACATTTTTTTACTTTACGAATGTGCAAGAAAAGAAAAAGCAAACAAGAGAAAAAATACAAGAAAATAACTTTTCTTAACAGGAACAATATTTATATTTATAAATGACAACAGTTTTACAATAACAATAAGAGGAGTTACTTCCCTTCGACTGGGCTAATGTTTTTACTAATAAAAACCATTTTTTTATCCGAGCTCACAAAAACTGAATTAATTTGTAGTTCAAAATGTTCACTGAAAGAGAATCTTATAAAGCTGAAAATATGTTAATAAAATTTTTAGCTTTAAAGAAGTTGGAGAAGTGAATGTTCCGTTTGTTTTCGTTGCTCGTAGTTTTAAAAATGTATTGTTCGTAATTGTTTGTAATTATTTTAAAAGTTGGTGAGTGAGATCTTTCCTTGAAATTGTAGCTTGATTTTCAGTGAAGTTATTTCATGTTAAAGAACTTTAGGTTCCAACTTTGTACTTCGCTGCAGTAATGATTCAAGCGTCGTGAAGTCGTTTAGCAAATTTGGTCGTCGTAAATTCTCACTCCCTGGGTTCGCTCATACCTTCAATTTATATGTTTTTTTTAAACCATGTGACAGGCTCCGAAGGCATTGTTTTTTCATCAGGTCAAAAACTAGGTTGACTTTGTTCGGACGTAGTGGTGAGCAGGTAAATTGTTTTTTTAACATCTGTTAACCACTCAGAAAGCGCCTTACAAAACTCAGTCTGGAGCCTGATATGTTATGTGTTGCTTATTGAGAACAATACACGTAAAGATAAATTTAATATTTATTATCCAATGAGAAGTTTAGGTTTTCAGAAACATTTATGAAGATGTGATCCGCTCTTTGCACGAAAATCGACATTTGTGAAAAAGTGGTAGCGGACAGCTAAAAGCTCTATATCAAATTTTAACTGATAAAAATTATCTTGATCATCTTCCATTGTCTGTCCCAATTCCAGATGGGCTAGATCAGATTCCCATCACTATACATAATTGGTCTGATCTAATTTTGCTGTTCAAATCTACTCCAATTTCAATAAATAAAAAAAATGTATGTTGTGTGTGTTTCCCAAACTCTCTCTGTTACATTTCCCCCTCCCCCCACCCATCTGTCATTTACTAGTAAATGACACATGAGCTTTCCTATCAAGAAAATATGAGAAAACCCTGTCCAACATGCTTCTACTTAAACATACGTCTCTTCCAGCATGCAAAGGTCCTCAGTTCTTCTTAGGGCTCATTATGCGCACTCACATTTTCATTGTCCTTATGATACATATGTATATGCAACTTCTGGTTAAAGTTAACTGTTGTGGTTATCATGTGCAGTAGAACCTTTTCACATAGTTCATTAGTTTGAGTGTTCTTTTTTTTTTTTTTTATTGGAGTTCGCAATACTCCTTACAAATTATTTCAGTCTCATTACAAAAATTAAAAAAAAAAGAAAAAAAGTTTTATTTATCTTTTTTTATATCTAACTATTTTTCAACTAAATTTGTGATTTTTACTTGGGAGCTTTTTAGCTTTATGTCTATATGGCTAAGGAAATTGTATGTACACCATGGATATGTCTATTTGTATATCGTATATGTATGTACATTGTGTGTGTGTGTATGTATATATATATATATATATATATATATATATATATATATATATAAGGGTAGGTTGATTTTTCAACTTTTTTTAAATATCAAAAATTATCACCTGAGGAAAGTTGGGTATTGGTAGGATAAGTACTGACACCAAAAAAACAGATTTGTAACTTGCACCTACTTTTTGAGCATTTACTTTAAAAGATCGTCTAATATAAAACACCAGAAAATCTTTGTTTTTGATACGATTAGATATGAAATTGCTTAAAAAAATTATAATTTAAATGCAGAAAAGTTTGTCGATTTATATTATTCAAATGAAATAAATACAATATATCAAAAAGTAGCAATTACATTGATATTATAAATCCCCACCAGCTCAGATAAGCTGCATTTTACCTCATTAATTGAGATACGTTGGTAATCAGATTGCAAGATAAAGTAAAATAGTTATTTTTTTTCTGTTATCAATGAAACAAGCAAACAAGTATGAACTTTGCTAGGAACAAATTAAGGGATGATGATTTTGATATAAACTACCTTTGTAATTTGAACCCTCATCTAAAAATCTACTGGTTATTAATAGTGGGTCTTTTAAGTTTCTACTTTATATAATAATTGTAAGGCATAAAGTTCTAAAGACATGACAGAAATATATGAATGTTGCGAGAATAATATCAATTTATATTATTGCATCATATTAAACCGCTCTACATAAGAGCCCTTTGAAGCAAAGGAAGGCCTCATTTCATGGCATAAAACTTTTGTAATGATGTGCCTGTGCCTTGCTTCAATTTCATAGACTGATTGGGAAGCTGCAAGTTCATAATCAGAGAATTCCTCTATGAATCCAGTCTCACAAACTCCATTTTGGAACAGGTCAATCAACTGAGACCAATTTATTGCATCAAAATTTATCGTTGAGATTTTTTTTTTTTTCTGGTTGGCTGTCTACTCATGAAAAAATTAAAAAAAATTAAATCAAAATAAAAAATTAACCTTACTTGTCTTAATTTTTATAATGAAATTAGGCTAGTACTTTAAAATGAAATCATTTTAATCAATATTATGTGAATTAATTACCTTAATGGCTAAAATTCTTTATATAGCTTCTTCCCTCACTTTCAGTTCATCTGATTTCAGCATTGCATACAACATATTTTCTGGTAGGAGACCAAAATCCTTATGTTGAATATTTTCGAATGCAATCTCCTGAATTTCAGTGGGTAGTTCCTTAATTCTTTGCAACATATTGAAAATATACAATTGCTGGTTATGAATTTTATTGTCCCTTTTAATTTCAAACCAGCTAACTGCATACACTCCAAGAATAAACTGGATATGGCTGTGTAGTTTAGAAAATATGTTTTTAGGGTAAATGCCTTGAGTTCACAAACAAATTAGTCTGGTGGCTAACATCAACCATCTTGCTTGATTTAAGGGCCCAATTTTCTATGCAGCATATCTCGCGTTGACTCTCCCTAGTGAAATCCCTACTGCATATTCTAAAAGAAGTATCTGATCACTACTCAGATCAACAGTTTGATGCTAGAATATTGGTTATCTAGAGGACTATATATGGGTACAAATTTGACCTGGGGCAAATTATGATAGTAATTTGTACACAGTCTCCCAAGTGGACCAATAAATAATGTTGGACATCTTCTGTTGCCATCAATGTGCTTAAAAACAGCTCTGAACAGAAGCTTATTTTTATGCATAGAGCAACCAATGCGTGTTCTTTTCTTTTTATTTGTTTCTCTAGAATTGTAACTAGCCCAGCTTCACAGCCAGATAAGATGTGGAAGCAATAAGAGATGAATAAATTTGTTTTTGACTTTCTCCTTCCACTACAGTCTTTTTAGTTGTGGTTTCAAAATTGACCTACCCTAGTGTGTGTGTGTATATATAATATATATATATATATATATATGTATCAATGTATATATATATTGTAGTCTATTGTATTTAAATGACTTCAAATTTGTAAATAGTTTTAAATCAATGTTAAAGAATATTATAGTGTTTAATGTACTTTATTTTTTGTATGTACAGAAAAAGAAAAAATATATGGCATGTTCATGGACAATTATTTTAATTTTGCAAATACATCCATTTAAAGTTACCTGACCTGTAATAATGTTAAGAATCAGGCTAAATGACAAAAATGTGATAGTAGGGTTGAGGTTAAGTTTTCCCTCTCAAAAAAAAAAAAAGCACAAATAAAATAAAAATGGCAAATATTTAGAGTAAGACACGTTAAAATACTTAAGGAAAAGGGTTAAACTTAGGAACATTAGGATTACCTCCTCAGTTATCCATTGAAACTGCTATCCAACAAAAAAAAAAGCCAGTCCCCAACATGGACCATTTAAAAGATAGTTCACGCAGTGGATTGGTGGTTACAAACATCCAATCAGGTGTGCAGAAAACATGGTCTTTCTTCGTCTAATTCATTAAAAGGCCAGAGTAGCTGTTAGTGTTTGATTGAGAGGTGGAATCAGGGATTGATCTCCCCTGATTAAGTCGATTTGGTGATGGGGAGTATGATGTAAGATCCAAAACTCCCTGATGAACCAAGTCAAATAACATTACTGACGACCCCCCACCCCCGGGTGCTTACTTGAGCGTGTTTTTGAATTATGTATGTATGTATGTATGTATGCATGCAAGTGGCAAATTTCTGACCAAAGCTGACTTCTTCCAATTGTGTGTCTGATAGTTGCATGTGAGCATGTCTGTGTGTGTATATGTAGATATGTGTGGGTATATTTTCCTCGTAATATGTAATCATTTTAAGCCAATAATTGTAAAAATTATTTCATTTCTACTATGGGATTTCTAGTTGTTACTTATTGCTTTTCTCATATCATCTTTCAACACATGGAGACTTAGCAAAGGATCTTCTTTACTTGTAGGTTCTGATGAAAAGAAATTGAAAATTATTTAATTCTTACTAGGCGTTTTGGTTTTACCAGGCAGAAGATAATCTTGCACCAAGTTGGGGGCCAGCTATGGATTGATCAGTTACATTAGTCAAAGCTGTCATCTAAAACAAAACGTAAAAATAACAAATATTTTTCAAGATCCTTATTTGAATTGTTTCAGTATAGGCAATGTTCTGATTTCAATCGCATACATTTCATAAGATATGACACAATCTTCTTTCACAGCAAAAATTTGATCTTCACTGCACGGGAGCTGATGCTGCATCTTTGAAATAATAATAATAATAATATGTATCCCTCAAGGTCTGCTTACATATTCACTACCCCTATTAATATATCATTCATGCCTTTTTTTTCCACAGATGTTTTAATACCCATACTGAAGTGAAACGATACACCTCTGGAGTTTGAGGATCTGTACTTTGAAGGAAGTCAAAAATGGCCAATCGTATACATACACACACTGGAGAGAAACCATATTCTTGTGAAGTTTGTGAATCTACATTTGCACATAAATGGAATTTAGAGACACATATGCGTACACACACTGGAGAGAAGCCATATTCTTGTGACATTTGTGGATCTGCATTTTCACAGAAGTCAAGTAAAGTCACACATATGCGTACGCACACTGGAGAGAAGTCATATTCTTGTGAAGTATGTGAATCTGCATTTGCATATAAATCAGATTTATTGAGACATGTATACACACACCGGAGAGAAACCATATTCTTGTGACATTTGTGGATCTACATTTTCACAGAAGTCAAATAAGGTCACACATATGCGTAAACACACTGGAGAGAAACCATATTCTTGTGAAGTATGTGATTCTGCATTTACATACAAATCTAATTTAGTGACACACATGCGTACACACACTGGAGAGAAACCATATTCTTGTGACATTTGTAGATCTGCATTTTCAAGTAAGCCACATATGGTCGAACATATGCGTAGGCACACTGGAGAGAAACCATATTCTTGTGAAGTATGTGGATCAGCATTTACATGCAAAAATTATTTGGTGCGACATGTGCGTACTCACACGGGAGAGAAACCTTATTCTTGTACAGTTTGTGGATCTGCATTTTCTACGAAGTCACAAATGCACAGTTATATGAATAAACACACTGGAGAGAAACCATATGCTTGTGACATTTGTGGATCTGCATTTTCAAGGAAGTCAAGTAAGGTTCAACATATGCGTACACACACTGGAGAGAAACCATATTCTTGTGACATTTGTGGATCTTCATTTTTTCAGTGAAGTTAAAATGAACATATGTATACACACACTGGGAGAAACCATATTCCTTGTGACATTTGTGGATCTTCATTTTCACATAAATGCGATTTAAAATGGTCCACTGGAGAGAAACCATCTTGTGACATTTGTGGGGAGAAACCATAATTCGTATATGGTCAAACATATGTGAACCATATTCATTTGAACATAAATCTGCATTTACACAGAAACATTAGTAAGCATACACATATACACAGTGAGAAACCATATTCTTGTGACATTTGTGGATCTGCATTTTCGGATAAGTCATATATGGTCAAACATATGCGTACACACACTGGAGAGAAACCATATTCTTGTGACATTTGTGGATCTGCATTTTCAAGAAAAGACAAATAAGCTAAGACATATGCATACACACAGTGGAGAGAAACCATATTCTTGTGACTTGTGTAAATCTGGATTTTTACTAAATCTGATTAAGGTCAAACATATGCATATACACACACTGGAGAGAAACCATAATCTTGTGACATTTGTGGATCTACATTTTTACACTAGTCTAATTTAAGTCATGTGTACGCAAACTATATTAGATATTTGTGGATGACATTTTCGGATATGTCACATAAGATCAATGCAGAGAAACCTTGTTATTCTTGTCCAAAGTATGCTTAATCTGATTGGAGAGAAATCATTCTGATTTAGTGAGATCTCATATGATGAGACATGTACACACACTGGAGAGAAACCATAATCTTGTGAAGTTTGTGAATCTACAATTTTACACTAGTCTAATTTAGTGAGTCATGTGTACGCACAGTAGAGAGGAACTATATTATTGTGATATTTGTGGATGTCCATTTTCGGATATGTCACATAAGATCAATCACATTTGAGAGAAACCTTGTTCTTGTACAGTTTGTCGATCTCCATATTCATTCAAATCTTGTTTGGTGCTTATACACAGTGGAGAGAAATCATTCTTGTGAAGTTTGTGGATGTGCATTTTCATGTTCATCTCATATGATGAGACATGTATGTACACACACTGTTGAGGAAAACCATATTCTGCTGAAGTTTCTGGATCTATATTTGCAGATAAGCTAATTAAGTTGAAACATATGCATACACACACTGAAGAGAAATATTTTGTGAACTAAACTGTAAATCATTGTAGCATTATATTAGTATGTCCAATGGGCCCTGTGTTCACAGATCATTGTGTTGGTTCGATCCAGTAACCAGACCCAAAAACTTGTAAGTTCAATAACAGGCATTGATGAACCCCAGTTTGGAGCGTTGAAATAAAGGGAAATAAATGAGACATCGAGAAGAGGCATGGCTTATGGTACAAGAACAATCTACCTCGCTGGATGAAATAAAGGTTTCGGATTGAAATCTGCTGAAGAAAGCCAGAGCATACAACTGTCAAAACATTGTGAATGTGGCAATGGAGATGAGGATAACAGTGTGATACCCACCAGTGGTTGCGGTCACAGTCCAGCGTCAATATATGACACTGTGCCATCAGCCTGTGGTCAACTCCCAGTTGCGGCGCAAAGCCGTAAGGTTTCTTCCACCAGCATTTTGGGGTTGACTCCTTGTCGCTGGCACTTGACTGTGTCCTGGTTGATCTGGTCATTTCCTGTTCAATACCAGCTTTGTCGTTCTCAGCTCGCCTCTACCGCTTGGTCACCGAAGTAACTGCTTTGATCTCAAGTCTAACCTACCCACATTGTGATTTTGATCTCTGGTAGACAAAATCAATCAGGCGTCAGACTGTAGTGGAAGCTGAATCTGGGGTAAAGGTGATACCGCACATGCGTAAGTAAAAGAAAAATAATAAAATAAACTCCTGAGGTTCAAATATGTTGAGAAAAAAAAAATTATCTTCATCTATCTGTTGAATACAAGAGTGTGTTTCTCTCCTGGCCAGTTTTTATGGATTCGTGACACTTTTTGCATTTCTTAAGTGAGTTATGGTATCTTAAGTCATTCGTCTATAAAAACTTGCTTTTGGTAGGAAGACTAAGTCGAAAAGGATGTGGAAATCTCGGTCAGCTTCTGTGAGGCAATGCTCTCAAACTAACTCCAAACTTGTGGTTTGGGTTCTTTGACAATTCTTAACAAGAATTCTCTTTGTTCTTAGGCCAGGAAAATTAATTACTTCCCATTTTTGGAAGATTAATCACTTTCCATTTTGGGGGTTTCTCCCTCGTCCGTGAGGGAAGGTTGGAGGAGAGTTATCCTCTTAGATTCTTCCTGTCTCACATTGATTATCCCCTCAGTGGGTGTTAACAACTTCTTTGTCTTTCTCATACATTCACCCCCGTCTATGCTCGGCTGTGTGGATGTGGCTAGACTGGCCCTCATGTTTATAAAATTCTTTTTTTTTTTTTCTTTTTCCTTTGACTTCGGCCAAAACATTTACAAATCCCAGATTGCCGAATAATTCTTTATCACATCGTGATTTTGGGGACACCCAAATCCACTTAGACCGGACCTCTATTGACTCATTAATCATTGTCAAAAAACCCGACATCTGGGTTTTCTGCTGGTCAACCTTCAACTAGTGCCCACCCGACAATTAAATTCTTTATTTTTCTCATGTCTTAAAATTCTGTTAGCAATTCTCTTATCACCAGATGCTCATTTTCGAGACGCTACATCTGACATCAACAGTTTGAATAAGCATGTCTTTTCCATGTCAAGATTCGTATATATGCCAGATGGCGTCCCTTGCTGGTATCAGGAATTAAAGTTAAATGATATATCTCCGAAAGATAATTAATAGCAATTCTCCAGGGTGGTCCCAAGCCAAATTTTCTTCACGGCTGCATGTGTCAGCTGGCTTTGTTTATCTTTCAGAATTCTGTTTTGTTTGACGTCTCACACCCTTATCGTGACATTAATTAATTTGACAGAATTACAGTCTCAATTTTACTTACTGATTTTTTTGTCTTTTGTGAAAAGTATCTTTCTTTTGAAAATAAAATAAGTTCTTTTTAATGTCGCTCCGTCTATCTTTTGATATAGCTCTTTCTCGCCTTAAGTATTTCCCGTTTTTTTAATTTCTATGGTTAATTAGTTAGCCAATTACCATAGCTAAATAGTGTCACAGTCTGAATAATGTAAATAATGCAAACAAACAGGATTGTCTTAAAAATTTATTTTAAGTCAGTATTTATCTCTTCCCATTCGTTCCCAACAAAAATAAATTCTTATATTTAGCACAAAAATAAGATTTTTTAAACAAAACAATTTTATACACTGTATATACTCGCTCATAGGTCGCACTTTTTTATCAAACATTTCACACCAGGGGCGGATGGACGAAAATCTGACAAAAGTTTGGTTAGATGAAGTGTGGATGAGAAGACCTGGAGCATTAGCTTAAACCCCTAAAGTTGAACTACATAATTTTATCAAGAGCAGTATAAAACAGCTATAAAAATGGTCTATCTTTATTCTCATCTCTCTCTTTTGTGCACAGCAGCCTGTTAGCAATAACAACAATGTGGACTTCTTCCCAAGCATGAGGATATGTTTCCCCTTAGTGATTGTTCTCACACTTGTGCGTGTATATCACCCACAAAATTTCTCTTTTTACATAATTATATAAAAGCAAAAAAAAAAAAAATATTGCCTTGTTGGAATATATTCTGTTTCCTTACACATGTCATTTGCATGTAAAAGATATTTTTGCCACTGCTTTTACCTTAACTTGAAGCAGAAAGGGTTAAGGTTAAATGTGACAATTGATAAAAGCAACAACGGCTTGAAAGATTAGAGTAGACAATTCTCTCTTTTAGGCGGAAGAATAAAGACTTAAACTATTGCTCGGAGTGTAACATAAAAGAAGAAAATGTTTATTTACATACACAAAAAAGGTAAAAGGATATACACAAATATGAAAGAAAGAAAGGGAAAAGAAAATTTCTTTAACATAAAGGAAGAAAAAATGTTCATATAAAGGCTTGCTTAAAATATTTCTATGAGTGTCTGAAAGTTCTTTAAGCAAGTAAATTGTTCCTAAGGAGTTAACACTCATAGATTTCTTCAGAACTCTTGTTGGAAAATCTGAATTTTGTAGTTGAGTGAGTTTGTAGGACGACAAGTATTTCTAGATGCAAGGAAGCACATCTCAATTAGTTTTTTAGTTGAGGGTTGACGTTTGATCTTTAGAACCCAGCAGGTAGATCTCTTTCTTGAAGTAGGTTCCGAAGATGACTGGTGTTCTATTGCTGACCTGATATTATCAGAGACAATGACAACTGCCTAATGAAAAAATCTAAAGTAAAATCAAAACTTACATGCCTGAAAGGATATTCCCTTTTTTTTTTTTTTCAAAAATAATATATACATTAAACATTGATAAGTTAGCTGTTAAAAAAAATTAACGATCCAGATAAATTAACCGTTAGAAAAAACAATAAAAGATAGTCAATCCAAATAAATAAATGAAGTAATAAACAAATTAAAAACTGCCCCCACCAAAATAATAGAATAAACTACAGCAATTAACCCCAAAATTGAATAAGTAGCTTTAAAAAAAAAAACAAAAAAATAAGCGATATAAACAAAAACTAAATTTAAACTAATTAATAAATAATCAGATAAAAAATAAAAACAAAAAAAATTTAACGCAAAACTGCCAAGATAGACTACCCACAATGCACTACTGACCTGTATATATAAATAGCTGAGAAAAAAACCAAGACTTGTGGCTTGAAGATTGCTTTTAGCATGAAACAGCCTGTCGCCTTTAAGTATTGTCTTCAATGTTCACTTTTAAATTTATATTTACACATGCTCTATCTCTGATATTGAGCACTTTATCCCATAAATATAGCACACCTTAAGAGTATATCTCTTCATATGTATATAATATGATTATTATGAAAACAGACTTTACAAGATCATACTAATATTTTATTTCATTAAAACTGATGCTACAGTTTTAACTCATCAGACAAAACATTTTTCACAAAAATAAATGGATACAAATTTAACGACATATAATGGATGTGCACAGTGAAGTAGAGAGTATGTCATTGAAAGAGACAAAGAGAGCAAAAGAAGGAAGGGAAAAGGGAAAGTAAGAGAACTTAAAGATATGACTTGAAACCGGCAATTGTCTTGCTAAGGCACATTTGTTCAACACCCACAGAGCCCACCCGTGTTTTATACTGCAGCTATGCTGAGCAGACCTTAGTTACAGTTTCTGGGAAAGAGCATGTTTTCTAGCATGATCAACAATTTGAACAAGACCAGCACACTCAAGCCCTCAACACTCAACTTGTGACTGCGTGCTAGCACAGCTATCGATGGCACCCAAGTGTTCTGTCTACCTAATTTCACTCACAAGGCTTGGTCAATTTGTGGTATGGTTTTCAGGCACTTTCCAAAGGTGCCACATGCAGGAATCAAACTCTCCAGTCCGATAACATCAGGAAGTCTTCTTCCTCACAAATCAACCATTGCTATAACCACTCAGCTAATTAGTATTACTTAAGTAATAATATATAAACAATATATCCAAATATCTCCAACCATGTCAATCTAAAAGGTATAAAAGAGTGCATTTCATCCATTGCACCTAGATACGTATATATAAAAATATATACAACCATAAACCATACAAATACCTAAATACAAATATATGCATGCATGCTTACATGTACAAAATATATATTATAACAATAAGAAATATAGACTTATCCGAATATCTTATATATATGTGTATATATATATATATATATATATATATAGGTAATATAATTTGTAGATTGAGGTTAAAGAATCTGGAGAGAGAAATTCCATGAAAGATCATACATGACAAATCGTACATGAAAACAGTGTCCCATGCACGTTGAAGCAATGCTGGTGATTATAAAGATGTTGCTTCCAATATCTCACTGAGATTCCAATATAAACATTTTTCTGGTTTATATTTTTCTTTTAGAAGATTGTAGCTTCATATACCACATTTTCTAACATGCATATTACTCCAACAGCACATATAGTTTTAACCCTACAATTACAAGCAGGATTATTTTTTATACATAATGTGTGTGTGTGTGTGTGTATATATATATATATATAATTATTATTATTTTTATATGTGTGTGTGTGTATATATATATATATAATATAAATTAATTTGGTGGACAGAATTTAATTTCTAGAAATTTCGTGAAATTAATTGGATGTAGGGTAACAAATATAAAAAATATTTTTAACAAGATTTTCTAAATAACAAATTCAAAAAAATAAATTTATTCATTTGTGAATAAGTCTTGAAAATTTCATTAAAATCCAACAATTGTTTGATTTTTGCAAGATTTTCAAAAAAAAATAAATACTAGTATTAAGTAAATTCTTAAGTCCTCACCCACACTGCTGAAAATATATCTATCCATGGATTCAAGAACTACTGGACAAATATTTACGAAATTTGGAACAGATTTCCGGCATGAGAGTGGATGTAATATGCTATATATATAAGACTTTCTTTTGTCAGCTTCTTGTTGATTTTCCGACTGTCTAAAATGCAAGCAAAAACTTACAAATGATGTACATTATATACTCAACAGCCTGGAAAAGCTAGACAATCTGAAACTCCAGAAGTAAGAAAGAGGAGACTCAATGAATACTCGACAGAATGCAGCAACCAGGCAACTGGATATATTATACTAAAAATAAACATTACTAAAACGGTATACTTTTTTATTATTGATATTTGTTGTAATACTTCAATAAATGATATATAAATTGATATGCATATGTTTATAGTTTTCCTCAGTCTTTTATTTAGTTATATATGTGATGATTGCTTCATTTCCAGATCAAAAATATAGAGATCACAGACCAGAAGGTTCACCCATGATGATATTGGCCTGGAGGAAGCAACTTTTTTTTCTACATGAAAATTGGCAATTCTTTTCTATTGCGTTACCTTGGTGGATATACCTGTATCATCTACATGAAAGTTAACAGCCATTTATTATTATATGTTCAATTCTCTTTAATTAATATCTTTGAAAAACATAGGATAATTCTGGCATCTTCTTCCAAAGCCAGTCAATGACGTGTATTTCTGCTAGTTTTGTAAATATGGCCATGCAGAAGTGGTTGTCCACTTTCAATTACGCTGTACTTGTCCAAACACAGTGTAGTTCAGTTTATCTAGAAATACCAAGTTAAAAATAAATAATTAGTATTAAAGAAATAAATTATTAATTGCTGAAATAGATTTGAGGTGGGGATTATTAATAATTAAGGATATTTGAAGAAATTTAATGAAGAAATAATTAGCATTGGGGTTCATTTCTAGGATATGGATTCTTAATTGAAATTTTTTTCATTAATCTATACATTTGACACAGTTTTATTGCATGTTTGTTCTTGTATGTTATTTCAATATATATTTGTTGATTAACAATTTGGAGTTATTGTTATTCACTTGAATCCTGTACATTGGAAATATTGTTAATATAAATAGTATTTGTCCATCTACAATCCCACCTTTACAATTGGTAATGTAGTGGCCTTGACAAGTCCATTAATACTAAGAAGAATCCCCTATCTTTGATGTATGTGTGATCCATGTGGACCCTAACCCATGGCTCTGCTTCCTTGGGCCATCTGTGAATTTTTGTTTGCTTGAAGTTTTTTATTTCCACACATTTTGGGCATCTCTTAATGTATTCCTCTATATCTTTTGACTACCCTGGCCACCAGGCTTGTAACTTTAGTCTTTTTTGCATTGCTATTATGCCACAATGCACATCACCATGTACTCCTTTTAATATGCCCCTTCTCAGTATTTGTGGAGCTACAATTATATCCCCATTGCATATTAAGCCATTTTCTATGGTTAGTTTGTACTTTGTTTCTTTAAAGGGTTGTTCTGCCAACGAACATTTTGCTTCATGCATTATTTTTTATTCTCTCTACTATTCTGCAGTCATTATTATCTCTACCTTTTTCCCTTCCTTCTTTTATACTTGATAAATGAACGGAACATTTTAAGACTGTGCGATTACTTCAAAGACATGCCTACCTTTTGATAACGCTCACACATACATACATACAAACACATTCTTGCAAGTACTACTATGAACATTTTGACAACCTTGTATCAACCAAAATACATTAATTTTATTTTTAGAGACCTTAATTGATTTATATGTATGTAAGTTTGTTGTTTCACTTTACAATTTGATTTTCTTGTTTTCTTATGGTGGGCTATCTAACTAACAAGGCCAAATCAAACTCTTTCCACACTCATACACTTCACTATAACTGATAACCCACTATTTGTATTTGGTCTCGAGATTTTGATTTCTTATACACACACCTGGTCAAAATCTCGAGACCAAATACAAAAGAGTTTAAAAAAGAAAATACTGTTACTTTAATCAAAATACATTTGTGAATTAACAAATGTAGTTTATCAACAACCAGTGAAACATTTAAGCTTTTAATTGATTAATTTAAACAAACACTGAAAAATTATTTTTTTTGTTTGGTCATAAAGACCACTGTGTGAGAAAAATAAAAAAAAATTACTGAACAAAACTTTGAACTAGTCGGTGTGCTCATAGCTTCTGGCATGTAGACATCTACGTAGCTCATTTCCAGCATTAAATTTCAGATTTTAAAATGGCTAAGGGTAAAATTTTAATAATGTTTGAACAGGGCATGTTCAACAATCCTGCCCTGTTCAAACATTATTAAAATTTTGACCAGGTGTGTATAAGAGTATATAAGGTAATAAGGAGTGCCCAAGAAAAGTGATAAGAACAAAGATTGCAATATGAGCTCTGGTAAAAATGGTTGCTGAAGACATTAGGTTTATAATACCCAGAAATTCAAACACAGATTTCCTCTAGGACACATGGCACAGTGGATAATGGCGTTAGTTAGATCCAGTGACAGTACCCAAAGAATATGAGTTCAATACCCGGTTAAAGCAGTGCAGAACTTTCAGAGGGAAATTAACAGGAGATAAACTGACATCCATTAAGCATGGCATGTGGAACTAGAACAGTCTACCTCAGTGAGCAAAATAAAAGGTTCAGTTCGACATTCCAACCACCCTGAAGTAGGCCGGAGCGTATAACAGCCGAAACGTTGTAATAAATATGGCAACAAAGATGAGGACAATAGTTTGAATAATGTAAATGAGTATGTAAGTGTCCTGTTAGTTTTCATATTCTTGAAAATTCCATCATTTTTCAGTTTAATCCATTGTCTGTTTGCCAGGAAAACAAAGCAACTCACATTCGTTATCTCCCTTGACCTTCACTCTTCTTCAGAAAAAGGAAAATTAATTCATCAATTGGCCATAAAATTATCAAATGGGAAACTTGAACAAATTTCCATGCAATTTTATTCATTAATGAATGGATTGTACACTGAATCATTTTGAGTAATTTGAATAAATAGAAAGAGAATTTCACATGTGCTTACCTCTTTTTTGCCACAAAATTGTTGCTACAATGACGCATGTGCTTTAGAGACAATGTAAAAGTGGTGCATGTTCCCTTGTGATTAAATAGCCCTGAACATAGAGGAGATAACTAGCACACACTTAGGGATAAACAAAGAGAAAAAATCTATCTTTTCCATCAGCGACTGGCAGGTTGGTTGAAGGAGGGTCTTACTTGTTCCATCAGTTAGATGCTAAGATGAGAATGTCTAAACACTGGAATTTCAATGTCTTTAGTGGTCAGACAGGACTAATTAGTCTAGTGCAGCAGGAACTCGTGGGGACAGTTATTGGGAATAGATGGTGGCAGAGACTTAAAGATAGGATTAGGTCCTTTACTCACTGAATATAGCCAACGGCCCACACTAGATAAGACTGAAAAGGTGAAGTCTCTCAAGTATAGTCTGTCTACGGTGGAAGCTTGGAAAGACGGTCACTAGAGATAGGTTAAGCTAGCAAATGCTTACCTGTGTCAGGTAGTTAGGCATAGGTTAAAAAAGATGTCAAACAAAGCCATGAACATCAGTGCAGAACTGCACAAAAACGAGATCTGTCAAGGTTCCAATCAGATACAGTTGTGGAGTGGGGCATACTATGAGGTTGTGACACGTGAGAGGCATTTCGGTGGCATTTTGAGAGCCAGTTTATCAAGGAGCCTGGTCTCTGTGAAAGACTTTCCCAGCCATCTGGCAGACTTTACTTGGCTTTTGCTGACTGAAGCAGCTAGCTGTAAGGGTGTGATCACGGAGTGTGAAGTCAACTTGGCATTGAAGAAGGTCAGCAGAGGCAAGTCTCCAGAACTTGATGTTTTGCCCTATTAGTTGTACTTGTGGTTATCACACATCTTTGTGCCGATTTCTTCTGTTGTGGTCAACAAATATTGAGCAAGGGCTCATCCATAGTCAGAATACCAGGTGTGTGATCACACTGCTGGAAAATAGATTGTTAGCAGGGGTATGGGCCTCTAACCGAGTTAAATATTTTGGTCAAGATTTTGTCGGGACCCAAGCAAATTTCTTCTGCTGAAGAGAAAACCTGCATGTGATCCCCATGATCATAAACAGCGTAAAAGAATATGATCAAGGTGAACTGATCAATTTGAACAAATCAAAAGCATTAGAAAGTGTCGAATATTGGTATATGGTTGCTGTCCTGCTGGCTGCCAAATTTGCATCTGAATTCTGCCGCCACCTGTATCCTTCCCCCAGAGCTGTGGTACAGGTGAACTGAAAATGGCTGGTTGCAAAATTAAAATAATTGTTGGATTTTAATGAAACTTTCAGGGCATATACAGAAATGAATGAAATTATTTTTCAAAAATATTTTTTTCTTTAGAAAATATTGGTAAAAAATATTTTTTGTTACATATGTTACCACCCACTTATGTAATTTCATGAAATTTTGAGAAACCAAGCATTGACCCACTGTCACTGGAATTGTGAGTTCAATACCCGGTTAAGGGAGTGGAGTACTTGCAGAGGTGAATTAACAGGAGATAACTGATATCCATTAGACATGGCACGTAGAACTAACAAAATAAAGGGTTCAGTTTGAGATTCCAACCACCTGAAGAAGGCCAGAGCATACAATGACCGAAATATAGTGATAAGTATGACAACAATGATGAGGACAATAGTCCAAACAATGTAAATAGTGTACATAATCTCAGAAATATAGACAGATACTTAAAATATTTTTATGTACAAGTACAGGACTTGGTTAATTCTTGACATTAAAATTATTAGTTTTTTAAGCAGAAAAATATTGGCCCTTTCCACTTTGTAAATTAAATGCAACATTTTAGTTGGATTTGTGAAATCTGAACAAGGCTTCTGGCATAAGGCTTATGTTGGAAGTTTCATCAGGTATGAATCCTCTTCTCTTACCAGCAGTAAATAGCACAGACAGGATGCAGGACAGATTAGGTTCTATAGCCTTAGATGGCAACTTGTCTAGGAGAAGGACAACTCTGAATTCAAGACCTGCGGAGAGTCATTTGGAGACCTTGAGGCACATGGTGCCTTAGGTCTCTTTATTCAGCTCTTCAAAAAGTGTGGTTGGTTCTGCACAAAACCTTCACCACTATAATCAAATTATATATGCAGATTGTTTGTCAGTTCCAAGGAACTGAGATGCCTGATGCTTGTATATCATAAAAGGGTCAAAAGCCCCCGTTGATCAATGATGGAAGAGTCCATGATATATATATATATATATATATATATATATATATATATATATATATATATATATCTTTAAAACATTTTTTGTCTTTTTCAGAAAGTTGATATTTTGGTTAAAAATTATGTTTTTTCTAGTGATTGATATGAGAAATTTTAGCATTGATTTGGAAATTCTTACAAAAATAAAAAAATGGTTGAATTTTAATGAAATGTTGAGGACTTATCCACAAATGAATGACATCATTTGCGGATTTTTTTTTGTGCCAATTACTATTCATACACAATATCATCAGAAAATAAGAGTCATAACTCTAGAAAATTTAAAACTAGAAAGAATTTAAGATTCAACAAAACATTAGATTACAAGAATATTTTCCTAAATTTCTAAGATTACTGAGTACTTAAAAATGATATAAAGGTGCCTACGTTATATTCCTGAAATATTTTTACAGATATATCCACCACAGAAAAACATCAGACAAAGTTTTATCTCCCCTTCCATACAAGCTGTCATCACCTTAAATAAACAGCTACCACTGTTATAAAAATGTCTCCACAGTAATTTAACGGGAAGTACTCTCTGTTTCAAATTGGATTAATTAAACATTAAATCAGCTAATAGTTTAAAAAAAAAAGTATATTTCATTTTTAGAACATTTCATTGTATTGTGATGAAAGATTTCAGCAATTTCAAAATGAAAACTTCCTATTGATCAATTTAAATTAGTTTTGAAATACAGCAAAGTATTTTGCTTATTGTAAATATTTAATTTATTAGCTTGAAATTAAGACTAAAATAAAAGCTTCAAGATTCTTTTCATTTTTAAAAATTCATTTTAAACCAAAGGTATCTTGAACCTGTGGAGGTAAGAACGAAGGGAAAATATAATTAAAGAGAGAGAGAATCAGATTAAGCGGGTAAGAACAGATACTACACTTTGATCGTAGTGAAAAGGCCGAGAAGATGAAAGAAAGAAAGATAGAAATAGAATTAGATTAAGCTGAAGAACTGATACTACACTTTGATCTTAGTCAAAAGGCAGAGAAGTATAGTGACCACAATAAAGGCAACATTTTCCAGATGCACGGTATCAGACAATGGAACACAAGAAATGTAATCACTACAAATGCAGTTACCATAAATAACATAATCAGATGAATTATTTTAAAATTTTAATTAAACAAAATATTCCTATGATAGAGATTTGGCTGGAAAGAACAAAGGGAAGATGAAAATGTTTAACATCTTCTATCAATACCTCAGAGATAATGGACTATTCCATTTTTATTAAAGACATAGAAAAACAAAAGACATACCACTCTAGAGGTAACAGCTCTGAGACTCCCATCTCTATCAGAAAGCTGTGTAACGATTCAAACTTTGACAGTGCGACTCTATCCTGGACCATTTAGTGAGTAGTTTTTAATGCCACCAGCACTAACTTGTCAGGCTGACTGGTCAACTTCAAATTATTTTGTAGGAATATCGAGGGAAGACAAATGCAAATTACTTTAAACAATTTAGCAAGGCAAGTTGAAGTAAAGATCAGTAGAGATTCAAACATAAAAAATTCACTTATTTTAAAAAGTAATTTATTTTTTAAGACAAAATGTATATTAGGTTTATAATACCCAGAAATTCATACCCAGATGGCACTTGGCACACTGGATAAATGTGTTGGTTAGATCCAGTGACAGGACCCAAAGAGTGTGAGTTCAATAGCCGGTTAAGGTAGTGGAGAACTTTCAGAGGGAAATTAACAGGAAATAACTGACATCCATCAAACATGGCACGTGGAATTAGAACAGTCTACCCCAGTGAGCAAAATAAAGGGTTCGGTTCGACATTCCAACAACCTGAAAAAGGCCGGAGCATACAAAGGCTGAAACGTGATAGATATAGCAAAAAAGATGAGGAGAATAGTCCGAATAATGTAAATAAACTCGTGCATATAAGATGCTGGAATTGTGTATGCTGTTGTTTTGAATGCCTAAAAATGTTAGTTATCATTTGAATGATAACTATAACATTTTTAGGCAATTCTGGAAAATCCTTGTTGAAAACACTATACTTAAACATGAAAACAAAAACTAAAACTTCTTGAAGCTATATACATAAAACTGTTGAAACCTAACCTGAACAAAATAAACTATGAAATCTCCACAAATATTCTTAAATGCCTATAATTGGTAACAGAAGCCACTGATTTATACCAATGGCTTCCCATACTTAATACTTCTCATTTTCATTCTAGCATGGTCATGTGTGACATCATGAGCTGTGGTGCGATTTCCGCTTAATGATAATGTTATTAAGCCGATATGAAAAGAATTTACATAAAATAGACAACACTTGTCTTTATTATTTAATGAAACATGCATCTATATATATATATATTACTTTAAAAATGAGGAGTTCAGTTGAATCCGCTACCTTGGTTTCAATGTTACGAAAATCAATCACCACGGTTAGACATGCTTCTCTTATTTCCAACTAAATTTTTCTGCTAAAAAATTAAATATTGTTTGTTTCCAGTTATATTAAGTATGGTTTAATTTTTCTAATTTTCCTAAAATAACTCATGCAAAAAGCATAATTGAATTTTACAAGACTTTTAAATGGAGAATTTCACTTTTGTTTACGAAGTTGTCAAAAATGGCTGACATAATCGATTTTATGTAAATTTTGTGGACTCAAAAAAAAAAAGCAAGATTTTTAGCTAAAATTTCTGACATGCTCAAAAATATTAAAAAAATTAGAATAGATATACAAACATACAAATGAATACACACAGTGACCACATCACACCAATTTATAATCTCACACACACATATATATATTACTCTAAATCCACATCTTATTTTACAATCTTAAACTGTCAGTTTTGAAACACAATCTTGTTTAAACTAGGTACACAAGCTGATCAAATATCTTGATTTTTTATTAAGCTTGTGTACGTCACAACTAGAAACCAATAGGAAATGAGATGAATATTATGTTACATCACTCTTCTAAGAGTCGTGGTTATCTGCCTTGAAAATAAATGAAATTCTACCTTTTGTAGTACAAATTTCTGGAAAATGTGGGAATTAGATAATTATTTTCACCGCGAGGCAATCAAATATTTATTTACTAAGATTACCTTAATCTGATACAAGGACACAAGTTGCCAACTTTGAATTCATTACACGGGAAAATGATCTACATGACATGTTTTCAAATGGGAAGCATCCGTAAGTTCAAATATTAAAAAAATACTTTGGCCTTTCCTCTTAATAACATAAACATTTAGATGATAAAAAATTGTTTAATCAAGTTTGGGGCCTTTTTTCTTTAAAATTTCATTACCTGCAATTTTATGTACATCTCTTATGAAATTTTATGTAGGTACCTCCAATAATTCACTAAAAAAAAAAAAAAAAAAAAAAAAAAAACAGTATAGCATGATGATAAAAAAAATTTTAATGTAGAAATCTTCCCAATTTCTAACTATGGTAAGCCATAAACGATATTATCCTTTAAGAAGTTTACGTAATTTAAGAGTTTTCTGGCACTCTGCAATTCTTTCCCTTTCATTATTCAGGTCTGTTTTGTAGTTAACATCTTTGCAAATCATCCCTTCAAAATTTCAAACTAAGTTTTACTTTTTTTAATTACTATTTCACTAAATATTTTTATTTCATGTATTTATTTTAGTTTGGGTCATATTTCAATGAAGTAATTTTTTTGTTTAATGCAATAAACTTAAGAACCTGGAGACAAAATGCAAATTTCATAAAGCCTCTTGAACTCTAACTGAAAGTCAATAAAATATTAAATAATTGCTGAAAATATGTTAATTTGCAAAAGAATCAGAAAAATGCATTCACTTAGATTTCATAAAATTTGTCATCACTTCGTAACTTTTCGATTACATTGATAACATCAATAAAGAACTTATTATTAAGGAATCCTTTAATACTATATTTTTTATGCTATAAGGAAGTAATATTTGTTTCAAATCAGATTAATTTAACTTTAAATTTTCTAATTTTAAGGTTACGATTTGGTGATATCATTAAGTGAAAAATACATTTATAAATCAAAAATTGAAAATCTCATAAGTCGTTTGAGCCAATATATTTTTAAGAAACATTTTTAGGTTATAAAACATTTACAATTTCTATCTATGGTAAACAACACATGACATAACCCTTAAAATGTCATGTGACTTAAGTTTCATCTGATGCACTGCAATTCTTTCCTCTCTTTATTCAGTTCTTTTTCATCATTAACGTCTTTGCAAATTATCCCTACAAATTTTCAAAGTTTTACTTTTTTTAATTACTATTGCACTAAATATTTTTATTTCATGTATTTATTTTAGTTTCAGTCATACTTCAATGAAGTAATTTCTTTTTAAGTTAGCAAGCTTATGATAAAAACCTAGAGATGAAACCCAAATTTCATAAAGCATTTTCAAACATAACCGAAGGTCAATAAAATATTAATTTGTAAAAATTACTAGGTAGCTAAAAACAAAAAATAATTAATTCACTTAGATTTTATAAATTTATGTCAATTTTGGTCATCCATACTTAACTGTCAACACCTTAACTTGTAAATTACATCACTCAACACCTCAGAAAAAAAAGATGCTGTTATTAAGAAATGCTTGAATACTACATTTTTATCCTATAAGTGAGTAATATTTGTTTAAAATCAGATTAATTTAACTTTAAATTTGCTAATTTTCTTCAACCTGTCACAAATATATATTTAATTTTTGGAAGATTTTTAAAACCGATAATTAAATTTTGTTTGCAAATGTCTTAAAATGTGTATTATTTCAGTTATGACATTTCTCCAGAAATGAGATAATATAAAAATAATGAAGATAAAATAAAAAATAAGGTACCTACAAAAATTTAGTATACCTAAGTTTTAAATTTTCTAATTCCAGGAAAAAAATACTATAGTATAGTTCACACCAATTTTTTGTCATTTCTCCCAAAAAACAATTGAAACAGCCATTTTTAATTTCTTTAGAGAAATGCAAACAAAACATAATTCTTGGTTTCAAAAATACCAAAAAATTAAATATACATTTCTGAAATGTTACTTTTGTAAAATTAGCATATTTAAATTAATCTGTTCTGAAAAAAATATTACCCAATTATAGCATAAAATTTTCAAGACAAATTTCTTGACCTCGGGGTCTTGTTATTCTTAGATATCCATTGATAATTTGATGGCTGAAGGTGCTGACAGGTTTAGTATGGTGAACCAGAAGTGACATAAATTTACAAATTCAAAGAATGGTTTGTTTTTGTTTTTTATAATTTAAAATAATATAAAAAATTTCTTACATTACTGAGTTACCTCTATAATGGCATTTCATTATTTAATAACTAAGATAATGATAATTTTATTAATTATTATATTTCTAATTTAATAAGTGAGGTTAATTTGAAATTTTATGGTATTTAGTATTAATTTATATTCTTTATTATTAATTGCTATACTTTGATTGTTATGAATTGTTAGAGTTATTTTATTTAAATTACAAAAAAGAAAAGAAACTTAAAAAATAAAAATAGATTATTTTTCTTAGCTCAGTAAAAAAAAACAAATAAAAAAAATTATTTGATGCATGATATACACTATATAAAGTAAGATGAATACATAGCAAAATTAAAAATATTTACTGAAATAGAAAAAAAAAAACTTTGGAAATCATCCCTTCAAGATTTAAATAGAAGCCTGATGAAACTCAGCAGTGAAATGAAAGAAATGCCCGCAGCCGAAAACATTTATATATCAAAAAGTTTCCCTAAGGGGAACAAACTTTGAAACACGTGACCTTCTAACCATAATATCACTTATAATACACCATATTAAAAAAAAAAAAAAAAAATATAGCATTTTGATGCATAAAAAAAATTATTTTTAATTATGGAAAAAAGTTTTGATGGGATGATTTGTATTAAGCTTTTAATTTTCGCTTAAATCCAAACAAGAAAAATGCAAACAATTCTTGTAAAAATTCATTATTCATGATAATCTTTTTTTCTTTAGACGATAATGTCCTTAATGTGTATTATTTATAAATAAAAGCAAATTTTTTACGATTTGGAGCAGATTTTTAAAAAGTTGGTGATAGTTGGGAAACAAAACAATGATGATTTACATTCTCCAAGAAGTCCTGCTTATAATCAGAACTCTTTGTAATATAAAACAATTTCAGTAATAATTAATATAAACAATCTTAATACGATTTGAAATTTTTGAAAGTTTCATGAATTTAAGTTATGGAATGGGTGAGAGATGTAAAAAAAAAAACAAAAAAAAAAAAAACATTTTTTCCAAGATTTTCTAAAAATTTCAAAAATAAATTTGTTCATTTTGGAGTAAGTCCTGAAAGTTTTGTTAAAACTCAACAATTATTTGATTTTTCTAAGAATTTTCAAATTACTGTGTAACCCGGATATAAGAGAGTTGTCGGGACCGGAGAAGTCTCTTATATCCAGGTTTGGTCTATTTTATATACATTAACACAGTCTCTAATTTGGGACCAGAGAAAATCTCTCTTATATCCGGGTTACACTGTAATATGTTTTTCACTGGAAACAGCTACACAAAAATGTCCATTTTCACAAGTCTTACACAGTTGATAAAAAAAAGAATTTTGACCCAAATTTAGAACGTATTAGAAAGGAGGAAAACATTTTTAAAAGTAATGAAAAAAATACTTTCTTCTTTCCTCTTAATAATAACAAACATACTGACAATAAAACTGTATTTTTATTAAGTATGGGTTTTTTTTATCATCATGCTATAACGTTTTTTAGCAAATTATTAACAGTACTTACATAAAATTTCATAAGAGACGTACATCAACATTGTAGGTAACTCTTATGAAATTTTATCTCACTCTCAGCAGTTACAAAATTTTATTTTTTTATAGTATTTTTCCTTTTTCTAAAAATGACTCAAATTTAAGGTTAAATTTGAATAAGTTTGTTCAGTACTTTGCTAAAAAAGAGCATGCCTGATGAAAAAAGGCCCCTAACTTGATTAAACAATTTTTTATTGCCTAAATGTTTGTTATTATTAATATGAAAGCCCCAAGTATTTTTTGAATGTTTACAAAATTTTTTTTTCCTTTCTAGTGCATACAAAATTTTAACTAAAAATCTTGTTTTTTCAATCCATGAAAATTTACATAAAACCAGTTATGTCAGCCATTATTAACAGTTTTGTAAACAAGTGAAATTCTCTGTTTAAAAATTTTCTAAAATTCATTTACACTTTTTCAAATATTATTTTAGGAAAATTATAAATTTAAAGCATACTTTATGTAATTTAAGACTTAATTTCTTTGCAGAAAAAAATTAACTGGAAATAAGAGAAGCATGTTTAACCATGGTGATTAGTTTTGGAGGTGTGAATTGATGTTTCTGTCAATTTAATGACAATGAACGTCAGGGCAATTTATTGGATATAAGGGCAGAAATGACTGTATTTTTGAATTTTAAGTGAACCAGCTTACATAAGTATGAAGTAATTCTTAAAAATTAAATACTTTCAAGTCTAATACCTTATTGATTTTTTAGGTATTTATTAACAAAGATATGTCCATATCTGCTCTGGTTTTGTCCCTAAAATTGAATCTAAAAAAGATAAATAATTAATAATTTCAGTATATCTCTCACTGAAAAAGAAAAAAATTGATTATATTTAAAAAGATGAAAAGAAAATACTTTGTGAAATATGAAAGAAAAAAAAAAAGAAAAGAAAATTAAAAATTTTGAAAATACAATACTGATGGTCAGTCAGTCAGTCAGATACAAAATCAACGCATTTTATGAAGCCGAATCTTTGCTATCAGGACACGTGACATTGTTTCAGAATTGTGCTTTTGGTATATTAAAAAAAATATTGTAAAAACAGAATCACTTCACAGATTATAATCTTTCAAATTTATGATCTGTAAAAATTAGAGACGTCAACCGCTTCGCAAAAACATAAGCATAGCATGAAGAAAAAAAGCTCATAACTTGATAAAAAAAAATTTTTAACGTGTAAATGTTTATGTTAGTATTAAAAAGGGAAGACCAAAGTATTTTCTGAATATTTTTTCAGATTTTTTAATCCTTCCTATAATTTTAAAAATTTTATTTAAAATTTTGTTTTTTCTTGTTTCCAAAAAATTTTGTAAATTCGGCCTTTTTGCCTTATTTTGTAAACAAAATCAAAGTTAGTTTAAAAATCCTGTAAAATTCAGTTACACCTTTTTCTTTTCAAAAATTTAAAGTATACTTAATGTAATTTGAAAGAAACATTACTTACTTTTTTTATCAGAAAAATTTTTTAAGAGAGACATTTCCAACCGTGGTGCACGCTTTTGCTCCTGTTTGAGAGGTGTGAACTGATATACGTCAGGGGAATTTACCGGGCAGAAGTGATTTATTCATTGGTAATTTCAATTATATGGCCGCCGGTGGTTAAAAAAAAATTGACACCCGGCCACGGAAATCTTTAGGAAAAGGCGAAAGTTTTATCTGCAATTCCTAACCACCAGAAACCAGGAGTGTCATTTTTTTCTAAAAAAAAAAAAAAAAAAAAAAAAAAAAAGCAGCGATAAGGAAAAATTAAGCCAAATTGACTTTGATATATTTGGGTCAAAGGCCAGCCAGCTAGCAATATAAACGTTTTGTAAAAACCCACCACTCTCAGAAAAAAACAAAGAGTGAAAAAAAAGGGCGGGGGGTCAACAATAATAATGGTTTGATGTGTTGTGTTTTGTTTTTTTAAGGACCTGGGGTAATGACAGCAACATTTAGCAAATAACATTCTTTTTTTCACTGCATATCTTTCATATGACAAAAATAAAACAAGCGTTTTAAACAGCTGTATCAGTTATGATAAAATATTTTTATGAGAATCAAAGCCATTGCACTGTTTTTGTGCCTAAAATTGAATATAAAATAATAAGAAAAGGAAATAATAATTTGCAGTTTGTCTCACACTGAAAGAAAAAGGAAAAATTGTTTATATTTGAAAATTGAAAAGAAAAATTTTGAAAATGTGACGATATTCAGTCAGAAAACTTGACAAGCGTTGTTTTGTTGCTAAAACTGAACGAATGCAAAGCAATTTCTGAAAAACAACTTGCTTCTATCAAGGGAAACTACTCACGTGATATTATTTCAAAGCTGTGCATCCATACTTTCGTTGGAGACGATTTTAAATACAATTTTGGAATATTAAAAAATTATTTTAAAAATATCAACATTTGTCACATTTTAATAAGTTTTCAAATTTACGATCTTCAAAAAGTAGAGAATATATCATTTCGATAAGGTTTCATAAAGATACTTACTTTTAAAATATATAACAACCTTTTGTCATATTTAAAATTGATAAAAAAGAAAAAATTATTGTAAAAATTTATTTTTCGTGAAAAATTTTTTTTTCTTTCAGGTAAAAATTACCTTAGTATATGTTATTCAGAAAAAAGACATTAAAAGCTTTTTTAATTAAATACTGGCTTAGTTTCATTGGGTTTTGTATTTTTACAATTGAGGCAAAAGTTTGGACAATTTTGCGCATTTTTTTTTTTACCAAATAAATCGATGATTTACATTCTTCAGTGTCTTGTGCATTTAATTAAAAAAAAAATTAAGATTGCAAAAAAATGTTTTTGAAGTTTTCATAAAATTAAGTTCGGGAGTGGTAACACTAACAACAGATATAAAAAAAAATATTTATACCATGACTTTCGAAAAAGACAAACATTTCTAAAATAATTTAATTCATTTGTGAATAAGTCCTGAAGGTTTCATTAAAATCCAACAAGTACTTGATTTTTGCTAGATTTTCCAAATCAATGTGTTTTCAACTGAAAAACCAACTAATGCTAAATATTACCTGATCGCTGTCCTAAAAAAAAAAAAAAAAAAAAAAAAAAAATCAAGATTTTCAACCTAAATTTAAAACATGCTGCAAAGGAATAAAAATCTTAATAACAAACTTCAATCAAGGAATATTTATTGTTTCCAAAAATAAAAATGTGGCACAAGGCCAAATGGGGGATTGGGAGTTTGGTCACCTCTCGTTACATTCACTGAACAAAGCATACATTATAATAATCCCTCCACCACTGCATTTATACAGAACACAATCACCAAAACAATGCATATTCTCCATGAGATCCTAAACTAATGTAGTTCTGGGTTTGATGATAAACTACATCCAGCAGCAAGGCTTCTGATTAGGAGATTTGTGGTGTTGAGGAGAATGGAACCAGGTGATGGGATGAGAGAGACAATGCTTTGTAAACTTCTTTTATACTAGTCGTCCATTAGAAGCACAGGATTAAACTTTATACTTTTTGATTCCACAAACATGTCTTTATTTAATAAAAAGAAATCTTTTTACAAACAGCAACAAATATTAAATGTAGCCTTTTCTCTTTCTCCGATCTGAAAGAAACTAATGTTTTAAAAAAGCTCCTCAGAACAGTTTCCATGAAAATATTTGTAAAAAAGACAGAGAGAAGCCATGTCACATCAGACAAAAAGTGTCTGATGTCGAGATGCCACGTCTGATCAATTACATTACACACTCTTCTTTGGTGCTTTTGCTATGTATTTAAAGATTCTTGATGAAATACAAACAAGAATCTACAATGTTATTGGTCTTGACCTGGCATCTCATCTTCAGTCAATTTTCCACCACTGTGATGTAGCTTCACTGGACATTTTCTATAAATATTTTCATGGTAATTGTTCTGTAGAACTTTACTGTATAGTACATAGACTCAATGAATTTAATGTTGAGCAGTTCTGAGGTGCAGTAAGATTTGAGGGAAATCCATGTAAACAGAGTACTTCTTTGAAGCCAGCAGTTGAAGACAAACTTAAAATGACGTTATATATTATGAAATGAACTAATACAAATATTTAAGTAAATGCTCTGTTTATTATAAACAGAGCATTTACTTAAATATTTGTATCTATCAAAATAACGTATATAAACAATATATTAAAATAATTGTTGGAATTAGCCCATTTCATAAAATATGATGACATTTCTTTATGTTAAGATACAAGCAGATGAGTGTTCAAGAGAAATTTGTAGAAAATAATAATTTGACCTTGCAATTGGAAAAAAACAGGAATAATTTGAAATGGAAGATGAAAGACTAAAGCATATTTTGACTACTGAATATTTTGCAGTGAAAGAAGATTGCTTCACCATCACCATTATCTGAGATTATCTGCTGCAGGCATCTCTACCCAATAAAAGCAAAACATCATTTTGCTCAGAGCCTAGGAGTATTGAAGATTCTTTACGAAGTCCCCGTACATGAGACCATCAGAAACAGCAAACGCCCGAGTGATGAAAATTGATCTGGAAAAGCAACCAACCTATTTATCAAACTAATAGTTAACAACTGGAAATAAATCCCATAATAAAAATAAAATAATTTTCATAATGCTCTGCTCAAATTAATTATATATTATGGGAAAATATTTTTATTTAAACTGAGGAAATTATAAGTAAATGTATGAAAAATTTGAAATTGCCAATTTCCCCCAACTAATTTCATATAAATTCCAAGAAATATTTTCTGTATTCCTTCACATTTATATTAGTTATATGTACAAATCCTTGGGGTACAGAAGAAAGAATTCTTTCAGAGATTCCTGAAGAAACTTTTCAATATCACCCTGAAACAAATTATATTTTTCTGTCTTCAGAATGAAGAAAGACTTTTTTAAAATGATCTGTGACTTCTTTTTAACCATAAAGAATCCTGTTTTTTTCCCATTTTTTTTTTTTAAATTTATTTTTTATAGATTTCTGCTTTTTTCTTCATTACAATCCTTCATGAAAAAGTGCAACAATGTATGTTATAAAAATAAGAAAATAAAAGGAAAATGAAAAATTGTATTTGCCGGAATATTCACCAATTGGATAAGTTGCTCTAGCTTGAAACGATTTTATACCTTATACTTCAGGCCCTAATGTACTAAATCAATAGTCAAAAAATACTAAATTACAAATGATTCATATTTTAGTTCAAATAGAAAATTTTCAGTCTATAAATAATTGATGCAGAAATGACTCTTACTGAATCAAGAGTCAAAAAAATACTGTTACAAATGATTCATAGTTTAGTTCAAATAGAATCATATGTTCATTCTATAAACATCTCAGGCAGAAATGACGTCTACTGATTAATAGTCCAAGAATGCTGCTACAAATTATTCATATTTTAGTTCAAATAAAATGCTATTTTGAGTCTAAATAACTGAGGCAGAAATGATCTGCTTCAATAGTAAAAAAAAAACGGTACGTTACAAATGATTAACAATTTAGTTCACAAAATATTGTTTCTATTCAGTGTGTGTACGCATATGTTTGACCTTATTTGACTTATCTGAGAATGCAGATCCACAAACTTCACAAGTATATGGTTTCTCTCCAGTGTGTGTACGCATATGTTTGATCTTATTTGACTTATCTGAAAATGCAGATCCACAAACGTCACAAGAATATGGTTTCTCTCCAGTGTGTGTACGTATATGTCTCACTAAATGAGATTTCCATGAAAATGCAGATCCACAAACTTCACAAGAATATGGTTTCTCTCCAGTGTGTATACGCATATGTTTGACCATGCCTGACTTCCTTGAAAAGGCAGATCCACAAACTTCACAAGAATATGGTTTCTCTTTAGAGTGCGTGTGCATATGATTGACCATAATTGACTTCTCTGAAAATGCAGATCCACAAATTTCACAAGAATAGGGTTTCTCTCCAGTGTGTGTACGCGTATGTCTCACTAAGTCAGACTTCTGTGAAAATGCAAATTCACAAAGTTCACAAGGGTATGGTTTCTCTCCAGTGTGTGCACGCATATGTTTCACCTTATTTGACTTCTCTGAAAATGCAGATCCACAGACTTCACAAGAATATGGTTTCTCTCCAGTGTGTGTACGCATATGTCTCAATAAATGAGATTTCCATGAAAATGCAGATCCACAAATTTTGCAAGTATATGGTTTATTTCCAGTGTGTGTACGCATATGATTGATCATGTTTGACTTCCTTGAAAATACAGATCCACAAACTTCACAAGAATATGGTTTCTCTTCAGTGTGTGTACGCATATGATTGATCATACTTGACTTATCTGAAAATGCAGATCCACAAACTTCACAAGAATATGGTTTCTCTCCAGTGTGTGTACGCACATGTCTCACTAAATGAGATTTCCGTGATAATGCAAATCCACATACTTTACAAGAATATGGTTTCTCTCCCATGTGTGTACGCATATGTTTGACCATATTTGACTTTCGTAAAAATGCAGATCCACAAATTTCACAAGAATATGTTTTATTTCCAGTGCATGTACGAATGATTGACCAAATCTAATGTCGGTGATAATCCAGTTTCTCAAACTTCACAAGGATGTTTTCTTTTGTAATGTGTGTCCATCTGTCTCATTATGTCTG
This sequence comes from Acanthosepion pharaonis, assembly GCA_903632075.3. Taxonomy (NCBI): domain Eukaryota; kingdom Metazoa; phylum Mollusca; class Cephalopoda; order Sepiida; family Sepiidae; genus Acanthosepion; species Acanthosepion pharaonis. The sequence continues at coordinate 43,776 of CAHIKZ030003691.1, forward strand.
ACGTCACAACAGTTTACCTGATGTCACATGAATATGGCCTATCTTACCTGTTTATGCATACATAACACTAAGTTTGTTTTTGTATAAAGATCAACCACAAATTTAAAAGTATATTAATTTGTCAGGTGAAGTTCACAGTCATGCTTTTGACAATGTAGATCCATCACTTTCATGTGAAACATGTAACATATATTTGTGTCTCCATGAAATGTGAAATGTCTTTTCCTTCATTGAAATTCTCAACAATAACCAATGTCGTATTTGTACAGCCAAAACATCTGTAAGAAAAAAGGCATAAATGATATATTAATAGGGGCAGTAAATAATATATGAAAGCAGTCTATATTATGAGAGATACATAGAATTATTACTTCAATAATGGAGCATCAGCTGCCAACAGTTAAGATCAAACATTTTGCAGCAAAACAAGATTGCTTCATCATCACACGATATCTCATGAAATGTATACAAGTGAAATCAGAACATTGTTAATTCTGAAACAATTCAAATATGAATCTAGAAAAATATTTCTTGATTTTTAAGTTTTTTTAGATGTTGTCTTTGATTAATGTCACTGACCAAGTCCATAGCCAGTACCACCAGTTGCAAGATTATCTTCTGCAGGTACCCCTGCCTGATAAAATCATAGCAGCATTTTCCTCAGAGCCTAAGAGAATATTCTTTGCTAAGTCTCCCAAAAAGGGAATGTCAGCAATGGCACAAATACAAGAGATGAAAATTGATCTGGGAATGCAACTAAATATAAATATAACCAAAGCATCATTTTCCTCGGACCCTAAGAGAAGATCCTTTGCTAAGTCTTCCAAGAAGGGAATGTCAGCAATGGCACAAACACAAGAGATGAAAATTGATCTGGGAAATCAGCTGAAGCTTTTATCAAAGTAATAGTTGGCAATTGAAATAAAACAACTAGTAAACAATTTTTACTATGTGTTTTATTTTACTCAGAGCCTAGAAGAAAAGATCCTTTGCTAAGGCCTGCTGCATGGGAGTGTCAGAAATAACACATATCCAAAAGTTGAAAGGTGATATGGGAAAAACAACTGCAATATTTATTAAGCTAATAGTTAACAATTGGAATATAAATCCCATAGTAAAAATGAAATAATTTTTATAATTGTCTGCTTGGATTAATTATATATTATGGAGAAATGTTTTTATATTAGCTGAGGAAATTATAAATTATTAATGCTTCAATTCATTGTTTTACTTTCATTTAAGAATATTTCATTGAATTTTTAGTGAGTTTTTATTTTCTGTAATTTCAATTAAGAATCAATATCTTAGAAATGAAACCTAATGCTAATTATTTCTTCATTAAATTTCTTCAAATATTCTTAATTATTAATAATCCCCATCCTCAAATCTATTTTTGTTAGCAATTAATAATTTATTTCTTTAATACTATTATTTATTTTTACTTTGATATTTCTAGATGAACAAGTTGTGTTTGGACAAGAACAGCATAATTGAAAGTGGACAACCAATTCTGCATGGCCATATTTACAAAATTAGCAGAAGTACCCGTCACTGACTGGCTTTGGAAGAAGCTGCCTAAAATGTACTATGTTTTTGCATGATATTGATTAGAGAGTACTGAACATATAGTAAATGGCTGTTAACACGTAGGTGATACAGATATATCCACCCAGTAACGCAATAGAAATTAATTGCCAATTTTCATGTAGAACAAAGAGGTGCTTCCTCCAAGCCAATATCATCATGGCTGCATAGAACCTTCTGGTCTGTGATGTCTATATTTTTGATCTGGAAATGAAGCAATCATCACATATATAACTAAATAAAAGACTGAGGAAAACTATAAACATATGCATATCAATTTATATATCATTTATTGAAGCATTACAACAAATATCAATAATAAAAAAAGTATACTGTTATAGTAATGTTTATTTTTAGAAGAGAAAATCCTTTGCTAAGGCTCCCTACATATGAGTGTCAGCAACGGCATATACCCAAGCGTTGAAAGATGACCTGGGAAAACAACTCAAGTATTTATTAAGCTAATAGTTAACAATTTGAATACAAATCCCATAGTAAAAATGAAATAAGTTTTATAATTTCTTACTCAAATTAATTACATATTATGGGGAAAATGTTTTTCTATAAGCTGAGGAAATTATAAGTTAGTTAATTATACCTCAAGTCATTATTTTTTAGTTTCAATGAAGAATATTTCAATGAATTTTTAGTGAGTTATTATTTTCTGTAGTTTCAATTAATAATCCATTTCCTAGAAATACAAGCCAATGTTAATTCTTTCGCCATTAAATTTATTCAAGTCTTAATTATTAATAATCCCCACCTACAAATCTATTCTAGTTAACCATTAATAATTTATTTCTTTAATACTATTAATCAGGGCCTAGAAGAAGAGAATATCCTTTGCTAAGGCCCCCTGTATGGGAGTATCATGAGCAAGTACTGTTTCATCTTCAAGTGAATTTTGGAATAATCGCTTGAAGATGAAACAGAACTAATGCTTTTAATTTAATCATATAATTAAATCTGAAGTTTTTAGCTTCGGTTTTTGAAACATGGTAATTCCTGTGTAGTGAAGGAACCATATTTTTAAATCAGTTTATTTATAATTATATATATATATATATATATATATATAAAGCCCACATACACACACACACACACACACACACACAGAGACAAGTTTTTAATTTATATTTCCCAAAATAATTAAATAATTTTGTTTTTATTTCATATATATATATATATATATATATATATATATATAGTGTAGGTCATACTTCAATTGAGTCAATTTTTTTTAAATTTTTTTATGAAGAAACAAACTAAAAGAAATGTTTTGTTTTTTTTGTCAGTATTTTTTTCAGTGAATTCGTTTTGTAACACTTCTTGCTGGTCAAGTCTGGATTGATGCTGCTACTGGCCATTGAAGTTGGTCATTCAAATCAATGCTCCACCCCACAGTGTGTTGATTGATCACAGAACTGGCATAGACTAGCCAGTGACTACTGTAGCTCTGGTTTGATCATGGCAAAAGCTATGTTACAAAGGAAAGATAAAAATGTTCATGTAGATGAAATAAAGGAAAGGCGCCAATATCTTCAGAGTCTATTTGTTATGTAGGAATAAAGAGTTGAATAAGTTGTTCACATGATGGTAAAGGAAATGTATATATGAAAATTAGTGAGAAACCAAAGTGATCACTATATGGATTGGAGAGGGAAATTAACAGTGACAGGACCCAAAGAGTATGAGTTCAATACCCGGTTAAGGCAGTGGAGAACTTTCAGAGGGAAATTAACAGGAGATAACTGATAACTGACATCCATTAAACATGGCACGTGGAACAGTCTACTCCAGTGTGCGAAATAAATGGTTCAGTTCGACATTCCAACCACCAATAGCCGAATAATAAATATGCCAACAAAGATGAGAACAATAGTCCGAATAATGTAAATAGTGTACATACTGCCTCATCTCAGAAATATAGACAGATACTGAAAGGCCGAAATGTTGTAATAAATATGGCAACAAAGATGAGGACAATAGTCCAAATAATGTAAATAGTGTACATAATACCTCATCTCAGAAATATAGACAGATACTGAAAGGCCGAAATGTTGTAATAAATATAGCAACAAAGATGAGGACAATAGTCCAAATAATTTAAATAGTGTACATAATACCTCATCTCAGAAATATAGACAGATACTGATGAATTACTATTCAGTGGTTACTATTCAAGTAAGTACTATTAGTGTGAGTGTTATTCAAAAGCATTGCTCAACAGTGTTACTATAGTTGTATCTTTGATTACAAAGTCTCTACTACAACAAGCATTATGAAAGTGACAATGAGTATTCATTGACATTACAAAAGTGGCAACGAGTATTTGCTGACATCACAAAACTATTTTTATGGGGTTTATAACAGCATGGTGGGGCTTAGTTTATGCTCATTAATTAGAATTATCATTTTAAATTCTCATCCGCAAATTTTTTCCAGTCCAATCCAGTTCATAAAATCAGAAATGTGCCAGCTGCTTCTGCCCGTCAGTCATTCCCCCATCTTACCAGGGTCATTGCACTGCAAGAATCCTGGGTTGCAGTTTACATAAAGAAATCCTATTTCCACCTTTTTTGATATGCAAAATAAATCATTTTCTTCCATTTGCCTTTGCTCTAGAATTACCAAATTTTATCCCTCAAATGGTGTTTTACTAACTGGCATGGGAAAGAGAGGATTTATGAAAAAAAAAAAACCCTACCATGATCACAAAAAGTAGGTCTCCATGAGATCCTAAACTAATGTAGTTCTGGGTCTGATGATAAACTACATCCAAGCAGCAAGGCCTCTGATAAGACTGTCAGGAACATGGTACCACCTCTTAATTGTTATTGTTCCAAGGTTCACCCTGAACAGGAGTGGTAGCACCTCTTAGGGGTCCTAGCTATGGGCAAAAATAGTACCCCATTCCAAACAAAACTATGAATGTATAAAATTTCTGAGAATTTGTTTGCTAGCAATTCATTATTGAATGTTTACATTTCAACTTAAGAGAGACATTAAAAAATTAATAATAAATTAAAAAATACCATAACATTTCATGAATTACTGAGTTATTTTGGTATTTCATCTGTTATTAAATTTTTAAATTAATGTAAGAAAATTTGATTATTTTTTTTATAAAGCATTCTTCAATCGTAACTAAAAGCCAATAAAATATCAGATAATTGCAGAAAATGTTAATTTTAAAAATTACTAGCTAGTTTTTAAAAAAATGCTATCGTCAGATTCTGTAAATTTAAGTCATTTCTATCTAGTCATCCATACGACCTGTCAGGCATGTATCGATAACGTTAATTAAAAAACGTAAGAAAAACAGGAGACGTTTAAGAACTACAGTGTAACCCGGATATAAGAGAAACCCAGATATAAGAGAGATTTTCTCTGGTCCCAAATTAGAGCCTGTGTTAATGTAAACAAAATAGACCAAACCCGGGTATAAGAGAAACCCGGATATAAGAGATTTCTTCTCCGGTCCTGACAACTCTCTTATATCCGGGTTACAGTTACACTGTACTTACTTATGCTATAATTAAGTAATGTTTATTTCAAATCACATTATAACTCAACTTTAAATTTGCTAATTTCACTTAACATGTCACAAAATTTTATTTCTGGAAGAGTTTTACTTTTAAAAGTAAAAAAAAAAACGATAATTAAATTTTCTATTTGAAATACACCAGAATATTTGATTGACTGGAAATAAATAAATGTTGTAATCCGTTTACGTCATTTTCGAAATAATCAGTCAATTTCACACCATAACGGAATATTTTCATTACCATGGGATTTTGGTGCTTAATGCAAAAAAATTAACCAAAGGTTAAGGTACCTCCATTAAATTCAGTAAATTTTCGATACCGAAGGTTTAAAATGAATTTTTAAATAGAAAAAAGATTCTTGAAGATTTCTTTTTACCTTTAATCGAAAGCTAAAGGATTATTTACTATTTCCAGTCAGCAAAATATTCTGGTGTATTTCAAATAGAAATTATATAAATTGGAATGTCAATTATTTGCTTGATTTATAATGCCAATAAGGTGGGGTAACTAAACGGATGTAAAAAAAAAAATTAAAAAAATTATGATGACTTTCTAAAAAAAAATAAACAAATATTTCAAAAATAATTTCATTCATTTTTTAATAAGTTCAGACAGTTTCATTAAAATCGGATTATTATTTGATTTTTGCAAGATTTTTGAAATTAATGTGTTTTTCAATTGAAAAATGCGAACCGCTGAGGTAAAAACAAGAAGAAAAAGAAAAAAAAAAAAAAACAAGATTTTCAACCAAAATTTCAAACGTGTTAGAAAAAGAATAAAAAAAAATTTAAAAATAATTAAAAAATACTTTGGTCTTTACTCTTAATAATAACAAACTTTTAAACGATAAATCTTTGTTTTTTATTAAGTTTGGCGCCTTTTTTCATCATGCTGTTTTGTTTTTTTAGGGGGCAAATTATTGAACATAAAGATTGGAAATTAAAAAATAAATAAATTATATTAAAAAAAAAAATTGATTAAAAATCATTTTTCCGAATTTTAAATAATTTTTAGATTTAATAAAAAATAAAATTTTATCGCAGATTTAAAATAAAAAGATTTAAGTTTAATTTAAAAAGTCTTTTCCTCTACAAAGAAAACATAACTTACTTGTTTCGTCTGATTTTCCTTATTGTAGGGAAACGGATAAAATATTAAATTTTATGTAAGCTAATATTTTGAAATTGTTCCATTATGTTGTTATTATTTTGAAAACGATATTTAAACGTTTGCTTCCGATTACAGTTTAAGATTTATCGACAATGAAATTTCGATCTCTTTCGCGTTGTCCGACCGCCATTACTGGCATTGTTTACATATGTTTGCCTCGAGTAGTAATAAGCGGAAGCTTAAATAACGGCCTTTTTACTGCTTTTCCGACCTTTTCACTCGTCTTGATTACTACGCAGTTTTCGCGAATGTTATTTTAAAAGGCACTTTCTTCAAATGAATATTGTTTTTTTTTTCAATTGGTATAAATTCCTTTTCCAATTAAAAGTATTGTTTCTTTGTAGAAGTAAAGCTTTATTAAATAATTTTTTTTATTAAATTGATTTAAATTTGTTATAGAAGCAATTGAAACTTTGAAATATAAACAAAACAATATTCGTTGGAAAAACATTTTTTTTACCTTTTAGTTTTGTTTTTTGACAAACTAAAATACAAATTATGTGTCTGAAAAGACATAATTTGTATTTTAGTTTGTCTGATTTTAAAGGAAACTTTCATGACAATTTTATTTTTAAAAAATCATTGAAAAAAAAAAAAAAAGAAAAAAGGAAAACTTTTTTATCATTTCAGGCAAGTAATTTTGATTTTATTTTTCGTTTTTTCATTTTTACTGCTATATTTGGAATCACAGATTCATTTTAAACTTCGTGCCAAGTAAAGATTCCATGCCACTTGAATACTTGAGACTGTGATGGACTTCACCACATTAATTTAACTTTAAATTGGAAAACAAAACTGACGTGAAAAAGGATAAGCAAAAGACATCATTACACATAAATAACAAGATGTACAAGGATGTGAAAGAATGCATGCATTAAGTAGGAAGAGGTTGAATAAAACAAGAGTTGTCTCTCTTTAACTATTATTTTATATTCCAAAGTTCACTGAAAGAAAGTTTGTGATTTTTTTCATGTAATAAATGTTCTCAACAGTTTTGCTGTGTAAGAAAAGATTATGTGAGTGTAAGGAATGTTCAGCATGTAAGTGGTGGTGTGAGTGAGAAGACTGGCGCATGGTTTCGACTGTTTATTGATTTCGTTTGGCAGCTAATTATCTAAGAATATTTCTTGCTTATATAGGTGACCATAGGCTCCGAATTGCTGCGCAGGAAGAGTTATTCTTCACGTGCAAACCATCTGATTGGTTGGCATTGACCAATCAGTGAGTGAGTTTTGGGGAGACTCAAGAAAGATTCTGGGATCCGTTTCTCCCAAAAGTGCACAAAATTGACTACATGAAAATAGAGCGATTACAAAATTGTTGCATTGTTGTAATTTGTAAATTGTCTATAATAACGTAGTGGTGATTTATTAACCAATGAATGCTTGGCGTTGTATGTGATTTGTATTTGTGTATGTACATATGTGTACGCAATGTAGATCGGCACAAGACAAATGTATGTAAACAAAGCCAGTAATGGCAGCCGTTCTGTTGTCGCGATAAGAAAGAAGTCGAACTTACATTGTCCATAAATCATAAACGGTAATAGAGTACAAACTTTTAATATTGTTTTCCGAAATAATCAGGGAATTTCACACCATAATGGAATACTTTTATTACCGTGGGCTTTTGGTGCTTATACCGCAAATTAAACAGTTTTCTATATACCTTGTCATAAATAAAGACAATAATTTGAATAAATAGAAAGAGAATTTCACATGTGCTTACCTCTTTTTTTGCCACAAAGATGTTGTTACAATGACGCATGTGATTTAAAGAGGCGATATAAAAGTGGTGTACGTTCCCTTGTGAACAAAAAGGGAGGTAGCTAACACGCACTTACAGATAGACAAAGAGAAAAATCTATCCCTTTCATCAGCGAGTCATTTTGACAGCAGTGACGAGCAGGTTAGTTGAGGGAGGGGCTTACTTGTTCCATCAGGAATTTTATAAAAATAAGAAAATAAAAAATTTTATTTGCTGGAATATCCACCCATTGATAAGTTGCTCTAGCTTGATAGGCTTTCACACCTCATACTTCATCCCTTAATCTAACTTTATGAGTTTCTGAGACAACTCTTGCAAAGAATTCTACAAAAACCTACATTATATTTTGGTCACTTTATTGAATTTGTTTTTAAAAAAGCTTAATTCGTAAAATTTGGCTTTCTGAAATGACAAATTGTCCATTACCATGTGACAGGAAAACTAAAGGAAAAAATAAAATACAAAATTTTGACCACTCTACTACCACTCCTTTTTTTGTTTTGTTATTAAATCAAGCCAACTTTGTAAAACTTGATTTCTAAATACTGTAAACTGTAAATCTCCAATTTCTATGTTGTTTTTTTAATAATTTTCAATACCTAAGATTTAAAATTAATTTCTATAAATGAAAAAGCTTTCATTTTAGCTTTAACTGAAAGCTATTTCCTGTCAGGAAAACACCCTGGTGTACTTCAAACAATTTATATTGATTGGAATAGATTTTTTTTCAGAAAATCAATACAAATCTTCCACTTTGTAATCAAATGTTAATTCTGGGCTTCAAAAATCTTGCAAAAAAATAGAATATTCCTGAAATGTTATTTAAGGAAAATTGATAAATTTAAAGTTAATCTGATTTTAAACAAATATTATTTATAACATCAAATACTGTATACATGCAATTCTTAGCAAGAAGGTCTTTTCTGATGTATTAATTTATTTTTTAGCTTTTAAGGTAAAGAATTTAAAATTTACTATTTCCTGATTTTACAAAAAAATTCATTTGCCGCGAGCTATCAATTTCAATTGAATTTACTTCTAGTTGGAACACCTTCATGTCAATTAATTTCATGCTATATTAAATGTTAGTGAGAAGGGCTCATATAGACTTACTAGATTGTTCCGATGGTTAGGTTTTTTTGGAAGATAGCCTCATCTGTGCTTCGATAGCATTAGTTGCTAGGCGTAGAATGACTAAACACTGGAAATTCAATCTGTCTTTATTGGACAGGCTGGACTTCTGGCAACAGCTAATTAATGTCTACTGCAGCGGGAACTAGTAGAGACAGTTATTGAGGATAGGTTGTAGGAAGCTTTATGTACTTCACTCTTGAATATAGCCAGTGCTTGCAGTAGATATGACTAAGAAGGTGAAGGCGCTCAAGTATAGTCTGTATCAGGCAGACGCTTGTGGGGGATTCCCTAAAGATAGGTTTAGTTAGCTGGGTCAGGCATAAGTTAATCAAGATATCTAATGAAGCCATGAACATGGGCACAGACTTGCACAAAGAAGAGATCCATCAAGCTTCCAATTGAGACATTCGTGATGCCAAGAGCACAGTGGGGCATACTCTGAGGTCGATTGATGGCATATGCGAGGCATTTCACTGGCATTTTGAGAGCTGGTTTGCTCAGGAGCCTGCTCTCTGTGACAAAGAGTTTCCTAGCTATTTGGCTGACTTTCCTTGATTTTTGCCAACTGGAGCAGCTAGCTGTGAATGTGTGATCACAGGGAGTAAAGATTATTAGGCATTGAAGAGGGCCGGCAATGGCAAGTCTCTGGGACTTGATGGTTCGCCCTTGAGTTGTACGTGACGTTGTCACACATCTTTGTGCTAATTTTGATTATGTTCAAAAACTGGTTCAGGCATGGGTCCATCACTAGTCAGATGACACCAGGGGTATCACACTGTTGAAGAAGAACAAGGATGGTGAACAGGAATTAGATGATTACAGGCCCATAACTGTTATAAACACAGAGTTAAGATTTGGGCCAAGATCATGACAGAGCATTTGCAGTCAAGTGCCGAGATTCTGTTGGGACCTGAGCAGGTGCTGTGAAAGTTTCGCATACGTTGATGACGTATCCATTTTCGTGTCATGACACAATGACATTGAGGCAGTAGAGTAGGCACTTGAATGGTACAAAAAGTTCATGGGGGCCAAGATTAACTACAACAAGTCTTCCGGTTTGCAGGAAGGGGTTGCTCATCTGGGGTTAGACTGATTAACCCATCTGCATTCTTGGAGTGTGGTTTGGGCCCAGGACTCCAGCTAGAGATTAATTGGTCAGAAGTACAGACAAAGGTTGGAGCATTTGTCAAGACTTGGCACCAAAGGAAGTTGTACTTGAAGGGTAGGGCTTACATTTTTCCTCTCATCCTTTGCCGGTTGGCTGTACTTCCTCTTTGCAAGGATTGTTGGGAGGCAATCGAGTGCTTGTTGTCCACCCTCTTGTAGGGTAGTCATAAGCAGAAAGTTCATAAAGTAGCCTGTCTCTAAGTGTCCATGTCATAGAGGGGTGGCTACAATTGCCACACTTGGCGAGTTATCAACACACCTCGAGGTTGGCTTCTCTATGACATGTTTTAACAGAGGACTCCATTTTTGGAGGGGGAGTGTTAAGGAGGCCTTCCTTGCCTTGCCATCACTCTTGTGATAAATGCCGTCATAGGCCTGTGAGGCTATCTAATTTCTTCAATGATGTCAAGCTGCCTTAAGGGTCATTCCTTGGTCCAGTGATCTTTCACAGCCTAGGAAGGTCTTGACAACTAAAATAAACACACCATTCTCCCAATGCACAGTATTGGACAAAAGAGCCTGAGTAGAATAATGACCACAAATTGAGTTACCATAAATTAAATAGGATCACCCCTCCTGAATTATTTTAATATTATTATTATGAGAAATGTTTGTAAGATTGGGATTTGGCTAGAAAGAAAGAAAGGAAGATAAAAGTGTTTATCTTCTGCCAATACCTCATAAGTAATGGATGAATCCATTATGAAGGCATAGAAATACAAAAGATATACTGCACTAGGAGTAAGAGCTTTGGGTCTCCAATCTCTGTCAGAAAGCTGTGTAACAACTCAAACCTTGACAAGAGGGACTTTCTGCTGGGCCATCTAGTGACTGTTAACTCCACCAGGGCTAATCTTGTACAAATATCACGATACATGAAGTTTCCATCTGAAAAGTGTAACCATTTTTATTTTGTGAGCCCATACTCAAAAAAAGTTTGCTTTCTTTTGGAAGAAGATGTGGAGGATTTCAATTCATCCACAGATGACTACTCACGCTAAATCAAAGAAGAGACAAATGTAGGTACAGACTTTGCTGAGTTACTCTGAAAGTCAATTTGTTTTAATGTCTATAAAACAAAAGTATTTAACTTGGGGAAAAAGTTTTAAGGGAGACACACATATTCTCTTTCTGTCTCTAGTTAGAATCAATTCAAAGAACAAAGAGAAAGAGGGAATAGGATAGGTGTGGGAATATATTTTTATTGTCCAGGAGAGAGTCAAACATCAAAATAATGTTGAATCAGTAATAAAGTGTGGTAGAGAAAAGCAATGAATAACAATAAAAATTACAATATAAGCTCTGGTAAAAAATGCAATATAACAGGAAAACTTGCAATATGAGCACTGATAAATATGGTTGCTGAGGCATTGAGTTTGTAAGTCAAAAAAAATTGATACACAGATAACCTCAGGCACACATTTCAAACTCACACATAGCCCAGTGCATAAAGATGTTGGTTAGGTCTAGTGACTAGACCCAAAGAATTGGGAGTCCAATTCCTGGATGCAAAAATGGAGAATGTGAAGAGTTCCATCAGAGGGAAATAAACGAGACACTTGGAGGAGGCATGGCACATGAAACCAAAACAATCTACACGGTGAACAAAACCAAGGGTTCATTTCAAAATTCCAATCACCTGAAGAAGGCCAGAGCAAACAACAGCCAAGATATTGTAAGTATAGCAATGAAGATAAAGATGACTGCACGAATAATGTAAACAATTCTTTTTACTAACATTCTATCTTGATTAAAAATGCAGATCCTCAAACTTCACAATTGTATGGTATCTCTCCAGTGTGTGTATGCATATGTTTCACCAAATCTGGTTTCTGTGAAAATGCAGTTCTACAAACTTCACAAGAATATGGTTTTTCACCGGTGTGTGTATGCATATGTTTCACCAAATCTGACTTCTGTGAAAATGCAGTTCCACAAACTTCACAAGAATATGGTTTTTCACCAGTGTGTGTATGCATATGTCGCACTAAATCTGACTTCTGTGAAAATGAAGATCCACAAACTTCACAAAAATATGGTTTCTCTCCAGTGTGTGTACGCATATGTTTGACCTTATTTGACTTCTGTGAAAATGTGGATCCGCAAACTTCACAAGAATATGGTTTCTCTCCAGTGTGTGTACGCATATGATTGACCATGTTTGACTTCCTTGAAAATACAAATCCACAAAAATCACATGAATATGGTTTCTCTCCAGTGTGTGTACGCATATGTATGACTAAATGTGGCTTCTGTGAAAATGCAGATCCACAAACATTACAAGAATATGGTTTCTCTCCAGTGTGTGTACGCATATGTTTGACCATAACTGATTTCTCTGAAAATGCAGATCCACAAACTTCACAAGAATATGGTTTCTCTCCAGTGTGTGTGCGTTTATGTCTCACTAAATAAAATTTCAGTGAAAATGCATGTCCACAAACTTCACAAGAATATGGTTTCTCTCCAGTGTGTGTACGCATATGTCTCAAAAAACGAGATTTCCATGAAAATGCAGATCCACAAACTTCACAAGAATATGGTTTCTCTCCATGCATATGATTGGCCATTTTTGACTTCCTTGAAAATACAGATCCACAAACTTCAAACAAACATCGTTTGTCCTATGTGTACACAAAACATCTGTGAAGAAAGAAGGCATGATATATTAAAAGGAGCTGAGAAAAATATACGAAAGCAGTTTCTATAATAAGAAATACATAAAATTATTTCAATAATGCCGCAGCAGCAACTGCAGTGAAGATCAAACTTTTTGCTGTGGAACAAGTTTGCTTCATCATCATGTTTTGCGAAATGTATGCGATTGAAATCAGAACTTTGAAACAACTGAAATATGGATCTTGAAAAATATTATATATATATATATATATACATATGTATATGTATACATATATAACGTGTATACACGTGTGTATATATACACACATGTATATATATACATATATACATATATACATATATATATACATGCATATATATACATACATATACACATATAATACGTACACACATATACACATATATATATATATATATACATATATTTATATATATATATACACACACACACATATATATACACATACATATATATATATATATACACACACATATACACACACACACATCTATATGTATATACACATATATACACACACACACATATATATATATACACACACACACACATATATATATATACATTTTACACATATATATATATATACACATATATATATATATATATATATACACACACACATATATATATATATATACACACACATATATATATATACACAATATATATATACACACACACACACATATATATATATATATAAATATATATATGTCATATATATATATATATATACAAAATATACACACACATATAACTAAAAGTAGGTATGTCTACTATACTATTAAGGTTTAAATTTTTATTTTGAAAATATTCAAGCCTTCTTGAAGATTTCATTTTAGCTTTAATTGAAAGCTAGACAATTAAATTTATTATTTCCAGTGAGTAAAATATTCTGGTGTATTTCAGATAGAAATTATATATTGCCATGTCAAAGAATTGCACGATTTTTTTTTTTAAAAGCGGCCATTTTCCTAATTTGAAGCAAAACAATTTCATCGGTTTTAAAAATCTCTCAAAATTAAACTATAGATTTGTGACACGTTATATTGAGTAAAAAGTTAAAAAAATACTTGTCTTTCCTCTTAATAATAACATAAACATTTTAATAATGACAAAACGTTTTTTTTTTATTGAGTTTGGGCCTATTTTCTTTTTTTTTTTTTTTTCATAATTATATTGTTTTTCAGAGAAAAAGTGGAGGTACCTAAAAACCGAATTATTGGAGGTACCTATTTCCTGAAGTTACCAAAAAAAGCTATCACGGCACCAAAAGTGAGGATCCGCCGAGAGGTCGACTGTTGAAGAATTTTGTGTTTCTTTCGCAAGTCTTGTTCGCCATTACAAAACTCGTGGCTTCTTCAACGTGAAACTAAAACATAAACAGTTTTCTATAAACCTTGTCAGACATAAAAAAAACCCCCAATAATATGAATTTACAGACAGAGAATTTCATATATGCTTACCTCTTTTTTACTACGCAGTTGTTGCTGCAATGACGCTTGCGGTGTAAAGCTGTGTGCGTCCCCTTGTGATAAGGTACCTACAAACAGGAAGGGAGGTAACTCGCACTAATTTTTTGCGTGACCAAACAACGAAATTATATCTACATTATTTAATTTTACTTTTCAGAAATATTATTGATGAATAAAGAAGAAAAACTGCTTACATTTATTTTTAATATTTGATCATCTACTTTTAAGGATCAAAAAACAAACGAAATAAAAGAAAAAAACTTTTCATTTTAATGTTAACCAAATGTCTGATTCATCATCAGCAATTTACTTGTACAGATGAAAGAATAAGGGGAAATGCATCCCTTTAAAAAAAAAAAAAAGAATGTACTTCTAAAAGTATGAAAATAATTAAAATGCTAAATTAAGCAAAGAATTATTTTTGATGGATAATAATTTTTTACAAGAAATGTTTACATTTTTTTAAAAATTTTAATTCGAAAAAAATTATTAAGTTTTAAATGTTTTAAAATTCTGTATTAACTTCAGCCTTTTAGCTGATATTGTAATATGCTAAGTGTGAGATTTAAATAGAAATTGGGTGGTAGGAAAATAATAAATTTCCACTTGAATCTGTTCCTGCTGCCAGTTAATGTCAAAACTGGAACATCACTTCACTCAGGACTCTGTTTCCTGCACACTGTAAACAACAGTACTATCACTCTTTCTCTGGAACACGGGTATAACCTTTACCAGTCCCAAAGAACAAATATTTATTCATGTAATTACCAAAATTCTAGCATAAGGCCGTGGGGAGAAAAAGGGATAGGCTGATCTTCTGTAGTTGTCCTAGTCTTAGTTAATCGGACTCACAACCCATTAATTCATTATAATTTACTCATTTACCACAAGAACTTATCCATCACCTCACATGCTTGCATACACCAAAATACCGCTTCTTTGCAGCAGATTTACAAGACACCCCATGTTATAAAATTTTCAGCCCATGTTATAAAAATTTTCAGCCCATGTTATAAAATTTTCAGCCCATGTTATAAAATTTTCAGTTTTTAAACATTTTGCTTTTCACAAACATAAAACCTTATTGATGAAAAAAGGAGAAAAACTGCTTACAGTTTCATATTTAATCAACAACTGTTAACTCTTTTACGATCTATCCAGTCTTTATTATGCTGTGAATTAATATAAAATTTAGATCAGCATTTTCTAAATCATCAAGAGCAAAAAATTAAGATAAAAATTAGATCAGCTTTTTTAATGCATAAAGAGGAAAGGTTTTCTTAATATCATGGCCCCCTTTTTAATTTTCAAGTATTCAGTCATCTTAAAAACGAAAAAGGTTTCCCGTGATCTAAGACCATATTTTCTTCCTTGACAAGACCAAACAATCAAATCATATTTATGTGGCGGGGGCAGGGGATGGGTAATATCACCCCGAGATATTGATGATGATGGTACTGTTGGTGAAGGTGGATGTGCCATGGAGCAGGGGGCACCAGGTGAAGGAGGGGTGTCTTCAAATAACGAAGATGCTGATAAAAAATACTTTCAAATGAAATATTAATGTCACAGATTTTATTTAGAAAATGAAAAGCAATTTTTTTAAGTGTACAAAGATATCAGATTATGAATAGAAGAACTATAAATGTTTTGATCTAAAGATTAATTTTATTGATAAAACAAGACAGTATGAATCAATGTAAAGTTTAGTGAAATTGCTCAGATAAACTTAGAACAGTGACAGTGGTCAGGGTTACCAAAAGATGAAATGAGTGTGAAGTTTTTTAATTTAGAAGTGTGTTGGGAAATTGGCTGATCCCGTTTCTAATAAAAGTATGTCAGTATGTTCGCACTAGAAAAACAGATATGTCACCATTTCTCTATATAAAGAAGCAAGCCAACCAGAAGATGAGCAGAGTTGGATTGAGACAGTGAGGAAGTGACGTCAGAGATTGGAACACAGTGTCTGATATCATGTGCTGTTGGTGTAAGTACCGCTGCTCCTGCTACCACTAATATTATTACTACTGACAATGAGAACATCAAAGGTTGTAGTAGTTGCGCTAAGAACAAACCAAAAACAATTAAAATGAAACCACCTCTCCCCTTTAACAAAATTACACAAAGTATTTTTCTGGTTTTGTTGATCATCATTCATATACAAGAGACATTCAAATTTTTGCCATGAGAATTGTATTATTATATGTATTGTTGATGTTTTATATATATATATATATATATATATATAGATAAAAAATTTTATCTCGAAAATCAGATCGACTTCACCATATTTATTTGTTGTTAACATGATTCTCACCCAATAAGCTTGCAGGTAGACCAACAGAGAGCTTTCGGAATTCTAAGACCTGATAACTACTCGCCAGGATAAAAAAATCACAATGTGGCTGGTGAGTGGAATCGAATCGACATTTGAAACCAGAGACTTAGGTCTAACCTGTAATACTGGACCATACAGAACCAACGGTTTGTCTTGTGGATGACGTTGGCCCAGTGGCGTTAGGATATGGCATCATATGGATGCCTTGAGCAGAGATTGTGTTACAATTAACAACATGCAAGAGAATCGGTGTTAGATTTATAGGTTTAGACATTTTAATTTTCAGAAACATAAACATTATTGATGATAAAAAAGGAGAAAAACTGCTTATAATTTCATGTCTAATCAACAACTGTTAACTCTTTTAAGACTTAAAAACAAATGAATTAAAGGAAAGCTAACTTTTCATCTGATGTTAACCAAAAGTCGGATTCATTAAAAATATATACAGTTTTTGTTCTTCCGTGAATTAGGATAAAATTTAGATCAGCTTTTTTTTTTAAAAATCATAAAGAAAGGGTTTTGTTTTATTTTGTTGAAGGAAAATGTTTAGAGCATCAACAAAAGTGAAGATTTCAGTTAAAGAAATTTATAGGAAATTTGTCCTGGCATTTCCACATGAAAGTGTTGAGGTTAAAAATTGTGACAAAACTGAATAAAGACAGCAAGAAACTATAGCTTGAAAGATTAGAGTGGACAAACACTCTCTTTTAGGCAGACAAATAAAGAAAGACTCAAACTCGTGCTCGGTGGGTAACAAAAAAAGAAGTGTATGTTTATTTACAATACACGAAAAAAGGGTATAAAGATACACAATTATAAGCGAAATAAAGAGAGAAGAAAATTTCTTTAACTTTAAAGGAAGAAAAAATATTCATAAAAAAGAAAATTCTTGCTCAAAATATTTCTCCAAGTGCCTAAAAAGAGCAGAAAAATGTTGGAAGATATGAATTTTGCCTCCTTTCACCTTCAAGACTGGTTTTTAGACGTTCCTTCTTGACAATCAGTTTTTTTTAATCCCTTTTTCAGTTTGAGTATATAGGTTGATGTCAGAAGTATTTAGTTTTTTGACAATCAGTTATTAGGTAGTTCTTTCTAGCTGACAGTGAAGATTTCGTTTTTCCATCGCCGACCTTTGTTGTTTCTCAGATGATTGTCGCTTGCTCACTGCCAAATAGGCAAAGGTTCTCCAAATTTATGGAGGTTTAGGAGGCTCAGAAGAATCGGAGACTTTTCCCTTCAAAATTGTTATACAAATTTCCTGGCCTCTTTATTGCTTAGAATATATACTCTTATCTCTGATAAGAATCAAGGCTTGGGGAGCTGGCTTTGAAAGCAAGATTCTGACAAGCTGTGAGTGTAACCCCCACAATTTGAGTCACCATGGACAGGGTAATGGTGGTTGAATTCCTTTTTATATTTTCCATCTCTCTCGTTAGAAAATACATTCTTATCTCTGATAGGAATCAAGGCTTTGGAAGATGGTTTTGAAAGCAAGGAAAAAGGTTGGGGTGAGGATTGAAAAATAGGCTAGAATGTGAACTTGTAAAATATTGTATTTATGTTTTTCAAATTAAATTCCAATGAATTAATTTTTTAGAAAAATACCCATGCAATCAAGAAAATACTGTAAGATTTAGATGTACTGAGAAAAGGATTTAGTAAAAGAGTCGATGATATTGGGTTACCCCTCCCCCCACTTTACCCCTACATGTCACTGACAGACAGCTGAAGGCGTTGCCAGTGGCAGCCACTGGTGGGCTTTAACAGTCTGCCATTGGTAACATTGTCAAGATGAACACATCAGTGGTATGACAGCAGGCTACAGTGGTAAACACTAGTGGCATGCCATCCAGTGGCAGATTAGTGGTTTGAGTGTAGAGCCTCCTAATTTTTAAAACTGCTACTAGGAGATGCTTTTTTCACTTTCTTCTTATAATATCCATTTATTCTTCAGCATGTTACTTCTTTTGGGAAATGCATGAACAATATGCACATACATACTCACTACACATACTTTAGACCAAAAACTCATTCCCGTTCAATTATTATACTTTATTATCATTGTCACTTGTATACCTTTGTTGTTAATACATTATCATTTTGTTTGTAGATATATATTAGTTCTTGTTGTTTCTTTCCATTTCATTACATAGACTCACATCCTGAGTCCACCATTTTGTTGTGGGTAATTCAGGAGACAGCGTGTTATTTCAAACACTGTTACATTTGACATACTCAGCAAGAATGTTTCTGTTTGCTGTGTAAATTAAACTCTGAATGCCTTGAAAATTTTAGCCCATAACCCTGTAAAATTCTGTGCTGAGTGCTTACATGTGTACACTTATATATGAACTGGCATAGTTTGGATCATTTTTTCTTTCTAGCATGAATGTTCATGTGCTTTTTGAGAGATGAAAATGTTGATCCACATATTTAACAGGAATATGATTCTCTTCATTTTGGATTCAAATGTGCAATTTCAAATCAGAACAATTTGAAAATGCTGACACATATTTTACAAGATTATGCTTTCTCTCTAGTGCATGTATGCATATGTGTCACTAAATGAGACTTCTGCAAAAATGCAGATCCACAAACTTCACAAGAATATGGTTACTCTCCAGTGTGGTTTCTGTAAAAATGTACATCCATAAATTTCCCACCAATTTTTTTTTTGTAATATGTGTTTCCATCTGGCATATGATGTCCAACTTCACAACAGATCTCACATGAATATGGCCTATCTTTCCTGTTTATTCATACATAACACTAAATGTGTTTTTGTAGAAAGATAAACTACACATTTCAAAGTATATTATTTCTTGTCAGGTGAAGTTCATTGACATGCTTTTGACAATGTAGATCCATCACTGTCACATGAACAATGTAATATATATTTGTCTGTTTTTTCGTGGAAAGTTTATTGTGTTTTCCTTCATTGAAATATTCAATAATAACCAATGTGGATTTTGTACAGTCAAAACATCTGTGAAGTAAAAAAGGCATAAATGATATATTAATAGGGGGCACTGAATAATATATGAAAGCAATCTATGAGATACATAAAATTATTATTTTAATAATGCAGTACCAGCCACTACCAGTGAAGGTCAAACATTTTGCAGTGAAACAAGCTTGCATCATCATTATGTCATATCTTATGAAATGTATGCAAGTGAAATCAGAACATTTTCAGAAACGATATAAATATGGATCTTGAAAAATACTTGTTGACTTGAGTTTTTTTTCAGATGTCATCCGGTGTGAGATTACTTGCTGCAGGCATCTCTGCACAATACAAACGAACCATCATTTTCTGGAGAGCCTAGGAGAATAAAAGATTCTTTGCTAACTCCATTACATGGGACAATCACTAATGGCACAAACCCTAGAGATGAAAATTGATCTGAGAAAACAACTAAAGTATTTATTCAACTAATATTTGTTGTATCCTTAAAGAAGTTACAAACAAAAGGTGGTGAAAAGGAACAGCAACACAGGTGGAGAAAGCAAGGTTTATTGTAAAAGAGAATACACTACTGAAGGACAGAGAATCGGTTAGCAGGCTAGTAATTCCCAAAGCAAGTCTCAGATATATCTTGTGCACACGAAATATATTTACTGATATAGTCAGTCCACATAGGCAATAGGGAGAGTGGGACATTCCATTTACAACAATATTTAACAACTGGAATATAAAAACCCTGATAAAAATGAAATAATTTTTATAATTATCTGCTTTAATTAATTATATATTATAGAAAAATATTTTTTATTTAAACTGAGCAAATCATAAGTGTATGAAAAATTAGATGAGAAGATTTATTTCAACTTCAAAATGCTTAATAACTTTACATACATTAATACAAGAATAAAAGCAAAAAGCACTAAAAGGATTTAGTGTAAAATGTCAAACCCTAACTTTCAAATTGAGTGCACTACTATGAATCCATGAATCATTAGTGCACAGACCTGCACTAATGATCAAGTTCAGAGCAGGCACCATCTGCTGCAGGCATCTCTGCCCACTAAAAATAAACCACCATTTTCATCGGTGGCAAGGAGAAGAGAAGATCTATTGCTAAGACTCCTTCTTGGGCCTGTCAGCTGATAGTTGTGCCCAATAAAAACAAATCATTTTCACAGGGACAAAGAGAAGATCTTTTGTTTTGAAAGATTTTAATTTTTATAAAGTTAATATCTCTTAAAATTTTGTATTAATTTGCATAGGTTAGGCTTTAAGATTACTGAGTAGTTAAAAATTATATGAAAAAGATGCTCATTTTATATTCCTGAATTATTTTTACAGATATATCCACCATAGAAAAACATTAGATAAACTTTCACTTTCCATACAAGTTGTTACCACCTTAAATAAACAGCTGCCATTGTGTTAAAAACATTTCTGCAATATTTTACCTTAAAGTAATATTTGTTTCAAATTAGATTAAATCAGCTAATAGTTTCAGAAAACTATATTTTATTTTTAGAACATTTTTTAATATTATTATATTGTGATGAAAGATGGCTAAAAATGGGTCTAAAATAAAAATTTCAGTAATTTCAAAATGAAAACTCCTCCCAGTCAATTTAAATTAGGATTGGAATACGGCTAAGTAGTTTGTTTATTGGAAATATTAAATTTCATCCGTAAGCTTGACATTAAAACTAAAATAAAAGCTTCAAGAAAGATTTTCCTTTGTTAAAATCTATTTTAAAACTTAAGTATCACAAATCTGTGATGGTTAGAATGAAGAGAAGATAGAAGTGGAGGGAGAGAATGTGATTAGGCTGGTAAGAACAGATACTACACTTTGATCTTAATATTTATTTGTAAAAATTACAAAATGTGCCACAAGGGCGAAATTTGGGGGTGGGGTGAAAAAGGCTTGGTCATCTCTAGTCTTAACTTATAACTAGCTAGTTGCTCTCATTGATCCATTCGTACTGACAATAAACCTTTCACCATAATACCACATTTGCACTAACCTCTCGCACCACAATTACCAAAATACCTCAATTATTCCACTAGAATCCTAGCATGAAATTTTATTTACACAAAGGCTGGGTGGGGGATACAATGGATATATACAATGAATGAAATGTGACCTGAAAAATAAATAGTTGTTAGTATCGGGTCCCGCCCAAAGGTGAAAATGTGGCAGAAATCCTGGTTAACTGGGCAGAAATATCAGATATTGTTCATATCTGATCTCGCCAGAGAACAAGAAAGTCTGTCACCTAGAGAGGAGGGAAGGGATGGGGTATAAAAACAATGTGGGACCAAAAGGGAACCT
The DNA here is from genome assembly GCA_903632075.3 of Acanthosepion pharaonis. Classification (NCBI taxonomy): domain Eukaryota; kingdom Metazoa; phylum Mollusca; class Cephalopoda; order Sepiida; family Sepiidae; genus Acanthosepion; species Acanthosepion pharaonis. The sequence goes on from CAHIKZ030003691.1 coordinate 65,921, forward strand.
AAACACTTGCATACTCTAGCTAGTTCTGACAAAGTCAGTCAAAAACCTATCTTCGTTAACTGGTCTTACCCTGATGTTTTTGGTAGCGTGGCCCAATATCCTTTGTCCTAAGCCGCGTCTAACAACCACTCAAGGTTAGCTCCTCTCACACGCACCAATTGCGAAACTCTCATCCAACATTTGCCAAATTTTTTTTATTAAAAGAGAAGTTGGTACATTTTTTCCGCCCTGATCTTGACTCTAAGCTGATGCTTAAAGAAAGCAACCAGTTGAGAAGAGGAGAACTTCTTGCCTCCATGAAATTCCTTCTGTCACGTCGTCAACACAACTATTCGCATGATGCCAAGCAAACACAAGATTACATACTGCTGGTCCTTTGTCACTGGCGGCAGCATGTTGGAACAAACCGTGCTGGCATCATGGAAGAAGAACTTTCCGCCCAAGATGCGAACCATGTAGCCTTCAATCAGCCTACACAGTGGGATTACGACACTACAGTGAAGGAAGGCGTGCATAATGGACTCACCGAAGCAAGATGTTCTATTGGTGTGGCCACCAGCCCCACTGCATGAAGCTTCTTGCCAACCCAGAGAGCCCCTTGCAACACCAGCCAGGTGAGTGATGCCTCGTCGTTGTTGAGACATTTCAAACCGGGCGCCAATGGCAATGCAGAGCGAAACTCCTCGTTTGTAAGACCAAGCTTGTCATGGAGTTTGTCTTTTGCCTCTACCCTCACTAGAACCCGATATAACGCCTTCTGAGACAACGCACCAGTGTCGGAGAGGCGATCCTTCACCTCTAAGAGTTTGCACAGCACATTTCGACATTCCTCATAAAAGGCATTGTCTTGAAGCATTCAGTTTTCCCGCCTCTCCCGTGATGCACACTTTCCAGAGATGGGAAGGCTTCCAGCCAGCCTTTCTTCCAGAAAAACGCCCTCCTGTCCTATTTTTTGAGTTGCACATCCTTTGCAGGAAACCCAGTCAAGGTGTGTATTGACTATTCTTAATGCTGGGCATGCCTAGACCGCCCTCTGCAGGATGGAGGAAGCAGAAAAAGGATAGACCAGAAAAACCTTCCTCTCCAAAGGAAATCGAAAAAGGGCATCAACGAACTTTTGTCGCTGGGGTAGACATTAGGAAGAACAGAGAGACAAAAAGAAAAAATGGGCAGATGTCGAGATGCACATCCACATCCTAATTCAAGGAAAGAAAAAAGGTCCACAGGCGAACTGCTTCCTCGACCCTCTTCAGAATCTCCGACCAGTTGGTGTCCAGCTGAAGTCCGGGCCTGAACCAGATACCAAGTATCTTGACGAGCCCGTTCGTCCAGCTGAAGGGACCGGGGAGAGGAACACCCTCCCACTTGCCCAACTGCAAGCCGACAGACTTATCACGGTTGATCTTGCCCCCCGCCACCGTCTCATACCTACAAATCTCTTTACCTTAGTACAAATCATCAAACACCAATATTTAAAAAATAATTTCATTTTTATGTATATAAATGTGCAGATTTTTGTAGATATGGAATTTCATACATGACATCATCAGAAAATAAGTGATGACTATCGGAAATTTAAAGCTAGAAAGAATTTAAAATTCAATTAAACATTTAGATTACAAACAATATTTTCCTAAATTTTAGATTACTGAGTACTTAAAAATTATATAAAAAAGGTACTCATATTATATTCCTGAATTATTTTTACAGATATATCCACTATAATAAAACATTAGATAAACTTTCATCTTGCATTCAAGTTGTCAACACCTTAAATAAACAGCTACCATTGTGTTAAAAACGTTTCTGGGGTATTATAATCTAAGTAATACTGGTTTAAAATGAGATGAATTAAAATTTAAATCAGCAAATATTCCTTAAATAATGTTTCAGAAAAGTCTATTTTGAACTCTTTTTAATATTACTATATTGTGATGAATTATATTGTAATGAAAACTGGCTAAAAATGGTACTAAAATTGAAACTTTCAGCAGTTTCAAAATGAAAACTCCTCCCAGTCAATTGAAATTAGTTTTCAAATGCAGTAAAGTATATTGCTTATTGGAAATATTAAATTTAATCTATTTGTGTGAAATTAAACCTAAAACAAAAGCTTCAAGGAAGATTTTTCTATTCTTAAAAATTCTTTTTAAACCATAGGTATCTCAAATCTATGGAGGTCAGAATAAAGTGGGGAGAGAGAATCAGATTAAGCTTTTGAGAACAGATACTACACTTTGATCTTAGTTCAATTTTAGAACATTTTACTATTATTATATTGTAATGAATTATATTGTCATGAAAGATGGCTAAAAATGGTGCTAAAATATTCAGCAATTTCAAAATTAAAACTCCTCCCAGTCAATTTAAATTCGTTTTGAAATGCAGCAAAGTAATTGAAAATATTAAATTTAATCTATTAGTTCAACATAAAAAGTTCAACAAAGATTTTTTCTTTTTTTAAAATCCATCTTAAACCTTCGGTTTCATAAATATGCGGAGGTTAGAAGTGGAAGAAGAGAAAGTGATTAACCTGGTAAGAACAGATACTACATTTTGATCTTAGTTAAAAAACCTACACGTATGCTGACTGCAATAAATGTAACATTTTCCAGATGCACACTATTGGATGATGGAAGGTAATCACTAGAAATCCAGTTACGACAAATTAAATAACTTCATCTGCTGAATTATATTCTTTACTGAACACTATCTTGAAGAAAATGGAAGTCCACAAACATCACTAAATAATACTTCAGTAAAAGTGCTGATCTACAAACTTGAAAGGAAAATGGTTTCACTCAAGAGGTATATGCATATGATTGATCAAATCTGACAACTGCACAAATGTAGATCCACAGACTTCACAAGACTATGTTTTCTCTACAGTGTGTGTTCGCTTATGGCTGATCAACTCTGATTTCTGTGAAAATGCAGATCCACACACTTCACAAAAATATGGTTTCTCTCCAGTGTGTGTACACATATGTGTCACTAAATCATACTTCCGGGAAAATCCAGATCCACAAATTTCACAAGAGTAAGGTTTCTCACCAGTGTGTGTATGGGTATGACGGATCAATTCTGACTTCTGTGCAAATGCAGATCCACAAACTTCACAAGAATATGGTTTCTCTCCAGTGTGTGTACACATATGTCTCACTAAATGTGACTTCAGTGTAAATGCAGATGGACAAACTTCACAAGAATATGGTTTCTCTCCAGTGTGTGTACGAACATGTCTGACCAAATCTGGCTTCTGTGAAAAGGCAGATCTACAAACTTCACAAGAATATGGTTTCTCTCCAGTGTGTGTACGCATATGTGTCTCTAAATGTGACTTCCTGGAAAATGACGATCCACAAACTTGACAAGGATATGGTTTCTCACCAGTGTGTGTACGTGTATGACGAATCAATTCTGACTTCTGAGAAAATGCAGATAAACAAACTTCACAAGAAAAAGGCTTCTCTCCAGTGTGTCTACGTATATGTGTCACTAAATTAGACTTCTGTGAAAATGCAGATCCACAAACTTCACAAGAATATGGTCTCTCTCCAGTGTGTGTACGCATATGACTGACCAAATTTGGCTTCTGCGAAAATGTACATCCACAAACTTCACAAGAATATGGTCTTTTTTTAATATGTGTTTCCATCTGGCCTATTATGTCCAACTTCACAACAGTTTATCAGATGTCATGTGAATATGGCCTATCTTTCATGTTTATTCATACATAACACTAAATGTGTTTTTGTATAAAGATAAACCACACATTTCATTTGTGCCTGAATAAGTTAATTGTCATGCTTTTGACAATGCAGATCAATTACTTTCACATGAACCATATATTTGTCTGATTTCATAAAAAGTTGTCCTTTCCTTCCTTGAAATACTCAATAATAACCAGTGTGGATTTTCTACAGCCAAAATATCTGGGAAGAAAAAAGGCATAAATGATATATTAATAGGGGCAGTGAATAATATATGAAAGCAGTGTATATTATGAGAGATAATGAAATTATTATTTCAATAATGCAGTGAAGATTAAACATTTTGCAGTGAAACAAGATTGCTTCATCATCATGTCAATGCAATTCTCAATACAGAAACAATTCAAATCTGGATCTTGAAAAATTTATGTATTTTTAGACGTTGTCTCGGACTAAAGTCTCTGGCAACATGACCAAATCCATAGCCAGTTTTTAGCTAAAAATATTGTTTTTTATTTATGTCACCACTGTAACATATTTTACTGTTAAAAAACACATTATTTGGATATTCTTGCAAAAATCAAATAATTGTCGGATTTTAGCAAAACTTTCAGACATTTTTCACAAATGAATGAAATTATCAATGTTTTTTTTTAGAAAGTCATGGTAAAAATCAGTTGTTTTTACATCTGATATCCCCCACTCCAACCCCTCCCTCCCATAATTATATGGAACTTCAAAAATTTGACTGTGTAATTTTGTGATTGTATTACTTAAAAGCAGAAGAAAAACCTATCATATGATGATATTAATTGGAAAAGCTTTTCTCCTGATAATGATGACCTGGCTTCATAAATTGTTTTGCTTTCAATCTGGCTACATGTGACAAATTTGGTGGCTTTCATGAATGATATATATGAAGGAGATTGTATGAAACTACAATATTTTTCCAATGAAAAATGAACATTTACAAGAACTGTTTTCTTTTTTTTTTTCATTTGAATTACAAAATGTGATAAATTTGTTAAATATTTTAAAATTATATGAAACTGTGTTAAATATATTAAAATTACAATGAAGCTGTGCTTTTTGGTAATTTTTACTTTTTAAAATGCATTGCTGGTAACATTTTAAGCATGAAAATGTATTTCTGTCAACTTCACCATGAAAATATATTTCTACCCTTTCATAATGTTTTGATCACAGACTGGGGGTAAACTATTTGCCCATAGCAAGAAACTTACCACCCCCAAGTCAGTGTGGACCTGGGAACAACAGCAATTAAGGGGTGGTTTCATTCTCCGTAAAATCTCCTGATGAGAGACCAAAGTAATTTTTAAGAATTTTTTAAAAATTTTTTAGTCCTTTCTAGCACATTCAAAACTTTGTTTAAAATTTTTTCTTTGTTAGCAGGTTTTTCACTAGAAAACAACATTAATTTGGAAATCCTTGCAAAAATAAAATAATTGTCACATTTTAATGAAATTTGCAGAACTTATCCAACAATGAATGAAATTATTTTAGAAACATTGGTTTTTTGTAAAGTCACGATAAAAATATTTCATTTACATCTGTAACACTACGCTTATGTAATTTTATGCAAATTTGACTGTATTTATGTGATTTTTAATTAAATGCAAAAGATTTAAAGAATATAAATAATAACTTTTTTTTTGTAAATCAAGAAGCATTTCTACCCAAAATGTAACTTTAAATTGTAACATTCAAAACTCAATAAAAATAACATTATTTAATAGAAAAAGCTTTTAATGGCTTTTATGATTAATATATGTTTAGGACATTATTGTCTAAAGCCAAAATATTTTTCCAATGAAAAATGAATTATTACAAGAATTGCTTTCTTTTCTTCAATTTGAAATACAAAAGTTGTTAGGTTTTTTAAAATTAATTTCGAATATATATATCTCTGGAAATACTCTTATTAGAAGATCTATTGTTACAGATCTTAAATTTCAAAGCTTATTACAATCTGCAAAGCATTTGTATTTTTAAAATATTTTTTATAATAAGTCAAAAAATGTATTAAAATTGTTTCCAGCAAAACTATGGAGGCACAATTCAGAAATAATGTCACCTGTTTCAAGAGTTGTTTCTCCTGATAGCAAGGATCCAGCCTCACAAATTGCATTGCTTTTGTATCAAATTCTCTGACTGGCCAACCATCATTTTTGAATTTTCAAAACTTTTCATTTTCTTTTTTGTTTTCACATATTTCAATAAATATGTTCTTTTTATTTTTTTTAAATTTAATCAATTTTTTCTTTTTCGGTGAGAGACATATTGCCATTATTTTTTTTCAATTTTAGATTCAATTTTAAAGATGAAAACAGCACAGGCTTTGGACTAACTACCTCCACTAATTCAGTATAAATTTTTCATACTTATGGTTTAAAATGTACTTAAGAAAAGAAAAAAACCATCTGGAATATTTTATTTTAACTTTAATTGAAAGCTAAATGATTAAATTTATTATTTCCAGAAAATATTCTGGTATCTGTCTATATTTCTGAGATGAGGTATTATGTATATTATTTACAATATTGGACTATCGTTCTCAATTTTTTGCCATGTATATCACAATATATTGGCCATTGTACGCTCCAGACTTCTTCATTTTTCCCTCTTTTCAGAACATTCTAAATTTTGACTGAAAAACCTTGTTTCTCTTCTTGTCCATTGGAACTACTAAGTAACATATGAAATTTTAACGTTTTTTTTTTTTGTATGACAGACATTAATTTTGAAAGTCTTGCAAAAAAAAATAAAATTTTAATTGAAACTTTGAAACTATTCACAAATGATTTGATTATAAATGTTTTTTCTTTTTTAAAAAAAAAAAAAAAAAACTATTTACAAATGATTTTGAAGATTAACTGATTTTAAATCAAATTTTTTTTTTTTTAAAATCATCTACCTGAATATCATCTCTTGAAAAAACAAAACTCAATAAAACAAAAATAATAACCACATAATTAATTGCTTTTATTTATTTTAAAAAACATGGAATTTCGAAAGCAAAAAAATATTTTGATGAAAAAGATTTTAGTGATTATATTAGAAAAAGTTAATTCTTCTAAAATTAGGAAAAAGTTTGTAGAATTAAAAGGAAATCAAAGAAAGATATTTTTTTTTTTGGGCCTCAGCCCATGATTGAATTCACCAATACTTTGATTGGTTGTTATCTTGTAAAATAGCTGAATTCTTGATGCTTCGTTAGGGCTATCAAGGGTGTTTTTATCGTGACACCAACACTAAATGGATTGTCAACCAAGGCTCAGAGAGACTCCATTCACCCTCGTCTAAGAGCTGGTTTGAATTCAGAGTTTTCCTTCTCCTAGACCAGTTGCCATCCAAGGCTATAGAACCCAGTAGATATGTAATTACAGATTACAATTTCTAAAGCTTCTTACAAACTAACGAACAACAGTATATAAAAAAATATAATTTCTCTCAATAATAACACTGTAAATAAATCTACAGAATAAAAAAAAAAAATTTCAAACAACTTTGGATGGGCTAACAATGATTAAAAAATGTAAATAAATTATCGAAATATACTTTGATATTTCCTCTTTATAGGTACCTTCATGAGATCGCTTAAAAAAAAAGAGCATAGCATGATAAAAAAGACGCCAAGCTTCATAAAAACAAAATTTTATCTTATGTTATTAAAAGGAAAGACCAAAGTTTCTTTAATTATTTTTTAAATTTTTTCCTTCTTTTTAGAATATTATGAATTTTGATTAAAAAACCTTGTTTCTCTTCATATCACCAGAACTAGTAAATTAACATATACAATTTTCAGCACGATTTTTTGTATGACACACATTAATTTGGAAAATCTTGCAAAAATAAAAATAATTGTCGGATATTAATGAAACTTTCAGAAACTTTTCACAGATGATCGAAATTATCATATGTTTTTTTTATTAAAGTTATGGCAGAAATGTTTTTTTTTATATCTATTACTCCCACCATAAATAATTTTATGAAAATGCTAGAAATTTGATCGAGTTTAGTTTAGTGATTACAATAGTTAAAAGCACAGGGCTTTGAGGAATGCAAATCAGGTTTCTTTTTTGTTTTTAATTGTATCCCCTCTACCTTAAAATTAGCTCTGAATTACAACATACAAAACTCAATAAAACAAAGATATTACTTAATTTCAAATGCTTTTGTTGGCTTTTAGTTTTTATGAATATGTACAATATTTTCTGAAAGCAAAAAATGTTTTTGACAAAAATAAATTTTTCATACAATTATTTTTTATTTCTTTAATTATAATAGATTTTTACATTTAAGTTGTTAAAATATTATAAAATTAGTTAAAAGCTGAATCAGCTATTCTAAGTGTCCTTAGGAGATAGACCTTTTTTTAGTGCGTTGTAAATTGTATCATTTTGACTAAGAAGATCCGCAGTAATGTGGAAATGTAATTTTGTGTTTATAATCAGGCTGTAATTATAAAGTATGTAAGACCAACCAGAATGCAGTTAAGTTGCATTATTTCAGTTAAGCATTGTTCTCTGCTGTTAAGGCAGTTTGTGAAGCACGTGTGGAGAAGTTAACTTGATTTTTCAATTTCAACTGCGAAGGGTACCTACAAGTATCAGTATCATCTTATGAAATTTATATGATCTTATTTTTATATTAATCTCAGTTATGACATTTTTCCATAAGTGAAATATCAAAATTAATAAAAAAATGAAAGGAAATACAAAATAACACAGTAAAATGTAATAAATGTACATAAAATTATCATATTTTACATACACTTCTGATAAAATTTTATAAGAAAGGTACCTATAAATTAATTAGAGACATCTTTCTTATGAAATATGAAATTTAATCTCACTCTTAACAGTCTTATTTTAATTTCTTTATAATATGTTTTCCATAAAGCATTGTCAACGTAAAGGTGAAAGTACAAAAAAAAAAAAAAAAAAAATTAGAGCGTTGAAATTTTCCTTAAAAATAATGAGGTAAATAATTGGTTCACTTAAATCTAAATAACTTCACTTTTCACCTTCTGTAGAACAAATTATGATCACGTAATCCATAAATACATCATTCAACGCCTATCAAGTGACGCGAGAGGTTATGACAAGCTTTGTTTTATTTTCAAATTACATCTTTTTGGCGCAGACGCTAAGTTAAACTTGGTTCAAAATATTTTAAATAAACATTATAATTTCTGATTTTCTTAAAATAAGTTTTTCAACGATAATTGATTTTTAAAAGAATTTCAAACTGAGATGTTCATCTTTATTATAAAATGGAAAAAAATGGTTGCCATAATCGATTATCTGACAATTTTGCTGACTCAAAAAAAACAAGATTTTTAACGAAAATTTCGGACGTGCTCGGAACGATTAAAAAATGTAAAAAAAAAAATACCCCCAAAATACTTTGATCTTTCCTCTTAATAATAACATAAACATTTAGATGATAAAATTTTGTTTTTGTCGAGTTTGGCGTCTTTTTCATCATGCTATGCTCTTTTTGTAGCGATTACGTGGCGATACTTATGATTATAAACGCTTAGACTATAAATAAATAATTTTCGTCAAGTTTAAGGCCGATACCTAATTTTAACCCTTAGGTATCGAAAATTTATGCCAAAGAAATGGAGTTACCTAAAACGATAGCAGGTCACCAAATGGTCCAAAAGTGAGGAAACGTTTACTTTAAGAGTTCGACCGTTGACGAATTTTGTTTGTATTTCTTTCGCAAGTTGTGATCGCCATTACAAAATTCGTGGGTTCTTCAATGTGAAACTAAAACATAAACAGTTTTCTATAAACTTTGTCAGGCATAAAAACAATCATTTGAATTGATAGAGAGAAAATTTCACATCATCTGCTTACCTCTTTCTAGCCACAGCGTTGCTGCTACAATGACGCAGGCGGTGTATAGTGGTGTACGTCCCCTTGTGATAATGTTCCCACAAGCGAAAAGGGAAGTAACTAGCACTCCTTTACGACCAAACAATCAAATTATATCTACATTTTTAAACATTTTGCTTTTCACAAACATAAAACATTACTGATCAAAAAAGGAGAAAAGATGCTTACAGTTTCATATTTAATCAACAACTGTTAACTCTTTGAAGATCTATCCTGTCTTTTTTTAAATCATCAAGAGTAAAAAATTAAGATAAAAATTAGATCAGCTTTTTTAATGCATAAAAAGGAAAGGTTTTCTTAATATCATGGCCCCCTTTTTAATTTTCAAGTATTCAGTTATATTAAAAATGAAAAGAGTTCCCTGTAATCTAAGACCATATTTTCTTTCTTGACAAGACCACACAATCAAATCATGTTTATGTGGTGGGGGTGTGGGATGGGCAATATCACTCCAAGATATTGATGATGTTGGTGAAGGTGGATGTGCCATGGAGCAGGGGGCGCCAAGTGAGGGAGAGGAGTCTTCAAATAACTAAAGACATTGATATGCTGTAAAAACATTGAAATGAAATATTAATGTCACAGATTTTATTTAAAAACGAAATACAGTCTTTATTTTAAGCGTACAAACATATCCGATTCTGAATAGAAGATAGAATTAAGAATCTCTTGATTTAAAGGTTAATTTTATCGATAAAACAAGACAAAGTATTAATCAATGTAACATTTACCAAAATTGCTCAGATAAACTTAGAACAATGACAGTGGCCAGGGTTACCAAAAGATAAAACGAGTGTGAAGTTTTTTAATTTAGAAGTGTGTTGGGAAATGGGATGACCCCATTCCTAATAAAAGTATGTCAGCATGTTCGCACTAGAAAAACAGATACGTCACCATTTCTCTATATAAAGAGGCAAGCCAACCAGAAGATGAGCAGAGTTGGGTTGAGACAGTAGCAGAGTTAGGTCAGAGACAGTGAGGAATTGACATCAGAGATTGAAACAAAGCTCCCGTTAACATGTGCTGTTGATATAAGTACCGCTGCTCCTGCTACCCCTCATATTATTACTATTGACAACGAGAACACCAAAGGTTGTAGTAGTTGTGCCAAGAACAAATCGGATCGACTTTGCCATATTTATTTGCTGTTAATGTGATTCTCACCCAATAAGCTTGCAGGTAGACCAACAGAGAGCTTTCAGAATTCTGCGACCTGATAACTATTCACTAGGATCAAAATATCACAACATGTCTGATGGGTGGAATCAAATTGACATTTGAAACCAGAGACTTAGGTCTAACATGTAATACTGGACCATACAGGACCAACAGTCGGTCTTGGGGATGACGTTGATCAGAGATCGCGTTACAATTAACAACGTGCGATAGAATTGGCATTACATTTATTATTACTACTGACAACAAGAACACCAAAGGTTGTAGTAGTTGCGGTAAGAACAAACCAAAAACAATTAGAATGAAACTGTTTGAGTTCCCTCTGTTATTATTTTTTTTTTTTTTGCTCAATTATTATTAATTATTAATTGTGGTCCACCGCCAGAATAAATATATGAGTATCGCTGGATCAGACAGTACAGAGGGCAAAGAGACAGTTCCCAAAATAATGGTGGCATTTAGGGGTCTGTTGCATGGGATGAAGTTACCCACCTACCGAGGCAACCTGGCAGAATTTCATGATTGGTTAGTAGCTGTAAAAAAAGAAACATCTGGTGTATGGGTTGATAGACAGTGAGATGGTTCTGCAACAGCAGTCTCAAAATTTATCGGTGCTTTATACAGGGAGAATCCTCAGATAACATGGGATGAGCTGAAGAAAACCCTAATCAGACGGTTCGAAAATTATCTAGAATTAAACAGGAATTTGGAGAAACTCTAGAGGACCTAGGAGATAAGATGACAGGATTGGCATGTAAAGCATTCCTGAATCCAGAAATAAGAAAATACAAAAATTCATTTTGCAATTAGCATACACTTTTATGGATGCTATCCATATTGATGTCTTGATTTCTGGAAAAATTGATGGAGGTCATGGAGGTAGCTGAAAATAGTGAAGGATTGGGAAAAGGATAAAAAACAACAAGTTTCCAAAAAATGATCCAGGGGTTGGAAACTAAGATCCAAAAATAGAATATTGAACATAAAACCCCATAAGGGCAAAATCATGTGGATTGGGAGGAGGGTTGACCCCATCCAGAAGGAATGGGATATACATTTTGGATTTTGCAAATTTGAGCTGGAGGTCTTCTTGGGGTTGGTATGCTGGACCTGCAATTGAGGAGGACACGGGGCCAGAGACTGTCCCCCCATTTTGGATTGGAAACCCCAGGTCTCTAGGTCTGAATTGCACTAAATTTTTTTAGCCACAAAACAAAGTGGTGCACAGGTGCAGGGGGATAGGAGACTTTGAATTAAAAAAATAGAAATCCTAGTATAATTTAAATAAGTGATTTAGAAATGACAGTGCCCCCCCGTTATTTTTAAAGGTGGTCAAATAAAAAACAAGATCTTGAAGTGCTGTTTGTCTTGGCTGGACATTTGCAGTCAACTGTAAATGGCGTTAAGTGTTGGTTATGTAAGATGGCTGGACACTTACTTGTCCAGGAAGAAAAGGGGCTGAGAGAGGAAGGGGAGAAATAAGGGGAACAAGAAGACCAGTCCCCACCCTACCCAAAAGAAGCTGGCGTAGGGTAACAAAATGAGTCCCATTGCCAGCATCCTTGTCGATTTTTTACGGATAGCCAACAGGAAAATAAAAATAATTGAAGGTTGAGAAATTGGGGGACTGAGCCCAGATGGGTTGCTATTTAAAAAGGGGCTGGATGTTACCTGTAATGTGTTGATAGGGCACAAGACAGTAAAGGCATTAGTGGATACTGGATTGTAGGTCTCTTTTAAGGGTAAATTCTAATTTGATTAGGCAGCAAAGGGTTTTATATGAAAATTAAAGCATGTGCATTTATTCAGTAGCCAGTCAGATAGTAGATGAGAATAGAGGGTATGACATTGTTAACATTCAAATTGACGAGGACCACAGGTGACTCTTAAAGTGTCTTGTGGACCTGATTTGTGTGGAGAATTCCTTTTTCACATTCCTGAATTTAAGTGTTCTACCAGATTTTTTGATTTGACTACATTAGTTTTGGGAAAGTAGACGATCCATTAGGAAAAAGTAGAAAAAATAATCCGTAGCACAGACCAAGATTGAAACTTTCCTCTAGAATGGCTGCTTCATGTGAAGGAAGGATAGATACGGTGGAGAAACTAATTGAAGGTGTGGGGGGGGCATGGCGGTTACCACTTGTTGAGGGTTCATGGCGTGGCTGTTAGCTGTTGTTGATAGAAGTCAGACGTAGAAGAAACGCCAGTAAGGTTCAGATACTCCTGCCCGCCGAGCCCAACTACATAAAAAGGTTGGACTTTGATTAAGTCCAAAGAAGAAGGTAAAGAAAGCAAACAAAACACAAGACCGATAATATATGTATATACAAATATATATTAATAACAAGTTACAATACATGGAAACAGTACAAAGGAGGAAATGTGTGTGAATATTCTGTATGTGCATGCGTGTGTGAATATTCTGTGTGTGCATGCGTGCGTGTGTGAATATGTGCTTAGCGTGTTTCCACGCTATCCCTTGTTAGAGACTACATTTCGAGGTTGATAGCTGAAAATTCTCTAGGAATAAGAGAGTTTACCTCAAGGTGTCAGTGCACAGGCCTGAAAGGGAAAAAGAGCTAGAGGCGAAGGGTCATTGGCTATTTATAGCCAGGAAAGAGATACCCCTGGTGAAAGGGTTAACGGAGTGAGGAGGAGTTAACTCCGACAAAGGGTAACGCCTACAGAGAGGTATAATAATAGTAAGGAAGAGATGACCTTGTGTGGTTCCGTGGTAGAATGGATGGAAATGGTGTCCCTATTGCTACCTAATACAACCAGTAAAACTATTACAATAAAACAGGGAGAAGAGTTAAGTTACGCCTGTCCGGTAAAAATTATGAAGCAAGTGAGAGTAAGCAAGAATATGGAAGAATGGCAGAGACTAGTAGCCCCAAAATAAAAGAAGACTTGATAGTACCTGAAAGATATAAAGATGAGATAAGGAGATTGCTAGAACCTAATTGAGATGTGGTAGCTAATACTGACAAGGAGTTAGGACAGACTGGGACAGTACAAATGAAAATAGATACTGGTGACTACCCACCCATTAGATTGACGCCTTATAGGACGCCCAATCCATAAGAGAAAATTAGTGGAAGAGGCAGTAAATGAGATGTTGGATTCATGAGTAATAGAGATATCTAAGTCCCCATAGAGTTTGCCAATAGTCATTGTGTAAAAGAAGAATAGAAAACATAGACTGTGTGAATTTATATAGTTAAACGCATTACAAAACCATTAGTGGTACCTTTACTGCTAATCGATGACATTCTGGTGTTTTGGGGAAAATCAACCTGTTTTTGTATATTGGATCTAAGGCTATGTTATTGGCAGGTATCCTTGGATGAAAAGGACCAAGAGAAAACAGCTTTTACTTGTCACCTGGGTTTATTCAATATCCGTGTGATGCCATTTGGGTTATCTAATACCCCAGGTGTATTTACTAAGTTGATGTCCATAGTGCAAGGATGTATGGAAGATTTTGCTATGGCTTACCTGGATGATGATATGGTGTTTTCTAAGACACCTGAGGAGCACTTTGGTCACCTACAGAAGGTGTTCAATCAGTTGAGGAAGCACAGATTGAAGTTAAAATTGCCTAAATGTCAATTTGTGAAGGACGAGATCAAGTATTTGGGTTTTGTTATAAATAAAACGTGAATAAAACCTCATTTAGATAAGTTAGAAGTGATAAGGGCTATGACAGAGCCCAACACAGTGAGAGAGGTTCATGGCTTTATAGGAGTCATTGGATATCACAGGCACTTTGTTCTTGTGTTTAGCAGGACCCTTGATGAAAAAGTACGCTCGATTGAAGTGGACGGAGGATAGTCAGCAGGCTTTTGGTACTCTCAAGGGCCAGCTGACTGCAGTACCCTTGTTGACCTACACAGACGTAAGTAAGGTGATGGTGCATTACACTGATGCTAGTGAAAAATGTATAAGTGTGGTAGTTTCCCAGCTTTGTCTGGATAAGGATGGACCAGTGCCAGGTATACCTGAGGAAATACCTCTGTCTCACAGACTATCAGAAACCAAGCAGAGATGGCCAGTGATATTGTTATGGGGACCTACCTTCATGGACAAAATAGACTCATAAGACGAGTCTATATTATGCCTCACAAGAGGACTGTAGACAGTTGACGTGTTGACTACTGTACTTAGCCATCAGACGGATGTGCAACACTTCCGTATTTGTTCTTTTTGTTAATAATACGTTTTCACTGAATTTCTGGGTGATTTTTCTTTCGGACCTCTTCTGGGTCCACAAGAGATAGAAAGAGAAGTATTTTCCATTTTATATGCAGTCGAAAATTTGGACTATTACCTGAGGGAAGCTGTGTTTACCATTAAAAGAGACCATAAGCCTCTCAAACATTTATTGGAGGCAGAATGGACAAATAAGAAGATCAAGTAGTGGGTATTGAAGCTTAGCGGCTATTAGTGCAAAATAGACAATCTATCTGGAAAGGATAATACCTGTTCAGATCTGTTATTAAGAATTCCAGAAAGATTAAAATTCAAATCCATTAGATTAGAACCAGGGGTGGACGACAGGACTTATCAAGTTAATGTGATAAATTCTCATACTCTAAGCAAACTTCCATTGTGGGAGGAAGAGGAATATGAGGAGGAAGAAATTATTAGCGACCCTCATTGGGAAGCTATCATAGAGAAGAATCAGGAAGATAGCGAAATTACTTCTCTGAGAAGTAAGGTAGAAGCAGGGACTACCTCTAAATATGTTATACACAATGGAGTGTTGAATTACATTTCAGGACGAGAGGAAGAAAGAAAAGTCTCAAAATAGTAGTACCAAAAATGTTAAGACAAGAAATCTTAGCCCAGTGTTATGAAAAGGTAGGACACATGAGGGTTGATAGAACCTATGAATTATTTTTGCTCTAGACTGTATAATGATGTATTGAATTATGTGAACAAGAGCATAACGTGTCAGTCACAGAGTCGAGATAATAGGGTCACCCCAGTGAAGGAGACAGATATTCCCAATTATCCATTTCAGAAGGTCAGCATGGATATTTCAGGGCACTATAGACAAACAAATTCATATATGGTGAACTTCATGCACTGGCTGACGAATTGGCCACAGGCTTTCGTGATATTTCTAACAACAAAGCCTGAGCAGTATCAAATATCATACTTCAGGAGATATTTCCTACATATGTATCCCCTGAGAAATTGGTTACTGACAATGGACCGTAGAATGTAAATCAGACTATGGAGGAGACTCTGAGAGGATTGAATACTATATACATTACCACCTCCCCATATACCCCCAGAGCAATGCAAAGGTAGAAAGATTCCACCAGACCTTAGCCAATATACTAGCGAAGTTAGCAAGAGATAATAAAGATGGCTGGGATGAACAGCCAAAACAATGAGGGGACAAAGGCAGAGGTTTTAAAATAGCAAATATTGACTTTTATTTTTCCAATATGTACAAGTCTGGAGAAAAATGCTTGTATCGGTATTGGGTCCAGTATGACTGGTTTTGGTCAGGGGAAGTTGATCAGTTGTATCGGCGAAATGAGTGTAGAGTTGTCAGTGGCGGTAGCTGGTCAACTGCCGGATTGGAGAGTTGTCGGCTGCAGTAGATTCTATTACATTTATTTGTTTTAAAAAGAAATATAGTCTATTAAGAATTAAGAGTAAAAATAATATTTTAAAATTGTAGTTTGATATATCATATTCTAACCCAAACATCCCTTTTAGAAACAATCTTTATGTATACAAGTACAAATTTAACGGAAAAAAATGCAGAAAAATTTTTGTCAATGATAAAAAAAATAGACATGTGTTGAACGGCTGTCATAATTCATTGAAAAATGCACCCCTACCCTACCTAAACTTAAGCTTTTTTTTCAAAAGTAACTCATAATTGATACAATAATAGTTAATAAAAATGAACATGCTACTGCCTCTGTCTAAATGATTGGATTTCTCTGTATCCTTGGAAACAAAATATTATGAATTGTATGTGTGTTTATAACTCAGTAAATTGAAAAATAAGTTATTCCAAAATTCACTTGATGAAACAAAACTAATGCTTTTAATTTAATTATATAATTTCAAGTTTTTAGCTTCGGTTTTTGAAATATGGTGATTCCTGTGTAGCAAAGGAACTATATTTTTAAATCAGTTTATTTATAATATTTATGCTCTGTACATTTACATTGAGCACTGTTTTGTAAAAATAAAATTGGTTCGGCAGCAGTCAGATCCCTACAGCAAATTGTCTGACAGTATTAAAGCATTGGCTCATGAATTTAGTGACATGGTAATTGATGCTCACAATATGTCTCAGATAGCAAAGTTGAAAGGTGATGACATGTCTCTCATTAGATTAAATAAAGGGTTCAGTGCAATAGATTACCTGGCATACACCTGAGGAAGGCCAGATGGTGCAACACCTGAAACATTGTCATTCATGAAGTCAAGTAACCAAATAGAAAAGCTCATCAGATCAATGGCCATGAATAATAGTTATAAAAAAAGCATAGAGAAGCTAGGTTATTCTGGTGAGAAAGTGATTGAAGCTGAAAGGCCAAGTCAGGACTGATAACATAACAGCTTGTTTTTAGGGATTTTGTTAAGAATCTCTAGATACTTAGCAGAAGCACCAAACCAGATGTGGCACAGATGAATATTAGATTTATATGTAAGAGAGATTCTGGCAAGGAAAAATTGTTTAGCACGTCACAGTGAACCAACTTTCCCAGCAACAGTAAAGGAGATGTATTTATATGAACAATATTATAGAAACTAAGTCAATCGTTGAATATTATAACATGTGTGGGCTTTCTTACTTTGTTTTTCTTGATTCAGCTGTAGAAGCAACATAAGTCATCAGCATGTTATAAACTGAAATCCCAGAACCCATCAAAATACTGACAGATTCAGCCTTTTTTCCATTTTCCTTCTTCAGTGGTCTCTATATTTAAGCCCAGCTTGAAGGTATACTCAACCCTTGCTACAGAAGACACATAGCCCTGTCCTGTCAGCTTGACTTCAGATTTCTTATTCCTTGTGGGAACAGACAGAGAAATCACCCTACAACAACAAAGATAAGGACAATAGTTTGAATGTAAATATTGTAAAATAATAAAACAATTGAAGTGTGAAAGTCTTGGATGAACTCAAGCTATCATAGCAGAAGTGTATCTCAGATGCTGCTAAAAGTCAAGAGAACGAAACAATATTTTGATTCTGTGAAGATTTTAAAATATTTTCATAATAAAAATCTTAGGCAGATATATGAAGCAGGCATAATATCCATGTCACGCACGGTGAATACTAGACCTGGCTTCTTTAGCATTTCCCCTTTTCTAGCGAGATTAATGCTCGACAAGCATACATATAAATTTTAGATCAAAACAGAATTCTTTTCATTTTTCATTCAAAATATTCAAATTTTAGGAATACGTTTTCACAGCATCGGCCACGTGATGACAACGTGACCATGTTTAAACGGAACGCTGATCTTATAAAACTTTCAGTTATCTGTTTGGATAAGTCTTGTTCTTATGTCCATCGTCTTTGTCATGCTGAATTGATAATGTTAATTATATTTTATGAATATGTCCTGAAGATGGTTTATTAGACCGAAACGTCCGATGTTGACATTATATTAACATTAAAACAGCATAATTGCATATAAGGATTTTTGTTTGTTTTTTCTGTATATTTTTCTTCATATATATATATATATATATATATATTGCATTAAAACTTTTGATGATAGTAGTTGACAATAAGATCTTGTAGTGTGTCTAAATTCATGAAGTGACCAATTGTCATGAAAGGATAAGCACAAGGAAGCTAGGTTATGCTGGTGAGAAAGTGACTAAAGCTGAAATGCCAAGTCAGAACTGACAACAGCTTCTTTTTGGGGATTTTGTCAAGACTTTCTAGATACATAGCAGAAGCACCAGATCAGATATGGCAACAATATTCTATGCACAGATGAATGGTAGATTTATAAATGTGTAATATAGATGCTGGCAAGAAAAAATTGTCTAGCACAACACAGTGAATCAACTTTCCAAGCAAAAGTAAAGAATACGTATTTATATGAGCAATATTACAGAAGCTACTAACAGTTTTGTCTTATGCATTTTTCATTTGTAGAATCCTCTTCCGGCTTCATGCTCTCCTGTTAACTTGATGATGATGTATGATAAAAAGGGTTCTTTCTTGAGGTGTTAAAATCAACAAATTAAATTTTAGCACCCAAAGGCCCTTTATAAGCAATGTGCTTAAATCAACATTCATGTCCTTAGAAAATATTATTATTATTACATACATATATATATATATATATATATATATATATGTCTTATGAGACTAACATATGGATGTCATGAATGATGCCAAAAATAGTACTGACCCTGGTTAAGATGACCTTGCAGATTCTTTGTATTTTATCAAGATAGATAGCTGAAGCACCAGACCAGATGTGGCAGCAACAGTAAAGGATATGTATTTAAATGAGCAATAATATAGAAACTATTTCAGTTGTTGGATATTGTGGCATGTGGGGGCTTCCTTACTTTGGCTTTGCTCGATTCAGCAGTAGCAGCAATAGAAGTCATCAGCATGTTATAACCTGAAGTTCTACAATCTGTCCTACATCAAACAACAAGGCCTCTTGATTACTGGTGTTCCCAGGTTCACCATGACCTGGGCTGGTGGCACCTGTTAGGGTCCCAGCTGTGGGCAATTCGTTGACCTGTCCCCCAACAAATTGGGGTCAAAGCACCATGAAAGTGTAAAAATAGGGTTTAATAACAGCAATACATTTTTCAAGAAAAAATTATTGCCAACAATACATTTTTGGAAGAAAAATATTACTAGCAATAAAAATCTTGTCGGTATAAAAACAGCACATTGAGGTTGATAAGCCATAAAACAAACCAAAGCAAGAATCCATAAAAAGGATTTTTCATGTGCCATATTCAGCCTCTTTTCCATTTTCCCTTTCAGTGGCTTTTACCTTCAAAGGCCAGCTCTTTTTGCCATTTTTGCCTATCAGCATCCTCTAGATTCAAACCCAGCTTGAATTGAAACTTAATCCTTGCTGCAAAGGGCATGTAGCCCTGTCCTGGCAGCTTAACTTCAAATATCTCATTCCTTGTGTGGACAGGTGGAGAATTTTCCCTTCGAAATATCTAACCAAAAACTAAACAAAATCCTTAATGCAGAAGACTCATACCAGTCCTAGCAGTTTCACACTCAAATCTCCCGTTCCACTCATAGGAAGATATGGAGAAATCTCACTCTATAAAACATCTACTAAAAAATTTTGTTAACTAAGAAATGCCACTTTTCCCCAACAAAATATCACTCTTTCAGCCACAAATAAAAGCTGTTGAACAGTTATTTTGAGACTTGGGGTTTGCTCATACCACTCTCACTGTCAAGCATACACTAGCAACCAGGAAAATTCCTACAATATATTGTTTTGGTCTTGACTTATAAAATAAGTATATAAGATTTTAAAAAATAATTAAGCTTTAACATAAGCATATAAGTAAATAAGCTTTAAAATATACATATAAGTAAATATATACATGGCATCTGTTGGTCTTGAAATTTATGCCTCATTTGCTGATTGTGGTGCAACATCTGTTATGGCTATACAGGCCCACATGACAGTCTCGATTGCAGCAAATGCATGTAAAGACTCTCTGCCCTGATGTCACTTTCTTCCTTTTAAGTATGCTTCTCCTTGGCAATGAGCCTTGATTTCTCCTCTCTGCACCAACCCTGGGTGTAAATTGTCTCCAGTATGAGCGATCATTGGCTACCTGTTCCCACCTCTCAATCTCCATGGCACTTTTTGTGTCTCTCCTTAGAATATATAAAAGGTTCAGTTCAAGTTACCTGGACTAGCATACACCTGATGAGGTCCAGAGTACACAACACCCAAAATGATGTCATT
Organism: Acanthosepion pharaonis; assembly: GCA_903632075.3. Taxonomy (NCBI): domain Eukaryota; kingdom Metazoa; phylum Mollusca; class Cephalopoda; order Sepiida; family Sepiidae; genus Acanthosepion; species Acanthosepion pharaonis. The sequence continues at coordinate 86,704 of CAHIKZ030003691.1, forward strand.
TTAATAACAACAAAGTTCTTATCTATCATATAGTATACATGTCCAGATAGGACAAGGGGGACAAATGAGAACTATGGAATTGGTGAAGCAGTAGAACAAATTGATGTCTAGAATGTGCGTCTGACAGCTGATGAAGGCCAGAAGGCACAATAATTGAAACATTGTTGTCATAATAACAACAAAGATGAGGACAATAGTAAATAAATTCTTATGGTGGAAACTTATGTAACTATGGAAACTATATGTAAAGTCTGACATCATATTCGTTTGGACAATAAGCAAATATGAAAAAAAGAAATAAGATTTAACAATTAGACTCATAAATTGTAAATTTTGTTTAATAAACCGGATGCTTTTCTTATAAAAAGCATATCAGATCAGGTGAATTTTCATTTAAAAAAAATTAATAATCTCATATGGGACTAATTAATCAGTGATGCTCCCAAACAAAGTATATTTTTTCAAAAAATATTACTCAACTTGATTTTACAGATTAAAGAGACTTTCTTTTATTCTTTAAAAGGCATTCAACAGCCGACAGAATCAAAAGTGGAACTGACTGTTGTTCAGCGTGAAGTTTTAAGGCTCCAAGCTTGGGATAATAAACTAGTAAATTCAAGTGTTGTTTTGTGAATTTGGTGACATAGCAATTGTGAGTTCAATCCCTGGCCTGCACAGTACAAACTTGGATTCAGTGGAAACAGCATGAGCAATAGCTGAGCAGTAAGATCAACATGAGACATCCTCAGACATGGACAGCAAAACAAGAACAATTCATAATTTATTTGACACTTTATCACAATTCAATTAATAATTTATATGATTTTGAGAATTATGATAGAACCAAGTTATTACAATAGCAAAAGTTGTCTTCATTTTTAACAGATACTACACTTTGACCTTAGTGAAAAGGCCTAGAAGATGAAAGAAAGAAGGAAAGATAGAAGTGGAGAGAGAGAGTCAGATTAAGCTGATGAGAACAGATACTACACTTTGATCATAGTGAAAAGGCCTAGAAGATGAAAGAAAGAAGGAAAGTGGAGAGAGAGAATCAGATTAAGCTGATGAGAACAGATACTATACTTTGATCATAGTAAAAAGGCCTAGAAGGTGAAAGAAAGAAGGAAAGATAGAAGTGGAGAGAGACAATCAGATTCAACTGATAAGAACAGATACTACACGTTGATCTCCAGTGTGTGTACGCATATGACTGACCAAATTTCGCTTGTCTGCAAATGCAGATCCACAAATTTCACAAGAATATGGTTTTTCTCCAGTGTGTGTAGACATATGTCTCACTAAATGTGACTTCAGAGTAAATGCAGACGTACAAACTTCACAAGAATATGGTTTCTCTCCAGTGTGTGTACGAACGTGTCTGACCAATTCTGGCTTCTGTGAAAAGGCAGATCTACAAACTTCACAAAAATATGGTTTCTCTCCAGTGTGTGTACGCATATGTGTCTCTAAATGTGACTTCCGGGAAAATGATGATCCACAAACTTGACAAGGATATGGTTTCTCACCAGTGTGTGTACGTGTATGACGGATCAATTCTGACTTCTGAGAAAATGCAGATTCACAAACTTCACAAGAAAAAGGCTTCTCTCCAGTGTGTCTACGTATATGTGTCACTAAATGAGACTTCTGTGAAAATGCAGATCCGCAAACTTCACAAGAATATGGTCTCTCTCCAGTGTGTGTACGCATATGACTGACCAAATTTGACTTCTGCAAAAATGCACATCCACAAACTTCACAAGAATATGATCTTTTTTTAATATGTGTTTCCATCGGGCCTATTATGTCCAACTTCACAACAGTTTATAAGATGTCATGTGAATATGGCCTATCTTTCATGTTTATTCATACATAACACTAAATGTGTTTTTGTATAAAGATAAACCACACATTTCAAGTACATTATTTTGTGCCAGGTTAAGTTGTCATGCTTTTGATGATGCAGATCCATTACTTTCACATGAACTATGCAGCATATATTTGTCTGTGTTTTCATGGAAAGTTGTCTTTTCCTTCCTTGAAATCCTCAATAATAACTGCTGTGGATTTTGTACAGCCAAAACATCTGGGAAGAAAAAGGCATAAATGATATATTAATAGGGGCAGTGAATAATATATGAAAGCAGTGTATATTATGAGAGATAATGAAATTATTATTTCAATAATGCAGTGAAGATTAAACATTTTGCAGTGAAACAAGATTGCTTCATCATCATGTCAATGCAATTCTCAATACAGAAACAATTCAAATCTGGATCTTGAAAAATTTATGTATTTTTAGACGTTGTCTTGGACTAAAGTCTGCAACAACATGACCAAATCCATAGCCAGTTTTTAGCTAAAAAATATTTTTTTTATTTATGTCACCACTGTAACATATTTTACTGTTAAAAAACACATTATTTGGATATTCTTGCAAAAATCAAATAATTGTCGGATTTTAAAAAAACTTTCAGACATTTTTCACAAATGAATGAAATTATCAATATTTTTTTTTAGAAAGTCATGGTAAAAATCAGTTGTTTTTTACATAAAATATCCCCACTCCAACCCCTCCCTCCCATAATTATATGGAACTTCAAAAAAATTTGACTGTGTAATTTTGTGATTATATTACTTAAAAGCAGAAGAAAAACCTATCATATGATGATATTAATTGGAAAAGCTTTTCTCCTGATAATGATGACCTGGCTTCATAAATTGTTTTGCTTTCAATCTGGCTACATGTGACAAATTTGGTGGCTTTCATGAATGATATATATGAAGGACATTGTATTTTTTTTTACAATATTTTTCCAATGAAAAATGAACATTTACAAGAACTGTTTTTTTTTCTTTTTTTCATTTAAAAATTACAAAAAATGATAAATTTGTTAAATATTTTAAAATTATATGAAACTGTGTTAAATATTTTAAAATTACAATGAAGCTGTGCTTTTTGGTAATTTTACTTTTTTAAAATGCATTGCTGGTAACATTTTAAGCATGAAAATGTATTTCTGTCAACTTCACCATGAAAATATATTTCTACCCTTTCATAATGTTTTGATCACAGACTGAAATAAATTTATTTGCCCATAGCAAGAAACTTACCACCCCCAAGTCAGTGTGGACCTGGGAACAACAGCAATTAAAGAATTGGTTTCATTCTCCGTAAAATCTCCTGATGAGAGACCAAAGTAATTTTTAAAAAATTTTTTTTTTTTTTAGTTTTCTAGCACATTGAAAAACTTTGTTTAAAAATTTTTTTCTTTGTTAGCAGGTTTTCACTAGAAAACAACATTAATTTGGAAATCCTTGAAAAAAATAAAATAATTGTCAAATTTTAATGAAATTTGCAGAACTTATCCAACAATGAATGAAATTATTTTAGAAACATTGATTTTTTTGTAAAGTCACGATAAAAATATTTCAAAACATCTGTAACACTACGCTTATGTAATTTTATGCAAATTTGACTGTATTTATGTGATTTTTAATTAAATGCAAAAGATTTAAAGAATATAAATAATAACTTTTTTTTTGTAAATCAAGAAGCATTTCTACCCAAAATGTAACTTTAAATTGTAACATTCAAAACTCAATAAAAATAACATTATTTAATAGAAAAAGCTTTTAATGGCTTTTATGATTAATATATGTTTAGGACATTATTGTCTAAAGCCAAAATATTTTTCCAGTGAAAAATGAATTATTACAAGAATTGCTTTCTTTTCTTCAATTTGAAATACAAAATGTGATAAAGTTGTTAGGTTTTTTAAAATTAATTTTGAATATGTGTATCTCCGGAAATGCACTTATTAAAAGACCTATTGTTACAGATCTTAAATTTCAAAGCTTATTACAATCTGCAAAGCATATGTATTTTTAAAATATTTTTTATAATAAGTCAAAAAATGTATTAAAATTGTTTCCAGCAAAACTATGGAGGCACAATTCAGAAATAATGTCACCTGTTTCAAGAGTTGTTTCTCCTGATAGCAAGGATCCAGCCTCACAAATTGCATTGTATCAAATTCTCTGACTGGCCAACCATCATTTTTGAATTTTCAAAACTTTTCATTTTCTTTTTTGTTTTCACATATTTCAATAAATATGTTCTTTTTTTTTTTAAATTTAATCAATTTTTTCTTTTTCAGTGAGAGACATATTGCCATTATTTTTTTTCAATTTTAGATTCAATTTTAAAGATGAAAACAGCACAGGCTTTGGATTAACTACCTCCACTAATTCAGTATAAATTTTTCATACTTATGGTTTAAAATGTACTTAAGAAAAGAAAAAAACCATCTGGAATATTTTATTTTAACTTTAATTGAAAGCTAAATGATTAAATTTATTATTTCCAGAAAATATTCTGGTATCTGTCTATATTTCTGAGATGAGGTATTATGTATATTATTTACAATATTCGGACTATCGTTCTCAATTTTTTGCCATGTATATCACAATATATTGGCCATTGTACGCTCCAGACTTCTTCATTTTTCCCTCTTTTCAGAACATTCTAAATTTTGACTGAAAAACCTTGTTTCTCTTCTTGTCCATTGGAACTACTAAGTAACATATGAAATTTTAACGTTTTTTTTTTTGTATGACAGACATTAATTTTGAAAGTCTTGCAAAAATAAAAATAATTGTTGGATTTTAATGAAACTTTCAGAAACTATTCACAAATGATGGAACTGATTATAAATGTTTTTCTTTTTTAAAATCATGGCAAAAAAATCCCCCAACCACATAATTAATTGTACAAAAACGTTGTAATTTCAATTTTTGGAAGATTAGTGATTATATTAGTTAAAAGTAGACGGCTTTAAGAAAATCAAATCAGGTTTTTTTTTGGTGGGGGGACCACCTCTACCTGAATATCATCTCTGAATTGTAACATACAAAACTCAATAAAACAAAAATAATATTTAATTTCAAAAGCTTTTAATTGCTTTTATTTATTTTAATAAACATGGACAATATTTTAAAAAGCAAAAAATTTTTCAATGAAAAATGAATTTTTGAAACAATTATTTGTTGTTTCTGAAATATGTTGTTAATTCTTCTAAAATTAGGAAAAAGTTTGTAGAATTAAATGAATGTTGTTATTAAGTAGATATCATCATCTTGCAGCCTCAGCTAAGATTGAATTCACCAATACTTTGATTGGTGTAGTTCATAATCTTGTCAAATAGCTGAATTCTTGATGCTTCGTTAGGGCTATCAAGGGTGTTTTTATCGTGACACCAACACTAAATGGATTGTCAACCAAGGCTCAGAGAGACTCCATTCACCCTCGTCTAAGAGCTGGTTTGAATTCAGAGTTTTCCTTCTCCTAGACCAGTTGCCAAAAAAGGCTATAGAAAATTTAGATATGTAATTACAGATTACAATTTGCTTCTTACAAAACTAATGAACAACAGTATCAAAAAAAAATATAATTTCTCTCAATAATAACACTGTAAATAAATCTACAGAATAAAAAAAAAAAAATTTCAAACAACTTTGGATGGGCTAACAATGATTAAAAAATGTAAATAAATTATCGAAATATACTTTGATATTTCCTCTTTATAGGTACCTTCATGAGATCGCTTAAAAAAAAAAAAGAGCATAGCATGATAAAAAAGACGCCAAACTTCATAAAAACAAAATTTTATCTTGTTATTATTAAAAGGAAAGACCAAAGTTTTTTAATTATTTTCCAAAAATTTTTTTCCTTCTTTTAGAATATTATGAATTTTGATTAAAAAACCTTGTTTCTCTTCATATCACCAGAACTAGTAAATTAACATATACAATTTTTAGCACGATTTTTTGTATGACACACATTAATTTGGAAAATCTTGCAAAAATAAAAATAATTGTCGGATATTAATGAAACTTTCAGAAACTTTTCCCAGATGATCGAAATTATCATATTTTTTTTTTTATTAATGTCATGGCAGAAATTTTTTTTTTTATATCTATTACTCCCACCATAAATAATTTTATGAAAATGCTAGAAATTTGATCGAGTCTAGTGATTACAATAGTTAAAAGCACAGGGCTTTGAGGAATGCAAATCAGGTTTCTTTTTTGTTTTTAATTGTATCCCCTCTACCTTAAAATTAGCTCTGAATTACAACATACAAAACTCAATAAAACAAAGATATTACTTAATTTCAAATGCTTTTGTTGGCTTTTAGTTTTTATGAATATGGACAATATTTTCTGAAAGCAAAAAAATTTTTTGATGAAAAATAAATTTTTCATACAATTTTTTTATTGATTTTAATTATAATAGATTTTTACATTTAAGTTGTAAAAATATTATAAAATTAGTTAAAAGCTGAATCAGCTATTCTAAGTGTCCTTATGAGATAGACCTTTTTTTAGTGCGTTGTAAATTGTATCCTTTTGATTAAGAGGATCCGCTGTAATTAAGAAATGTAATTTTGTGTTTATAATCAGGCTGTAATTATAAAGTATGGAAGACCAACCAGAATACAGTTAAAATTTGCATTATTTGAGTTAAGCATTGTTCTCTGCTGTTAAGGCAGTTTTACCAAAAACATATGGAGAAGTTAATTTGATTTTTCAATTTCAACTGAGAAGGGTACCTACAAGTATCAGTATCATCTTATGAAATTTATATGATCTTATTTTTATATTAATCTCAGTTATGACATTTTTCCATAAATGAAATATCAAAATTAATAAAAAAATGAATGGAAATACAAAAATAACACAGTAAAATGTAATAAATGTACATAAAATTATCATATTTTACATACACTTCTGATAAAATTTTATAAGAAAGATACCTATAAATTAATTAGAGATATCTTTCTTATGAAATATGAAATTTAATCTCACTCTTAACAGTTGGAAGTTTGAACTGAACTCTTTATTTCATCCACTGGGATTAATTTTTTCTAATAATGCCTCTTACCTCTTCCTGATGTCTCATTTGTCTCCTTTAACTTCCAACTCTCCAAGTTTTTGTTAGACCACTGCAGTAGCCAGCTATTTGGGTCTATCACTGGATCAATTAATGCTTTTATCCACTAGGCCGTGTTTTTCAGTGATAATGTCTAAAAAGCTTTTAAAAAACAAGTCACAGGTAAAATGCTTGAAACCAGTTGTAGGGCAGTATTGCCAGGAATTGTTTTATTTCTTTCCATTTTGAATTCTGCAAGTAGATTTGTACAGTTTAAAATAGTTGACTAAAAATTGCCAAAATTTCAATATCTATTCACCATTATATTCATTTGAAACAGTATATATATATATATTGATAATTATATATATATTATTTGAATCATTCATATAAAAAAGTAAATTAGCAAAATTAATAATATAAAATGGAAAAATCCTTTTGTTAAGAAACGTATTTAAACATGCATTAACCTACTATTCACTCAATATACTATGATCCTATATTTTTAAAATTATAATTATAATATCTTTTCTTAAATATGTAAATTTTTTGACTATACATTTCAGTCATCTTCAGGCATGGAAATTATTTTGTTTTTTGTAAAATTCAGGTAGCATCGAGATGAAAAAATATAATTTAATTGTCTTATGTTTTTTTTAAATGATGTTATTGATAACGGATACAAACTTTTGGAGCAAAAATTGTGTTTTAAGGTTTAAAAACAAGGATCATAACATTTAAGGTGATTGGTAGGTTAATGCATCTTTAAAATTTTGTTAGCAAAGGAATTTCACCATTTTATATCATTATCTTTATTAAGATTTTTTGGATGAATGATTAATTTAATATAAATTGAACTGCAGTATATAAAATTTGATCATGTGTAGTGGAGTTATATAATTTTTTTAAATTTATATATGAAATAAGTTGGGAAAGAAAAGGTCAGATAAAGAAAAATATTTTTGATATACTCTAATAAATTCTCAGCACTAAGACCTTTTAAAAGTGATAGCACTGTTTCTGGAAATTCAAATGCTGTTATAAAACATGCATATAATTTGTCTTGTAATTGTTACTTAATTAAAATGGCAGCTATAAGACAGAAATTAATTTGGTCAAAGAAGAATATAAAATACTTGATATAGTGACTAATTCAAATCATCCGTTGGCAATGAAGAATGTGTTTAACTATGTTAAATATGCTCAGGTATACCTCAGTTTTGTTTCTGGACTCCACATAAGAATAATGCTTCAAAAAAGATGTTTTTTTTGTATGATTAAACTCAGTCATAAATGATTAGAACCCAAAAGTAAGTTATCATTTTCTATATTTTTTTTTGTATTGCAACCTGACGTAAACCTTTTGAATGAAATTGGGTGGATGAAATTGTTTAGAGCCATCCATGGTATTGTCCCAACTTGAGAAAACTAGTCATCATAACTGCAGGCTTGAGCATAAAGACTTTTTCAACCACTGGCCATGTCAGGTTATTGCTGCTCATACATAGTTGCCATGTCATAGTTGCAGTATAAACCACATGATGTTGGCTCTGTGTTTATTAAAATAAACACAAATGTGTTTTGACCTGGTGTAAACATCAGAGATTAGCTTAATATAAAAGCAGATGGGTATAATCAGAAAACAAGTATCACTATCATCATAATCATAATATTTTTATTTTTTTAATTTTTTTTGTTTTATCTTTCTTTCCTTTTTTCATTAGTTTTCAATTTTCCAAATTTTTCCTTCACATTAAAAGTTTACAACTCCTTCTCTTCCTTCATACTTTTCCCAGTGTCTTCTTGTTTAATATTATTATTATGTATGATACTACACTGTAATCCTAGGAAAAAAGTATATTGTCATGCATACAAGTAAACAAAAAAATATGGATTAGATTGATTGACATGACTTCTTGGGAAAGATTCAGTATCTTTCCCAAGAAGTCAGAAATCAAAAAAAAAAAATGAATCTTACAGATTTTTACCATTAGCTTTCCATCAAGTTAATCTATGCAAGCAGATAAATTTTTGAATTAGATCCAACAAAAAAGAATCTAAGGTCTTATCTAATTTTTAAATTACTGACTATAAAAAAATGAAATTATTACACTATTGTCTACAATGAACATTATCAATATTTTATGAAATAAATTTTATCTAAAGAATAGACTTTTGAAAACCTTCATTTAATGTAAATTATATTTCAGAAAAAGTCTGATTAAATTAAATCAACATATTTTTTGTCTCATCATTTAGTGATCTGGATTTTTTTTTCCAATTTGAGTTACTAAAACAGCAATATGGCTGCAATATTTATATTTTATGTATTTTTATGCTATTATTTTCAGTAAAGGACTTTTTTTCTATTTATTCACTGTTTGTTAAGTTTATCACTCTTTATTGTATCTTCTGTAAGTAATATATATATATATATATATATATATATATATATATATATATATATATAAATTTTTTAAAAAAACAAGGTAAAAGAAAATTATAATACTTACAGGAATAGAGTGATTATTTATGTTGTATGAATGTGATAACAGTGTCAATTGGGATACCATTGAAAACTTACTTGTGCTTTTTGTTATCAATAGAATACCCATAAACAATTAAAATGTACACACCCAACACAAATATATATGTATGTATGGGGTACAAGATTTATAATCATTAGAGTGAAAGAGATGTAAAATAAAAAAAAAAAAGTTAAAGATCTTTAGAAAAAACTTTTTCATCATATTACTCATTAAAATGAGTCAAGAGTGTATCATCTTTGTATAGAACAAATACTAACAATGAAAAACATCATGGATCATCTTATGCAACATTAGCTTGGGATCGAATAACATAAGTGATATTTTTGTCAAATGTTTCTATTTTCAATAGTCATGAGTTGATTTTATTTTAACAAAAAATAATTTAAATTAGATACTGAGTTTTTCATAGAAATTTTCTACTGATTATCAAATATAATATTTGCAATTTTTGCATTGAAAATTTAACTGAATATTGATAAAAAAAATAGGAACTGCATTCTGTAAATGAGTTAAATACAATCATTATATTTGATGAAATTAATTCAAATGAAAAAAGGATTTCTTTTTTTTTCTTTTCAGAGGTCCAAATTTCTTAGATGAAACATTGTCAGTGTCCTTCATTTTTTACTAGTTTTTTCTTTTCATCTCATTTTTTGTTGTGTTTAGTCATGAATATAATAATGTTAAGTTAATGATTAATGTGCGTATTTCACTTTTAAATAATGACATTGTTATACCATAAATATAATGAACAAGGCAATATATTGATAAAACTCACCGAAATAGAAATGGATTTAAATGTAAGCATAATATAATAAAAAAAATCATGAACTTAAGTTGGACAGCTTGTTAATATTTATTAGTAAACTCTATTTATAAGTGTAGAAAATGGTACTTTTTTTGCATGCAGCTACAATAACGGCAATCTGTTGGGAAAGCAATTTGAATGGCCTTCTCATATCAAAATAGGAAGGATCATCTGTCGTAAAATACAGTGAAAACGACTTATCTAGCAATTACTGAAGACTTTCATTCTGATGAGGGCTTCAATACCATAAGTTGTGGAGCAGTAAGAAACCAAGAAAAGAAGCAGAATAATAGAGGCACTGCTAAACCGGCGACACTTATTTAATAACAAGAAGCCAATATATCTACACCTAACAACAGGCACATATTCTGCAAATAGAACTAATGTGACATCAGTATATACATGTCTATACTAGAAAACTGGAGATTTGGCACATCGTTGAAGTGACCATTTCTCATCATTTTAGAAAAATGATAACCAGAGTTACATAATAAAATATCATGCTGGAATATAAATAATTGGGAAATTTTAAATTTAAAATTTACCCCCTTTATAAAAGGGATTTCCCAAAAAAAAATCACCCCCCAAAAAGGGCCCCTGGGGGTTGGGTTGGGAATAAAAATTGGCATTTGGGGAAAACCCGGGGAAAACCCCTTAAAGGTTAAAACCCCCCCCCCCCAATACTAAAAAAACCATTTTTAAAGGGCCCAAAAAAAAAAGTTTTT